>OZ025241.1:52738807-53338807 GCA_964019155.1 Osedax fenrisi | reverse complement strand
ATGGCTCTAATATCTAATACCATAGCCGCTTTCATGTTAAGGCATCCATGGTTTTAATGAGAACTGATCATTTATTTATATACAATTGTATAAGATCAATTCTTAATATTATGTTAATACCTATTTTAATGGTCTGAATGGGGCTTGAACCCGCATACATGTGTGTCTGACACTTAGCCAACTGATCAACACAGATAGTTATTAATGACATTAAATAATTTTTATAAGTAATCTTATATAATTGCGTATACAAAATGAATCGTCTCTATTTAATGGATGTCTTAATACGAGAGCGGCTTCGAAGAGATATTAGAGCCAATTTATTATATGTGAAAACTTCATCCTAGATGGGATGAAAGGACTCCACCATCATAACAATAATATAGCTGTGGCACATTAGTAGATAGCATCGGAACATTAGAGACTGACCGTCCGATCGCGTATAGTGGTCAATGTGTTGCCGAGGCTTTTCTCATTGATAAGGACATATTTAAGGACTGAGGTCAACCTCGTCGATAGGTCACCAGTGAAACCTGTCAGAATAGATCTCCGATTACATAATCTCGGGCGTTTCATTTAATCGATTATGGGATGGGTAATATTTAGAAGTATTTAGATATTATTAAAATCTTATCAAAATAGACTATTCTATCTAGAATATTCTATATTACTATTTTATATAGTAGTCGCTATGTAACTAATTAATGCTTCCGTATTTAGCTGCGAAATGTTCTAAGCCGATAATAATAATAATTGTACTTTTTATTAAAACAAGATTTACTCATAGTTTACTGAAACGCAATATATAATGACACGCTAGTTAACGCACACACACACACGCGCGCATAGATAACCATGTTCATCGCTGACATAGACGTACAGAGTTTGATGTCTGCCTATGACGATGTCACTATCGTGGGCCTTGCGTAGGGATGCGGAAATGAACACGATCTGCAACTGATTGTTCTCTTCCTCTATATCATTGTCGTATTCTGTGTGTGGGTGTGTATGTGTTTATGTGTGTGTGTGTATATTCTGTGTATGGATGTGTATGTGTGTGTGTTATATGTGTATGTGATTGTGTATTTTGTGTATATGTGTATGTATGTGTATATTCTATATATGTGATTGTGTGTATATTTGTGTGTGTGTTTATGTATTATTAAAACGTGTGAAATATGTTAAGTCTATGCCACCCTAAAGGTTTTCCGAGGATATCGTCGTATATATTACACTTTTGGTTTGGCAACTATCTTTTCGATGACGATTACCTCTATGATTCTATTTAGGAAATTATTAAATTCACGTGATATCTTTGAGGATATAAACAAACATTTGTGCAACCTTTGTTAAGTTTGAATTTAATAAAAAGTGTGCACTATATACTAGAATCATGAGATCACTCTACATTTATATTGCCGATGAGATACTAGGTATAGTATATCTGTATGTTTGTTGGAATGTGCGACTGTGTTAGTGTGTGAAAGTGTGTAAGCATGTGTTGATGTTAAGGTATGAGCTAAGCTAGGATGTGTTAGTGTTAAGGAATGAGCTAAGCTAGCATGTGTTATAACCTCTCAATGACCCGGATGACTTGAACGCTGTTATTTCATCTCTAGACGCGGATCTGCTCGACAATTTGTACCTTATCAATAAACCCTGCACTAAACGTACTGCGGATTTCTCATTTATTACTTCGAATACAATGCATATCAATAATGATACGTATACAATTATATTATAATAAAATAGATTTTGAATTGAAATATTTAAAATATTATTATATTTATAAATAAAAGTTGCTTATCAATTATAATGTACGATTAATAAATGTACAAAATGAACATTATTATTTTTCTACGAAATAACCAACCATTTTTATTCAAAGAAGATGAAAGAACTTCTTCAAGTGTATCAGGCGATATCTTTCCTGACATTGAAATCACATCTATATTTATTCTTATGCTCGTCTGATTCATGAGTAAATATAATATTGTTATTATGATTATTAATATACTAATTACGTAATATGAGATTATAGTAATTATTTTAAATATAAATATTTACAATTTTATAAATTATCTACAAAATTATATTAATAAAAGATATATTTTATATGTCATTGTATAATAGATAATGTAGAATTTAAAAATGAATGACAAAGTAAATATATCTATTCTAAATACAATATACTAACATTCAATTGATTATATTGTTGTAATTGTGTATAACGTTATATCTACGTATATATACAAATATATACGTTATATATACATATAAATACGTTATATATATGTTATATTCCCAGACGGGTGAAGGGGAATAAACAGAATATCATCATCATCATCACATATCACACATTCGAGAGTAGTACACATACTATTAACAATCCGCGTATCATCATCTATATATTAATGTCTATAATGCAAAGTACATTTAATGCATTGTCTCTGAGTTAGTTGCATCCCTACGGTGCTGCCCCCTCTAACACTACTACCCTGGTGACCTCTAACCTCTGCTATTCTAAGGTCGGCGATAGCCTCGTAGGGCAGGTCTGCTCTGTACACCGTAGTGGTTCTCCACCAGATAGGCACCCCCACGAACACGCAGATACCGATGATAGTGAGTGTACACATAACTTTAGTTTTGGTGTCTGTGTTAGTGATATTAAACAGTTGATGTTAATGTATTATATTACTGTATGATATAAGTGGGGTTGGCATTTAAAATTAGTTTGTTGCGTAATACGAGCATTGTAAAATGTTTACACGACATAATGTGGTTTTTCAATGTTTTACTTACGTACAGCCGAAATTAAGACATGTTTTATTATTGTCAGATACAATAAGTATTTAAATGGCAAGTATTTCACGGATCTCGTATATTACAACCCCTTATATTACTAGCTTATACGAGGGATGCATATTTTATACGTTGGCATAAACCTCTACAATCTAGAATACAATTTAGGGTTTTTAGTTAGGATCATCGTAAAATGATAAATTTGTTAAATAAATAAATATACTAGAGATATTATTAATTCACACTGGATAATATTAATACAAAATCATAATTAGATATTATTTTAGAAGACCTATATCTGAAAATACTTAATACTAAAATTTCTTTGAGGAATTTCTTTTTAAACCTAAAAATCATAAAAAAATTAAATCTAAAACCCAACTCAGAATATAAAGTAAAATTTATACCTAATAATTTAGTGTTTTGTTGGTCATAATTCATAGCGTTTTAGTCTTCCCAGATCACCTGTGCATATCTATGTTATTATAACGTATTTTAGAAACTATATACTCAGTATAATCAAAGATTTTTCTAAACAAATATATAACACATAAGCAAAATCGTGTAATTATATTTTGTACACAAAACATAAACAGTGCCACATATATAGGTTTAAATTTGTGGATAAAAATATATATAAGTGTTCTATATATTGTGAATCTAATAATACCTTTTTGAAATGTAAAAAAATGTGTACGAATACGGCACACAGTATATTTGTTATTCAGTATCCAACGCATTGATATAAAGAAAGTGGATAAGCAATTGAATGTAGTGTATGGCACTTTCCGCTACGAGCGCTGCAGTCGAAACCCACTATCTGGCCCACTACTTTTTATTTATAATAATATGTATTTATCATATATATATTGATAATCACTACCAATTTTAATATACTATCGATACTAAAAATAAAATTATATATTTAAAATACATAATATCAACATTCCTCGTAATTTTGTGTATTTAAATTGAAGTTATAATATTATTTTATTGATTTTATTGATATTTATAATTTAAATCCATTGATATAGATAGAAGTCACTTTAATCCATTTCGACGAAAAGACTACTGTTTCAATATTTGACATATATAATATGACTAATATCCAATCAAAATCACTGATAACATTTTGTTAATTTATCGATAAAAGTGTCATTCACGTGTCTATCTTTTACATGAATTGCGTGCGTCAATTGCTTATCCACTTTCTTTATATCGATGATCCAACGCCGCGTGTGGCGGGCGGCGTAGCCTGATTTGTCACTGAATTAAGCTCGCGGATTCAAATATTGAACATAAATAATGACTCATCATATAAGTCATATGTGAATCGTAAGCATAGGTATATTCACATACACACAAACACACACACACAACCACACACACACAACCACACACACACACACACACACACACACACACATAAACACACACATACACACATAAATACATACACACACACCTACACACACATAGTTATTTACATATTTATATATAGGTTTATTTATGAAATATTACCACTTATATATACGTATGTTGAATTGCATAGTAAATATATCTAGGTCACCAAGATATTATACATAGACAAATTTCCCACTGCGACGTTTCAATGCGTGATTATTATAGTTCTACCTGCCATGTATTTGAAATATAAGATGTATATTTTATATTGTAAAGTGTAATACAATAGTATATGAAATATACACACTCATTATTTATGTTCAATATTTGAATCCGCGAGCTTAATTCAGTGACCAATCAGGCTACGCCGCCCGTCACACGCGGCGTTTGATACTGAATAATAAATACTGTGTGCCGTATTTAATGCATAGCCATCGCCTCCCCTCAGTATAATACTGAGTATATAATTATTATAACATTGTTATATTATAACAATCTATTTGTTTATCTATAATTACTATAATAATAATATACACTTAATGAATACTGCCTATTTCGATAATAAATATGTATTATAATAACTATGTTGGTTAGAACCCTTAGGAACACTTATTTCATAATTAAATTAGGAAATTTAATTTGAAATTAGTAATTTTAAATTGAATTTATATATAATAATCGTTTCATGCGATTTATTAATAAATATATCACATATCATCATTTAATATATATATAAATTATAAATATTTTAAATCATATTATTGAATCAAATTTAATTTGAAATTATTATACTATATTATATACTATATATAATTTATATAGTATAATAATTATAATAATTTCAAATTAAATTTGATCTATTTAAATTTTATAGTAACAATCTATTATTATTCATATGATAACATAGTTATCTAGCCTTGAAATTTGCATATCTTAATTGCTTTAGAATTATTCATAATTTCCATTTTCTACTACGATTTTAAATGTATCTTATATTACTTATATTATATCAAATATATGTAATATATATGATATATTTCATAAATTTATATAATAATCTTCAAATTTAGTTTGTCTTAAATTAATCTTAGTATCTTTGCAATTAGGGTTGTAAGTAAATATTATGAATTTAGATTGGTTAAAATTTCACGTGCCTCAGTTACCAAATCGTTTACAAATAATGAATGATTAATATATAAAATTGAATTACTATAAAAAGTATAATTTGTTAGATTTACGTTTAATTTATATCTAAATATGGTATTTCAATATTTTTATGAAAATTATATATTACAAATATATATATTTTAATTTAAATATATAAAGTTATAATAAACATTATTTAAACTTTAAATTAAAATATTCTAAGAAATTAGAATAATAATTCTAAGATTAATTCTTTTCGTATGCATTTTTAAAATGATATTTTCATTAAAATTAATATCATATAATTTATGATAAAGATTAAATATAATTTAAAATAATGAATGATAATAATATTAATACAAATCATTCTTCTATCATTCAAAAACAACTTCCATTGCGCCAGCAACGTGAAAAACCTATTTTAAAATACAGTGGCAGTAGAAGTGGCACATATCAATCTGTATGTTATCGCCATCCAAGTGAACAGAATACTACTCAGACAAAACCAAATATAGAAAATGCAATTCCACCGAATAAACGGTCTATATCGTCCGGTATTCTTACTAATTATGTAAACGAAAACAACCAATATAAAAATGTAAATAATGCAATTGGAAATGTTACATCGAGTTATCCTATTTCAAAATTCGTTCCACGTACATCGCAACAAAACTCACAATTAAAGTATACATTTATGAATGGAAATGGAAATGCTTCTTCGCTAACTCCAGCTCAAATACTTACGAGTAACCTAGCAAAGGTACGTTACAACAATATCAATGCAATACATTTTCATAATCATTATCATAATCATTATCATAATCATTATGATAATGATTAACATATATTTAATAATTTAATATAACTAATTATAATACTCTTAAATTAATAATGTAATAACGTATTAGAGTATATAGATATATAATGACCACATAAAATAAAGGTGAAAATAGTGTTAACGGTAATCTATAGAATATATATTATTCATTAAAATAATTACCAATCTATATTACAATATTCAATATAATAAGAAATTAATATAATAAATATAAATTCTCTAATTCGGTTATAAAATATATTTACATTATTATAGAATCGATTTATTGGTCTATGCTTATCTTGGTCGCCGAGTTCAAGTTGGGCGTGACTAAATATATAAATATTATTTTATAGGCTAACGTGTGAGTAATGCAGCTAACATAACCTGGAAATATTAAAACTAAACCCAACCAAACCAAACCAGTGAAAATTATTATTTAAACAAATACCCAAAATATTAATAAGCACGCCCAACTTGGATATATATCGGCGGCCAAAATAGGTATTCGCGGATTTATTCAAGTTCACGCAGTTTACTTATATCGCCACATTCCGTACAGGCGAGCGCTAACCGTAACCAGTCGCTACGGCCGTACTCCGCCCACGTCGACCCCTCGTCGCCGTGCCTGAGACCGGGCGATATGGACCCCGACGCCACCGCCGCCATTCACACCGTATCCTCCAGTTATCTGTACCGGAACACCGTCGCCGACCTCGCCTGCGCGGCTAGGGGAGACGCGGGTGTTCCGTACGGGTTCAACTCGCCGCCGGACGGCACCACCGGGGTCGTGACTAACATCACCGCCGCGAAGCCCGTAGCCGACCAATCGTACGCGGTGATTCGCAACGAAATCGCGGATAAGATCGCCGAGTTCGGAATCCCGATCAACGAGACGGTATCGGCACCGGCGGTCATACCCCAGTCTCCCCGCTTGATTCTCCATCATCACCAGCAGCAGCAGCAGCAACAACATCAACAACATTATCAACAGCAGTACCATCAATCGGTGCAACAACATCACGGCAACGGGTTCTCGATGAATCTCAAAGACTCGCCCCACCACGCGGCCATTGTTCCGACGAGGCTGTTTAAACACGAACGCCACCAATCTATTTCTAGTAAGTTTAGCGTGCTTATATATTCTCACATATGTATATATTGTTATTGATTGATTGATAATTTATTTAAGCAAATACATAGTTGAAAATAAAATCGAAAGTATAAATTATAAATATTTGCTAAGTATTAAATATTTGTTATTGTTATTGGTATTTTATTTCGGTGGAGTCCTTTCATCACATTCAGGATCTTATATGAAGTTTTCACTTATAACCATATGGCTCTAATATCCCTAATATCTAAAATGTATATATATATGTATATTTGTATAATAATATATATTTGTAATCATACGAGATATATATTCGTAGATATATATTATTGACGTATATTCGTAAATATATTGATATATTTAGATGTGCAACGTAATTATAACAGTATCAGCAAAAAGAAAGCAATGAGATCTGTATTTAATATTGATTGATAGACTGAATAATTTATTCTATAATAGTATGTATATCATATAAATAAGAGTAAACTATATAAATGTATCGAGATAAATTGTTAGAATTAACTAGCGAATTTCTCGAACCAGAAATAATATAATAATAAATGTAACAATAACGATATCGCGAAGACCTATACTATAATCACTATTATCGTAGCAGTGCCCCTGTCGATGAAGTGCGCGACCTCGATGGCTAGTAGCCACGCCCCTTCCAACGTGATCACCAACGACTCGGTGTATAGACGTGCCCCCACCCTGCAACATCGACACTCTTTGTCCAGAGCTAACGGATGCTCCACTACTACCTCCATAGGTATGCCGTAGTTATCATCTAGCCCTAGTTTTGTTGAATTCAATATATATATGTTATTATTATTATACTTATTAAAAATTAAGGAATTGCCCGGTAATTATATATATATATAATATAGGGTTGATTGGGTTGATTGGGTTAAATTAAATTAAATATATTATATATATATATATATATATATATGTATTGCACATGTAATATAAGTATAACTAATTCTTCAGTTATGAATTCCATCTCGTGACATTTAATATAAAAAGTAATATTACATTAGTTTCGTGCGTTAGTAATGCGAATTTCTAATTTAAATATTCGATTGCATAACATTTATATAGTAATATTTATTTGAAGCATTGATCATATAAGTATGAATCATATCATGAATCATCGATCGACAAGAATGTACACACGGTGTACCCGCAGCGTAGACATAGGTTGTAACTATCTGAACTGATCAATATTTAATACCTACATGTGCATATTTATAATATGCGTATTATTCACTATGCATTGATTTTAAAACCATTCATGAACGTTATTAGTAGTAACGCGCGCGCAATATGTATCGATATTTATGTAAATGTGTTCGCTCTATAGACGTTATAATCTTGTGATATATAATTGCGTATTCGCATTACATTAGCGCGTATACCTATTATGAAGTAGATGACGTTATCGATACGTTTAGAATCTCTAACTCCTAATATGCGTTCACGCGATTCATTCGCTGCGCAGTTGTATGAAAGTTTGTATGCGCGAAACTTGATGCGCAACAGTTTTCACATGAAGAGGCGCAGATTTCCTTTTTCCTACTGAAATGAAATGAATTTATTTTTTAAAAGAAACAGTTTGAATAATATATATAATACAAAATTATTTGCGAATATAATAAAAATAGCTCCTTTAAGGCCCCATCGCAGTGTATAAATGTTTAAATATCATAAAAATTAAAAATAAATATTATTCCATAAAACTATCTTTTACTTGTATAATATCTATGAAAAATTTGCATCCAAAAACAATATATAAATCACATAAAAACATGTTTTTATGACCCTAATATAATTAAAAAAGTAGAAATATTTGTAATTTTTATATAATATGAGTATAGTAATATTTATTATAGTACATTATTATATAGATACTATTATATATTATAAACATCATTATAGTCATTTATAAATTTAATGTGATAGATAATAAATAAGTTTATAAAAGTTAAGAAATAATTATTACAAACTTACTCAGTGATCAATATTTTCACTCTAGGTGTGTATGAATTCGTTGCTCTACAGGGAAATATATTTGATATTTTTTGATAATTTGTATTGCTTTATAGAAAATATATTTATATTGATATCATTACAATAGAATATTATAAAAATAATATTTCAAATAGTTTCATAAGTTGATTTATAAATAATAATTTAAAAAAAAATATATATTATTAGATATATGTATAAATATATGTAGATATATATAGATATATGTATATATATAATGATATATATATATATATATATATATATATATATATATATATATATATATATATATTATGAATGTTCTATTATAATACTGTTGTACTATATAATGTGAATACTATACACAAAAAGTGACTCAATACAGATAATAGTTCTATTGTGACAAGTATTCTAATAGACATATATTTTCCTATATCTATATACATTGTATTTTGAAAACATCTGGTAAATGTAGTCTGATCAGCATGTACACTGTGATAGGGCCTTATAAAGGCATATAAAGGCATATAAAGAAGTATTTTTTTAGACTTTTATGAATTATACACTAGATTAACTGAACACATGAACACCCTTGATAACTTGAATAAGTAAATATAAAGCTAATAGTCAATATCACCATGAGATCATGTAGCTGCGATGACACTCGCGAATAATCACAGTTTTATTGTAGATCAAACGTATGCAATATATGCTGATATTCATGAATACAGTTGTTTTGAGCGAGTCACTCAGCTTCACCTTTATGATCTCCTATACACACCTACACACACGCTTACGCACACGCTTACATATATGCTTACATACACGCTCATGTAGGCAATGTACCGATGATGACTGGCAGGGCTATCTCTTCGGATGCGGTGTGTAAAGCTACTCAGGCGATACAACAGAACATAGGACCAGCAGCAGGAGGAGGAGTACTTTCATCAGGTTACTGTCCTCCCTCATTTCATGTCCTCCCTAACCTCACTTCATGTCCTCTCTAGCCTCACTTTATGTCCTCCCTCACTTCATGCCCTCCCTAACCTCACTACATGTCCTCCCTAGCCTCACTTCATGTCCTCCCTAGCCTCTCTTCATGTCCTCTCTAACCTCACTTCATGTCCTCCCTAGCCTCACTTCATGTCCTCCCTAGCCTCACTTCATGTCCTCCCTCACATCACTCCATGTCCTCCCTCATCTTACATGTCCTCTCTAGCCTAACTTCATATCCTCTCTAACCTCACTTCATGTCCTCCCTAACCTCACATTACATGTTCTCCCTCACCTTACATGTCCTCTCTAGCCTCACTTCAGTCCTCCCTAGCATTACATATACTCATTGTTATAACGGCTCGTATATTACATGTGAGCTTAGTCGGGTTCTATTTCAAACTTGTATATAGAACAGAATAGAATAGAATGGAACAAATTTATTTATTTTAAATGTATCTTTCATCGTTATCACGCTTCCCTTAATGTTAAATCTATGGCTAGCTTCACCTCTCGTAGGCAATACGAGCCTCCTAACCGACTTAACCATTCGACACTTATAGTTATCATGTATCTCCCTTAATGCATACCATCTACCACTATGATAACGTAATCCATCTAATCAACCAACTTACACCATCCATTATCGATATATATGTATAGCGTGTGATTTAAAATTAAAATGTGTTGATATTGCAAGAGAAATAAAAAATTCATTCACTCGCCTATAAACGGATACTTAGGAACATTAGTTTCTGGTGATCGCCGCCGACCTATTACATAATCAATATATCTCTTAGCTGGTCAACGAGCGTAATCTACGCACTTTTTATTACGCGCAATTAACACCTTCTCGAATCGTTGCGTTTCTTACTTTTACGCGAGATCACGTATCGACGCGTTACGGTGAAACTCGAGTTTAAGAATTTATACACGAAATGTAAATAAAGTTTAATAAAATTAAAAAAGGGAATAAAGATTAATGACGTTAATAAAATTCTATTAAATTGCAGATTTCACGATAAAAATACTGACATCAGATTAGTTACGAGTCTGTTAAAGATGTGTTCGTAATATCATTGTTTAGTGAGGTCTTGTATGGTTTAGTGCAGGGTTCAGTTTTTTTGATGTTTTTTTTGGTTTTTTTGATTCATTTGATTTTGTATATAAAATTATTGATAAATATATGTAGTATGGTATCTACGTAGTATGAATGTGAGGTGGAATATTTGATATAATGTTTCGGTAATTGTAAATAGTTGCCGTGGTTTATAACTGAATTAACTAAAATATATATATTAGTATTATTATATACGATACCACACAGTATTGTATACTCGTCGGCATCATATACCTTAATATATATTATATGTATATATATACACATATATACATATATTATTATATTTCCAAAACTCTGGTTTATTCCATGAACTTGCTATTGTCAACTATCTCTATAGACATGTATATTGACAATGTCAATTTGACATAAATGTATTTATATGCCATTAATGTAACTATTTACCATTAATGTAAAGAAATACTTTCTTTATATCAATGCCATTGTTAGAAGGCTGTTATTTTAAACATTAACCTTAAATCTATATAATTCAAATACAAAATCACAAATGGTATTATTCTTGTTTTGGCAAGCATGTTCTTTATCATTATAAAAGTAACTATAGAGTGATTACACTAGAACCCTTGACATATTTGATCATACTATTTTACTTTCAGTTATTTTAACAAACTAAATAAACCTTATATAGGTAACCCAAACATATCTGTGTTCTTCCTATAATTAAATACAACCTGACGAGAACTATCATTCTCCGTGGATAACATATTTTACACGTGAGATAACATATATTAATTTCAATATTATATCATTTAAAATTAGTATCAATATTAATAATAATAGTATATATTATGTATATTATATAAATTATACCTTATAATTTTAAATTATATAATGCAGTTTTGTTGGTTTTATCGTTTTTATAAAACCAAAAAATCAAAAAACCAAAACAAAAATAACAAAAATCAACAACCCTATCAATATTATTAATAATTGTATGGGTTATGTGTATTATATAAATTTATTCATTTAATAAACAAGCCTGGTCGAAAGAAAAATATAATTTGGATAGAATTTAATGAATCCTTGTATAAATTATACTACGATACGTTTTAATGTAATATACACGAAATATCTAATAATAATCATATATCTTTAAAAGTATTTATTACAAATAACATTCAATATAACAATTTATTAATAATAATTATTTATTAATAAATGAAAACCAATATTCTTCAAAAAAAACCAAAAAAACCAAATAATCCACACAAAAAAACAAATATACCTTAAAATAACCAAATAAACCGGGTTTGTTAGTTTTTTTAAAAAAACCTAAAAAACCAACAACCCTGGTTTAGTGTATAGTTAGTATATAAATAAAATAATAAAATATAGTTTATTATGACTTCAAAAACACATGGTGATTATAGACATCATTAGATAATAAAAAACAAGTAAAAAATAAATAGAAAACGAATAACAAAATAGAACGAATGATACAATGATTTAAATGAACAGTTTACGTTTAAACAATGAAAGTGACGTTGTACAGCAGATATCACATGGTTATTTAGGTTTAGTGACATATACCTAGTAGGTACATTACCTACACACAGCCAATAGGAATAAAGTGACATGTACAGTAGACCGGTTCGTTCGAATCAATTTTCAATCCTTCATATAAAATATAATACATATCTATATTTTAGTATAAAATGTATTAATAATTTTTATAAAAAAATAGTTACCTTTGGTCACGAAGCATTTAAAGTTTGAAATATAAATTATTATTTTAAAATAAAATGTATAATATTCCATGTATAATAGTAATGACACCATCTTATTGTCTTTGATGTTTACAAATATTTAAATTAATATTTAAAATTAATTATGTATTTGTATTATATTTAATGAATTAATATAATATATACCATTATTTATATTTATTATTAATATAATATCTATATTTCATTTTTATATCTACAAATTACCAATATTAATGTCTCCTAAAACTCGAGAAAATGCACCATTTTACAAAGTATTTATTTCAAAATAATTCAAAAAAATAATTAATTTTTTAAAATTATATATATAATTATACTTTACATAAATTTGAGTGATCAGATTGTATTGAATTGTGGATATGAGTTAGATATAAATGTCCTCTATACAAATACAATTAAAAAAATTAAAAAATATGTAAAAACATTTTATATTTCATATTTTAAATAAAAATCCAACAAAATTTAAAAATGATGTTAATTTTTTTTCTAAAAATAATTTTTAATTTTTTAATAATTAATTTGAATTGTATTATTTAATCTATAAATTGTAATCATTTATTTATATTAATTTATACGATTTTTAGAAATTTTTTTTTACTAAAATTATTTTATAAAATTTGGGCATCTAGATTGTTATGAAAAATATTTTGTATTGTTAATACTACTTGTTATATATGTTTCTAGGATATATCCATAGTTGGCTTAAAAAAAATCATTCAATTTTATAAAAATTGAATAAAACTTATTTCTATATCTCCCCTATGTTAAATTTTATATGTATTCAATGTTAAAATTAAAAGGTCTCGTGACATAACAATATTTAAGATATATGTCTAAAATTTTAAACACTTATTCATCATAGCATACATAATTGTCACAGATGTGAAGGTTTATAATATTACGAAATTTTTTTTAGTACGAACCGGTCTAATGTACAGTGTACAATGTACACAGTACATGCCACTTTATTCCTTGTACATTGTACACTAACACAAATCAATAATATATTAAAGTGAAACCTTCACATAGATAATAATAATAAAGTGACACATTAACTGACACACAGCCAACAGTAACAAAGTGACACCCCCCCTCCCCCACTTACAGCCAACAGTAACAAAGTGACACTCCCCTCACCCACCTACAGCCAACAGTAACAAAGTGACACCGCCCCCCACTTACAGCCAACAGTAACAAAGTGACACCCCCCCACATACAGCCAACAGTAACAAAGTGACACTCCCCCCCCTACCCCCACTTACAGCCAACAGTAACAAAGTGACACTCCCCCCCTACCCCCACTTATAGCCAACAGTAACAAAGTGACACTCCCCCTACCCCACTTACAGCCAACAGTAACAAAGTGACACTCCCCCCCTACCCCCACTTACAGCCAACAGTAACAAAGTGACATTCCCCCCCTACCCCCACTTACAGCCAACAGTAACAAAGTGACACTCCCCCCCTACCCCCACTTACAGCCAACAGTAACAAAGTGACACTCCCCCCCTACCCCCACTTACAGCCAACAGTAACAAAGTGACACTCCCCCCCTCCCCCCACTTACAGCCAACAGTAACGAAGTGACACCCCCCACTTACAGCCAACAGTAACGAAGTGACACTCCCCCCTACTTATAGCCAACAGTAACAAAGTGAGCCCGATGTCAACGTTCAAGGCAGCCTCGACCTGCACGGCTAAGCCCCCGCTGCCCACCGCCCAGACCACCGCTAACGGCTACTGGAAGATTCCGGTCAACACCGCAGCGGTCAACTCTGCAGCGGGGGGGTCGGTGACTCACTCCGGAGGTCGTATGCACACCGTAGCCTCCACTCTGTTCTATAAGAAACACTCCAAGTGCGAAGAGGTCACGCGAGACATCAACCGGCGCCTGCATAATCAGGTTATACCACCCGTGTCAAATTCTGTGATGCGGGGCGGGGGGGGGGCGAGTAATCGTATAGTGAATCATGTGTGAACGACGCGACGATGTGGGGTTCTCTACAATCTAAGTTCAGGGGTTAACTCGGGCATTGATTTGCGAAGTTGGATACGTATATATTTATATACTAACCTACTCTATTCCGCTGGCCGATATGTTATATAATTAAACGTCCGCAGCGCGTAATATATAAATCGGACACTGTTTGATTTAAATACTTTTTAACATTTAATTCCATCGAGTAATTTCTGATATCAACATACTACACTATGAAATAATTATGAATATATATATATATATATATATATATATATATAAATATATAGATAAAGACATAAACATAAACACAGACATAGAATTACCTAATACAGATATAGATATAATATTTAATGTAATCATACACTTAACAATTAGTAGGTTCATTGTTATTGATCAGTAGGTAGATTATGATCCGCGCTGATCTACTACGCGAGGTAATCGTGTTCAGTGATTAACGAAGCTTTACCGTTACTAACAATGAACGCAGTACGCTTATAGTGCGTATAGTCTACGCTGGTAATAGTTCACAAATATATAGAGGATTGTGTTTTCCAATCTAGATTTTTGATTTAAAAATCTTATAAATGTTAAAAAACATGTGTTAATAAATTAGTTTTATAGAGAGAAAATTATACATAAATAATATATGTGAATAAAATGCTATTGATACTGCTATATATATATATATATTAGTTATTGATAACTGATCATACATTCATAACATGTACATTTCATCACTTCAGTTATTGATAACTGATCATACATTCAGAACATGTACATTTCATCACTTCAGTTATTGACAACTGATCATACATTCAGAACATGTACATTTCATCACTTCAGTTATTGATAACTGATCATACATTCAGAACATGTACATTTCATCATATCAGTTATTGATAACTGATCATACATTAAGAACATGTACATTTCATCACTTCAGTTATTGATAACTGATCATACATTCAGAACATGTACATTTCGAACGGAGCCAAGTCGTACATCGTCACCTCTCAACGCGTTAACGAATGCGTAAAGACCGGCGAAGACGGCGGCGGCAAGGTCGCGGGAGGGTCACCGCCTTCGACTCAAGGTCATCCTAGAGGTGATTCGGCTACCACTACGACTACAACGTACTCCACTTCGACGACGGACACTAAACAAGAGTTGTCGAATTACTCGTCGATTACTAGTCGACCTTCAACCGGCGTCTCTCTGCAGAGGTTATTGCTTGTACTGTATATGGCAGTCTGTTTCCTTTAGTTAATCTGTATGTATATATATATATATATATATATATATATATATATATATATATATATATATATATATATATATATATATATATATATATATATATGTATATATATGTATATATATTTAATTATGAGAATATAAATAATAGATAGTGAATATTTATATTTGTGATTTCTCTAATGTACTATTTTTTGATGCGTAATAATTAATCTACGGTAAACAGAGTAGCGGCGATTAGTATTAAAGCTACACCTGTGGGGGCTGTGGGGTAACCCCAGTAACACCATGGGGGCTGAGACTATATCATTGTACAGGTCGGCGGTGCTAATTAGTGCGTAATAGCGGACAATGCCTGCGCCGAACAAAGGATGTATTGTTACGCTGCTTTGTTATGCGTAATGTAAGACATACTAGTGCCACCACCACAACTACCACCACCCTGCTGCCACCACCGCTGCCACCGCTACTGCCATCACCACTGCCACCACCACTGCTACCACTACTGCCACCACTACTACCACAAACACTGCCACCACCACTGCCACAACCACCACCACTACTGCCACAACCACTGCCACTACTACTGCCACCACAAATGCCACCACTGCCACCACTACTGCCACCACCACTGCCATCACGACTGCCACTACTACTGCCACCACTACTGCCACCACTACTGCCACCACTACAGTAAGCTACCACCGTCCCAATAATGTATATTGTGTGCTATGCTGGTGTGCGTATATAGTAACCATATATATAATATGAAATGGGTGTTCACCAGTAACTATAGTGAGAGACTATGGAGAACACACATCGCTGTTACCGTAACCATGTTTATTTTATAATTTAAATATTTCCTCTTTACCTTCTTAATCTCGATATCGCTATTATAATATATATCTATCCACGATTATATATCCCGATTACTAATCAATCTATTACGGGATCATATTCATCTCTTATCATTGCTATCAACTCTATATTTGTGTATTAGTTAGGTATTCTACTGTAATATCAGAATAATGCCTAAGAACGCTATGCATTACTCACCGATTGCTACATTGCTTCAGATTTAGGGCTATATTGTTAAACAGAAAGTCCTATAGTCTGTACAGTAGTGTGTTAGATACAAAGTATGGATTTAAATGTACAATTGTCGACGTAGTTCATTGAATATATGATTAAGTAAGATTATTGATGTTAATTTTGATAGAATTTTATACTAGAATTTAATATAACAAATATAACATTATTTTTAATAACATTTGTATTACATATATATTACAGTTTTTCATTACCTGCATATTAATAGAAACATTTAAATTTATACAAAGTTTAATAAAATGCGTAGTAAATTTGTAAATAATTTGTGATGTTTATTTTATAATATAAAAAATAATTTCATAACAATTATATATAAATTTTTTATTAGTGAAATTAATCTTTTACTACAAATATAAGTCATATAAATTATGCATTAATAATTATATAATATTAAATTAATGAAATTAACCATATTATGTGTTTACCTATATATATATATATATATATATATATATATATATATATATATATATATACTTTTTACCCTTTAACAAATATTGATTAACAATACACCGGGTATATTTATTGATTTATAAATTAACACGATTACTGATAAGACCATAATGCTATATAATGAAATCATTCAATCGTGACGTATTCTTTTCTAATAAATATTATATAATAATATCTGTCCTCGATTTCAATATACAATGTATAGTGATGGATTGCTGGAAGCCACCCAAAGATATGCACTAGTTCCTAATAAAGCCACCAGGGTATTTGTTATATTGATTAATGTGATTCTCCGATTCGTAGGTAATCTAATCAAGTAACCTCACAGCATTAAGCTGGTAGTCAATATTTAATTGGGTTTAATATTAATGCGTTTTAGAACAATGAAATATTGATTATTAGATGATGTATTATACTACCACAAACACCCATTTAAAAATGTATATACGTATGTATAGAAAATATATATATATATGATTTTAAGTAAATATATAGTATTATTTAATACTTATTTTTAACATTTAACAAATATTCACAAACAATCTTTAGGCAATAATGTTATACTAATTTCGCGTGAAAACTTGTAATGTCAATTACCGTTAGGTTTACATTACAATAGTATACATTAGTTGTATCCAACGTTAACATTACGACGTATTAATAGTGCAATCACTCGCCGTATCGCACTAATAATAGAAGTAGGCGAGCTATCGTACGGCCAGCAGGCACCGCTATCTTCCAGCGAATCAATAGCCACAATTAAAACTAGGGTCAAGTAACAGATTTACGCACAATTACGCTAAGGACAGGCCGGGTTAAACATTGATCTGTGACAGCGAGCGCTACCTTACTATCGGTGCAGTGCGTCTCGTATACTAAGTTGTTGTGTCCGCTATGCGTGTTTATCGGGTTGGTATCTCGATAAGTTCAATAGAACTTCTATACCGTACCCGGGTTTTTGATCTCGGTCATCAACTAAATCTGATATTATTATTATTATTATTATTTTATTCAATATATATATATGATATTTAAATTGTGATAATTGTTTGTTAATAAACAAACAAACAAAATAAATAAGTAATATAGCGTGGTCTAATGAGACTATTCCAATCGTACGGTATCAATCTTTAAGTTGTATAGATACAATATACAAACAGCTGTTCACATTAGTTGCACAGTTGCCAGCTCGTGTCAAACCTCTCGAGCGCGTTATCAAATGTAGAAAATATAACATGTAATGGATAGGTTGTAAATCCATTCCCGGTTAATTGGCGTTATATCAAAGATGGAGATGTATTAAGGGTGCATTATATATATACTTATATGTTATCTCGCGTGAAAAATATATTATCCACGGAGAATGATGGTTCTCGTCAGGTTGTATTTAATTATAGGAAGAACACAGATATGTTTGGGATACCTATATAAGGTTTATTTAGTTTATTAAAATAACGGAAAGTAAAATAGTATGATCAAGTATGTCAAGGGTTATAGTTTAATCACTCATGAGTGTAGCTACCCAGTTACTTTTATAATGAGAAAGAACATGCTTGCCAAAACAAGAATAATACCATTTGTGATTTTGTATTTGAATTATATAGATTTAAGGTTAATGTTTAAAATAACAGCCTTCTAACAATGGCATTGATATAAAGAAAGTATTTCTTTACATCAATGGTTAATGTTTACATTAATGGCATATAAATAAATTTATATCAAATTGGCATTGTCAATATACATTTCTATAGAGATAGTTGACAATAGAAAGTTCATGGAATAAACCAGAGTTTTGGAAATATAATAATATATGTATATATGTGTATATACACATATAATATATATTAAGGTATATGATGCCGACGAGTATACTATACTTCGTGGTATTGTATATAATAATACGAATATATATATTTTAGTTAATTCAGTTATAATTTATTATAAATTATAAACTTATAAACCAACCAACTATTTATAATTACAAAAACATTATATCAAATATTCCACCATTCATGCTACATAGTTACCATACTACATTCACCCCTACTAAAAATAAACTCCGCCATTTATTCAATCACTCTCTTTAAATTAATTATGTTCTCAATCTTAATACACTCGTCCTTCTTAATTTTACACACAGCATTATCACCTAACTTATCTACTCACTTCTTATCACTCCAACTATTCTGTAATTTTTTCCTTCCTAAAACTCTATTCGTTACTCCCACCATATCTTCAATATCGAATGTATCATTTATCATTTATATAATTCGTTCACATATATTACTCTCCCTGACTATTCGCTGTAATTTTCTCATCGTACACCGGATATCCTCTACCCAAACTACCTATCTGGTAACAATAGCCTTTATTTATTTCGTATAAGCATCTGACTCCGATATAACATCTTTACAAAAAATATCTAGGTTTTACTATTATCCTAGTGTGCTTCTTTTAACACCTCTCCTACTAGACTACTCGGTATCATCAACCTTGCATCATATCCAATAATAACTCAGTCATTATTATAATCCATCACTAACTCCATCACTCGCGCGAAACTTCGTGCTATCATATATAATAATACGAATATATATATTTTAGTTAATTCAGTTATAAACCGCGCCAACTATTTACAATTACAAAAACATTATATCAAATATTCCACCTCATATTCATACTACGTAGTTACCATACTACATACATATATATATATATATATATATATATATATATATATATATATACATGTACATACATTTACATGTATATCTATTAAATATATCTATTAAATATATCCCTATCATATGAACATACACGACCACTCGTAATATTTTGTGTTCATTTTATTTGCCTATAAATATGTTTCAATTACTTTTTTAACATAGCATAATATATCACAAAAAATTATTTAAAAAATACATTGTTTGTCTAAGGATTAGCATTATTCAATGCGGGGTTTAATGGGGTTTAATACCTCCATATTGGGTTTAATACCTCCATATTGGGTGTAATACCTCCATATTGGGTTTAATACCTCCATATTGGATTTAATACCATAGTTTCTAACGATATTGACTCTATATTCGATATCAATATAACCTTACACGAGTATTATTATTTTATATTAATTAATTAAACCGGTGTAGATAAATAAACATACACGGTCGAGTTTTCTATTATTGTAGCAAGTTTTCTCTGCGTAACAATAAAAATCATATATCATTATTGCATTGCTGTAGTTCAATTGTTCAGCGCATTGGTTCACCTCACGCCCGGTTCACCTTTAGTTGCCATTTCTATTCATCGACCACAACGATCTAAACTACATATATCATAATGATATACGAGTGTTTTGTTTGGAAATTACAGGAATTTATATCTATATACGATATGTGTGTATATATATATATTTAATAATAGGCAAAGAATTGAATTTCTTAATATTATACTACTATTATTAGAGGATTAAACTAAAAGTCTAATCGCTTTATTTTCGATATATAACAGATTAACGAGTGTCTTGTTTGAAAATTACAAGTATTTATATCTATATATGATAGGAAATGATAGTCAGTACCATGAATTCCTTAATACCGTAACAAGGGAATTAAATCCAGGAATCGAAGTTCTTTCATGCTAAGCTTTAATCATTAACATTCCTATAGATGTAACTCATGTGTTAGTTAACTTCTCATCCCCGTGAAACATTTATATGTATTGCTTTGTTATTGTTATTGCCTGCATCCGTATAAATATCATCATATCGACCTCTGACCTATAATCAATCAAGGTCATCATATTAATCCTATATGAATTATGCACAGTAGGAGTCATAATATTAACTTATATGGCCTCTACTCAATCAAGGTCATCATATTAACCTCTATGACCTCTACTCGATCAAGGTCATAATAGTAATTATGATCTTTAATCAGTCACAGTCATATTATTAAACTCCTATGACTTTTACTCACCATATTAACCTATATACCCTCTACCTAACTACGACCTTTGCCCCCTCAGTCAAGACATAGGTGTTGACAACGAGGACTGGGGAGCTGATGATGGGGAGGCTATCAATGGAATAGAGGATGACTACATAGACAGTGATGGTTAGAGACCCTACTATAGTATAGCTGTATCCATGTTTGCTTACATACTATAGTACACACCTACATGTACTATAGTATACCTAATGTACTATAGATATCATTGTATACCTAGATACGGTGTATATCAGCGATATAGATAACCAATGCCTACATACTCTTGATAGATAAATGATAAATACTATAGATACTAATCTATTACGCTGTAGCGAGTTTTGCCGTACATCGTTCGTCATGCATAAACCAAGGCGTTTTGTTATTAAATATACACCTAATGTTAATTTTTGTACCATATCGATTTGGGTATCAATTCATATCTATTTTTAACTCCATATTTTTGTTTATTTATTTTTTGTTTACCTAATAAACTATATATTATTATTATTATAGTGATTGTATGCTAGAGCATACAATGATGTATTTATCCTTAATGCCATACATTCAGTGTTAGTTCGTTAAGCGATGATCTATACTTTAATACTGATCAAGTTAACTATATCCAAAATGCAAACCTTTTATGACGAAAAGAGGTAAGAATATTGTTATAACGGTTATAGGTATTATAGGTAATACCATTGTCGTAACTTATGACTTGTAAGTATTATGCATTACGTTAATCTCCACTATTTCTATTGCATATAAATTATTTTATTGATAAATGTTTACATATACATCATTATCGATATTAATTCTAAACGAGTTACCCCTTACCCCTCGAGACCGATACCGTTGCAGGATGTTTAAGGGTTACCGGTGATCTCGTGCGAAGTTATCTCGTAATCGCAACGCTAATATATATGAATTATTCAAAATAGTAGAATTAACAATTACTAAACTGAAATCACTCAACACGTATTCACTGGTTACCTTCAGAAGTTACAGCGCGCCCGTGCCTCCTATTAACTCCGTAATCCACATCTACACCACAACCATCATCATTGCCCTCCTTTGTGACCTACTACTAGCGTCTCGCTTACCCCCCTCCCCCCGATGAGTCACCCCCACCCACCCCGTTCTATTTATAGATTCGGACAGTAGCTTACGCCGGTCGACGGTCGGACGTCAAAGTTGCACACCGGTCAGAATGTGTTCGGCCACCAAGCGACTGCTCGGGTTGTCTACCTCTCACGGCGGCCGTATCGAAACGCTTAAAGGTTTCAGCCTCAGCTGTACCTATCCCTTGGCTCGGATGTACCTATCCCTTGGCTCGGTTGTACCTATCCCTTGGCTCGGTTGTACCTATCCCTTGGCTCGGTTGTACCTATCCCTTGGCTCGGTTGTACCTATCCCTTGGCTCGGTTGTACCTATCCATTAGCTCGGTTGTACCTATCCCTTGGCTCGGTTGTACCTATCCCTTGGCTCGGTTGTACCTATCCCTTGGCTCGGTTGTACCTATCCCTTGGCTCGGTTGTACCTATCCATTAGCTCGGTTGTACCTATCCCTTGGCTCGGTTGTACCTATCCCTTGGCTCGGTTGTACCTATCCATTGGCTCGGTTGTACCTATCCCTTGGCTTGTTTACCACCGTCTCTATATCGTCTCGCTTTATGGAATTCGTGGAGTCGATCGTTATTTCGTAATAATTCAATATATTTCAAAAAAGACTAAATTCTAATGCATAAATGCTGATTATTAGTAAAGACGCTACTCCGCCCCACCACCCCACTACCACCGCCCCACAGATGACCTGTTACAATCGAGGGCGCTATCGTCAGTATCCACCCTGTCATCCGACACAGACGTGCAGCCGTTGTTGATGCCGTCGCTGTTTCCCTTTGTGCCACCCACTGTGAACTTTGTTCTCGACGGTCAAAAAGGTTCCGAAATCATTCTGTAGTCTATTGAATATCCTTATTTCATTGATTAGTTCTAGTTGATATTTAAATATCATATATATATATATATATATACTAAGAGGATATTCGCATGAATTATAATCGAGCAATTTTAAAATATTAAAATATATTTTTTATACGAATCATTTAAGTGTGATTATTTCAATTACATAAATAATCGTAGTATTCTTCACTCGGTAGTATTATCATCGTTAACCTAATTAACCTAATTAACCTCGTTTAGTTTAACCCCTCACCCCTAACCCCCCCGCGCGACCTCTCTCTAGTGGAGGTGTTGCCGTGGGAGATAAGACGTATGCTAAAGTGGCGCATGTCTCCGATAACCCCGAACGTTGTGAAGAACTGCTTCACGCGGTCTCACTTCAAACCTTCCAAGCGTTCGTACTATATCAATGCAATCGTGTGTCTACATTGTATACATTGTATACAATGTATACTGTACACATTGTACAATGAATACCGAGTGTATATAGGCTTACCAATAGGTATCTATAGACATAGAGATAATCCTATAGACCTATCTATAGACCTAAAGATAATACATATATGTCTAACGGATGATACATGTCACTTCGAAACTTTATAGTTTACCATACTCATATGTAAATAGCATTACCTAGGTTAATATATCTCTACAGCAGTAGCGGGTGTATATCTTTCCGTTAGGATAAGGGTATGATTGTGTAGCGTGTAAAGCTGGACAGATGGACATACTACCATTGTTACAAAGCCATGTATATCCTGACTGTACCACGTGTCCATCTGTCCTGCTAGACACAAAAACATTATAGAACATTTACTTTGGGTGTATTCCGATTTTGGTTATAGTTTTAATTTTGTAATTTATTTTTAATTTTCAGTCTATGTTACAACTTGTAACAAAGACGAGATAAAGATAGAATACTTATTACAGGAAGCTACGATTGGATCGGATATTTCGGTAAACACATGAAAGCTCCCGGATTTAAGACGATACGCGAATATCAAAAAGTAAATCATTTCCCAGGATCTTTTCAGATGGGACGGAAGGATAGACTTTGGAGGAATCTCTCCAAGATGCAGGTTTTATTATTTAATAATTAATTAACTTTCCAATAATGATTTTCAATATAATATTTGAGAAATATTATTTATTTTATAAAAGTATTTATTAATTCATATACTTTTAATCTAATTACTTCGTTTATCCATTATCAATTAATCGATAAGCAGTATAAATATATATATATATATATATATATATATATAATTATTTCGATTTCAATTTATCGCATAAAAGTGAAATAAACTAACTATTTTGTAAATATAGGTATCGTTTGGCAGGAAAGAATTCTCATTTTTCCCTCAGACATTCGTACTGCCGTTTGATCAGAAACTCTTGAAGAATGCCTGGGACAATGGAGGTAGTAAACACAAGTGGATTATTAAACCGGTTTGTTTGTAAATAGCATCAGATCGTATCGTACGGTGTATCATATATGTATATGTGTATAATGATTTCAATCTACCTGATATGGTATCATATCCTGTTAATAAAATACTCTATATTACATTATGTTTACAGAAATTATTATAACCAATTTGTGAATGAAATATTGTATAGATTAGTTTAAATTATATTACAATAACTTACGAAAGTAGTTGATTACATTACATTTAATACCAGCCTACGCAATATTATTAATTCATTCATTATAACAATTACTAGCCATTATTAAGTATCGGATTAGTAATTAATATAGCCCAAAAAGGAGACATATCAATTCATTATAGCCAATGAATCAATGAATTTATTGCTTACTTAATTCCTTGATCGGTTTTAATCGCTTGATCGGTTTTAATAGGTTGGCTTACTTCAATAGCCTGATCTACTATACAGTATATATACTATTATTATATAATAATTGTCCTACTTTAATTGATCTATTTTAATGGCTTGTAACAGCTATTACATATATATATATAGAAATTATCGCATATCAGTCTGCTAACCTTGACCTCTCTAATAACCTTGAACCATTCTGATAACCTTGACCTATTCTGATAATCCTGACCAACTCTGATATCATTGACCCCTTTATTAACCTTAACCTCTCTGGTAACCTTAACTCCTCAGATAACATTGACCCCTCCAATAAACTTGACCTACTATGATAAACTTGACTTACTATGATAACCTTGACCCCTGATTTAACAGCCGGCATCGGCTCGAGGTATAGGCATCCGAGTGATTCACAAATGGAACCAGATACCGAAGAGGCGTCAGATTATAGTTCAGCGCTACCTGTCACGACCTTACCTCATCAACGACTCCAAGTTTGACCTTCGTCTGTACGTCTACGTGACCTGTTACGATCCGCTACGGGTGTACCTGTATGACGACGGGCTGGTCAGATTCGCGTCTTGCAAGTTTGTCTCCGGCGCTGCATTCTTATTTTACATATATTTTATTTACTTATATTTACATTTTAAATCATAATATATTATAATTATATCTATATATTTACATAAAATATAATATATTTGTAATTATCAACCGTTTCAGCTCAAGAAAATGTATCGTTAATAATAAAATATATATGATAAACACAAACAAGTATCTCACGCGTCATGCAAGTTTATCTTACACATCTCGTATACCACCTCAATAATCGCCTCCGTGTCGCTTCCATCATCATCAGCATCATCATCATCAGCTCATCATCAAATATCACCCTTACTTACATGCTCTCCCCATCACCCTCACACCTCCACCGCTGTATATTAAATGTCATTAACTTTTCGTGGATTTTAAGGCGGCTAATATTTATAAATAAAGTTTGTCGAACACTGGCGACTATTGAAATACCTGCTGTATACCTCTTTTGTCACTATATTACATATCCCGACTTCATAACCCCACTTCACCTCATGCCCAACAGGTATTCATACAGCACGAAGAGTCTGTCCAATAGGTACATGCACCTCACTAACTACAGTATCAACAAGAGGAACGACGGATACAAACACAACGACGACCAGGACATATGCCAAGGACATAAATGGTAACCATTACGTACGCGTAGAGTAATAATGCGTTGAATTCGCTTATTTTCTCGGTAACGATATATTGTGATTTTAATAATTTTCATCTGTGATTTTAATTTTTTATTAATTCTGATTAAGTTATATATTATTTATATTACGTGAAAACTTTGATTTGAAACATGGGTTATAAGCACTAAAAGTAGTGTGCTGTGTAGTCATCGAGTATTTAATAAGAAATAAATATTATAATAATAAGTTACATTTTTTGAATCATAGTTTATTTTATAACTTTATGTTTAGTATAATTTTATAACATATATATATATATATATATATATATATATATATATATAGTAACATCAAAGATATTGTGAAGTAAAGATATTGCACTCCCTATCTATATCTAGTACCTCAAAATGTAAATTTAAAATGAAAAAACAACATTAACACTAGATGGCGAAATAGTACATGAAATGTTAAATCATGTGATATTTTTATTTAAATTTCTTGTTTTCTAATTATATACATACATTTAAAATCATTACAATATTATACAAATTATAATACAATACATGTAGTTTTTTTTAATATTAGATTTATTAAATATAACTAATCAGTGTATTCTATTGTTATATAATTATATTATCATTTTAAAATCATGTCAATACATATTATAATACAATATACATGTATATTGTATATAATTTATTATTTGCAATTACAATAAATATAGAAAATTATTATTATAAAACTATTAACACTAGATGGCTATATCAAATTATTAGGTTACACAAATTTACACAAGTGCAATATCTTTCCTTTGGAAAATCTTTGGTAACATAATGATTTATGAAAAAATAATATATAAAAATATACATAATTATTTATAAGAATTATATAATTAATAATTATAAGAAATTCATTTATCTCAGCATAATTATTTTCTCATATTTATTTGCATTCAAAATATCCTAGTGAATCTATTTATGATATAATCTAATGTGTTTTGATATAATTCAAATATATATATATAACAATAATTCCAAGAAATATTATTCTATTGTGTCATATTAGTCATATAGGTTTTATATGATAATAATTCAATAATAAAAATATCTTTATTTTTAGATATTAATTAAATATATTTATATTGAATTATATACATAAACCTCTCTAAAGTGTATGCCTCTATATATCCGTTAATATTGCTTAATTTGTTGGTGATAATCAAAGTATTGATGCAACCACGACATTTATAGTGATATTGCCTTTCTATTACATAAACGAACGTAATTTATGCCAACTGCGAAATTTCATATATTTAAAAAAATATTAATGCACATTTTTTTTTATTTCAGATAATAAATTTAGGAATATTTATCTACACATATATGTAGATAAATATTAATGTCATATGCAAAATTAAATATTAATTAATTATATATATATTTTTATATTAAATATTATATATTATTTGTAATATTAATAATAAATAAACCACTATATATTGAATTGAATTGAATTGAATTGAATATGGTTTATTGAGTAGAAATACAATATAATGCAGTATGTACAATTTCTGCTCAAAGGAGAGTACCAGAGATTATCTTGTAATCTATACTCACGACGAGGGTACCCTCCAATAATAAAATAATACAATAATATGACAACGATAAAATTAAGAATAGTAAAACATGAAAGAAAGAAATGAGGTAATTTAATGAACTAATTTAAAATTATATATACAACAACAATTAGTAAATATATATAACATATATCAACTGTTATATATATATTACAATTATATTAACGAGTGTTAATAATGAGATTAATATTTATTTAAATATTCAAGTTTTATATATTTTTTAAATGCATTGTATTTTAAGTTTTTACATGTATTATTTAATTCATTCCAAAGTTTAATACCATATACATTTATTGTATGAAGTTTATTATTTGTTTTATATTTAGGTATTCTATAATTGCATTTATTTCTTATATTGTAGTTATTTATTTTATATTCAAATTTATTTGTTATGTTGATTGGTAATTTTTTATTAAATACATTATGCATAAAATTAAGAGATATGTAATTAATTAAATCATATATATTTAAAATTAAAAATTTTTTAAATAACAAATCAGTATTATGTAATTTATAAGTATTGTGTATACGATTAGGTGTTTTATTAATTAATCTAATTATTTTTTGTTGTTGTATAAATAATTTATTTATATTACTCTTATAATTAATTCCCCATATTATCAGACAATTCATATAGTTTGGAACTATTAGTGCATTATATAATAATAATAGGGTTTTAGCAAAGATTTTCCGAAGGTAAGATATAACACTTACGCGAAATCGTGTAATTCGAATTTGTATACAAAATACCCTGGTGCCACCTATAGCGGGTTACTTTTAGGAACTATGCGTTGTTTATAATGTAAATTCGTATTTAACTATACACTTTTAAAATGTTAAATAATATGCTTTAAATTAATATTTATATGATGAAAACTAAGTGTTCATTACTAATATATAACAAACAAATATGATATGTATGTTTTAAATGCTATAAGTATATATTTAGTGAGTAAAAGCTTATTTATATTGCATGTAATTTAATAGAGCAATGAAAACATTGTTGTATGCAAACAGAGCCGAACCTACATCTATTTCAGTGATTTCGATACTACTGCTAGCAGCGGTTGGGGCTATTACTAAATTACGTTGCATGCATAGGGAGTGTTATATATTTGCTTCGCAAAATCTTTGGTTTTAGTATCAATTAAAAATGAAATTTTTTTAAATAAATACAATATTTTAGCTAATTTTATTTTTGACTCAATGATATGTTTTTTATAATTTAATTTATTATCAATGTAAAGCCCTAGGAATTTATATTGATTTACACAGTGAATGGTTTGGTTATTTAGCGTTATTATCTCATTTGTGTTGGTAATACTTGTATTGCTGTAGAAGTACATTACTTTTGTTTTACTAATATTTAGTTGTAATTTATTGTTAATGAATCAGTTTGACAATATTTTTAAAGTATCATTTATTTTACTATTATTTGCATTATTTATTGTAATAGAAGTGTCATCAGCATATAATATCAATTTTGTATCAATAGAGTTAATAAATAAATTTGATATGTCATTAATATATAAAATGAATAGTAGTGGCCCTAGTATAGATCCTTGGGGTAACCCCACATCATATACAGTAATTAGAGGTGATACTTTATCATTATATCTGACAGATTGTTTTCTGTTATATAAATAGGATTTAATTAAATTAAGGGTTTGCCCTCTTATTCCGTATTTATATAATTTAATGAATAGTATTTTATGGTCAATTGTATCAAAAGCCTTTTTAATGTCAACAAATACTGCAGCTATTTTATCATGCTTATCAATGGAATTAGTTATATTATTTGTTAAGGCATATATTGCATGTAATGTGTTTGATTTTTTTTTGAAGCCATATTGATTTGAAGATATGATATTATTTTTTTCTATAAAATTATCTATTCTCTTTTTAATTATTTTTTCAATAATTTTTGAGAATTGCGGTATTATACTTATAGGTCTGTAGTTTTCTATATTATTTTTATTGTTATTATTGTGAATAGGTATAATTACTGATTTTTTCATATTCGATGGATATATGGATTTGTTTAATATTAAATTAAATATATGAAGTAATGGTTTTAATATAGGGTATATGACCAATTTTATTAATTTAAAATCAATGCCATCATGATCTTTTGAGCATTTAGAGTCTATTTTATTAATTATAGTAATGATTTCTAGTTCTGAAGTCTCATTAATATATATTGAATTTATATTACTATTATATTACTATCATATTACTATATGTCAACCACATATATGTCAATATAGAAATCCACTATATAACATAATGTGTACATTACAAATATCATTATATATTTATAATGACACATTACAAATTTATTTTCTAAGTATATTTATAATTATATATCTACATTAAAATTTATATGTGTCAAATTATGTTAAAGATATATTGTTTTAACTTCAAGAATAAATAATTAATAATTACTATGAATATCTATTGAATGAATTATATTTCTTAAATTATAATAAAACATGTATAATTACATAATTCTAATATAACTGGATAAATAAATTAAATATAAACAATTCAAATACACAAAAAATCTATAGAATTATAGTAATAAATATATTGAATACAAATTAATTATCAGATTATCTATATAGATATAAATGTATATATTTAAATATGAATTTAGCAATGCATGATAATCCCTATCTATTTGAATTATACCTAGATATAATTCAAGATACAGCTGTATCCAAAGACGTTATATATTAATAGGCTTCGCCCCTTAGATGTCTATGGCTGTATCTTTCCCCTAATATGGCGATGAACACTTATTTTTTGTAATTAAAATAATTTTATAATTATCTAAAATATCAAATTACGTTGGATGACTTTAAAGCTATTATATTTATAAATAATGAAGTTAACAATAGATCATAAATTATTAATAATTAATTTAATTTTTAATTATTTTTTAGATAACTTACAATTTAAATTCTTCTATATATCTATATTAAGTAAGAAATTTGATTATAATTAAATATAATCAAAAAAAATGTGTTGAGTATTGATATTGATATTAAATATTTCAATACAATTATTTAAATAATTATTTATATATGTAAACTTTACATTGTAAAGTCATTTCATAATTAAAATTATAGAAATATAATATCATAATTAATTGTATATAATAAATTTTAATTTTTTTAATATAAAACAATAATATATTATTTATTAAATTTAATCTTGCATCAATTGTATACCAAACTTGAAGTATTATATAATACATATTATATTAGTTTATTGCATGGAAATTAAAAAATCAAAATGTTTTTTTTATAATTCACATAGCCTTAATACATTAATCACTAATATTAATTATAAATTCATATATTATAATAGTTTCAATATATATAAAGGGTATCCACTAAAAAATAACTTTCTAGCAAACATTTCCGGACATTATTTCCGGAAATACTGATAGTGGGATACCCCTTAATAGATATTTCAAATATAAATATATATTGTTAAGTAGTATTTATTTTAGTTTAAAATTAACAATTTTTAATTATATATCAAACTTTGTAACCCACTACCATCACTTAACTAAGGGGTCTTAAAGCTCTGTGGGGTTACCTTAAGAAGCTCGGAATCAACACCAACTCTATTTGGGACAACATCAAAGATCTTATTATAAAGACAATAATCAGGTTCTAGAACTTTTTATGATATTCGTATTCTATAATCTAGTGAAATCCTGTTTGATCCTAATTTTGATTTATTTATCAAAAAGTGTAAAGGCTATTTCATCATTCCTATCCCTCCCCGTAGTACGAAAGCGTTCATTAACTCCCATCCCTCATATACCCCTATCAACCCCTACCCCCACCCTCCCTATAATACGGAAGTGTTCATTAACTCCTATACCCCTTACACCCCTTACAACCCTTATCCCCCACCCTCCCTATAGTACGGAAGCTTTCATTAACTCGCAGATCAAAGCTAACGTCCGACGCAGGTATTCGTGTCACGAGCTGTTCGGTTTCGATGTCCTCCTCGATGAACACTTGAAACCATGGATCATAGAAGTTAACATATCACCTAGGTAACACACACCCACTATCGTTTAATGCGTCGACTGTTATTTCTAACTGGCTACGTATGGGTATTATTCTTACATAATATATTGTTTTAAGATATATTAACGTTTAATATATTCTTATACGATATATTCTCAATTATTGATGTACTAATATTGTATTGTATTACTTCAATCACTATAAGTATCCGTATATAACAATACCTATAGTTCATAATGGTAACAATAATAGTCAAATATAATATCCGCATCAAACAAATTATTAAGCTAAATTAATGTTTGATTATTTCTCAATAATGATTATATTAATAATATTATCATATCCGGTGCGCATATCCGTTGATATAATACCACTATACTATAAGGAAAGTTCTACGTCATTCCAGTAACACAATATAATACTACCATCTTTACACTATTACGCATAGCCGGTACACCAGTGTATCTGTATATACGGGTCAAACTATTAATATTTATATATTTAGGTAACATATTTGTATTCATTATTTATGTTCTCCTCTAACTTTACAAATATGATATCGATACATTAAAATTGACATATATAAATATATATATATATATATATATACATAGTTTGCATTCAAACTCCCCGCTGGACATATGCATCAAGGGAGGTATGGTCAAAGATATGTTTAATCTAGCCGGATTCCAGATCCCCCAACGAGAAGATGTAGTCATGGTACCTGGTACCCAGCCTCCCACTACGTTAGTACTACATCCTCAACTCTCTATCACTACTACTGTTACACACACGATTACAGTTCACTTTAAAATATTAAAACGAAAAATAATCTAAGATAGAAATAATATATATATATATATATATATATATATAATATATATTATATATGTATTAAAATGTAAAAATAAACGAAACATTATTAAAAATTTTAATAAAATATGTTGTAAAAATCGTAATAATATTCGAAAATAGAATAAAATAAATTTGTTGTAAATTAGGAATATTCTGAAACTTAGATCAACTTTGAAACTAATACTTCTGTAATATTAATACATTATTAATTATATATTTTAATTTTAAATATTTATTATAAACAAAACGTTAAATTATTATATAATATTTAATATATTAAATCTGTAATAATAATTAGTTATCTCTTTTACTTTAAATATCAATAGATCTAATGAATGTATATTTAAATCATTTAAAATATTGTACATCATTCTTTAACGTAGACTATTTAGAATAGGACATCATTAAACTAAATAAATAGATAATAATGATTGTCACACACACATTCGTTGTAGTAAGTACACGATACCCACTGGTATCTGTACCGAGAAGAAACTATGGCCTACTACTTTAAGTACCGACGAGAAGTCGAAGCACAGCTACTACGTGCAGAACTACGACATCGAGGTTACGTCCTTATTATCATCGAGGTTACGTCCTTATTATCACTGAGATATGTCATTGTCATTATTATCATATACCTATACGTATCGTATAGTGTATTATATATTGTTGTTGTTTAATTTTCGTTTAATAATTAATATTTTCACTTAATCTTATAGCTTCGATAACTTCTAATAACTTCGATTACTTAAGATTAATTATATATGTATGAATGTTTATTAAATAATTACAGAAACGGCTATTCCATTTGTGAAATAATTATTATAGTTATTTTAAATATTAAAAGATCAAGTTTGCTTTTCTAAATCTCTAATCAACGGGAATGCTATTTATACATCTAGTATTTTGTAGTAGTATGCAATAACTATAATGCGTATTTAAATAATAAAATTATTATTCATCTGAAGAATATTTGTTCAATTCTTACACATATCATAAATATATTGTATTATATAATTATAAAAAACCTAAACAACCTTAAATTTACTTATTTTTTAATTGCTTTCTAAAAAATACATTTAATTCCTTACATATAAAATATATTCCTTACTATATTTAAAAATTATACAATTAATTAAGTAGTACATTTTTTAATTATAAATCGCTTCAAAATATTTTATGAATAAGAAATTATTAAGCAAATTTTTGAATATTTATTTCATTGCGCTATCCCGAATTGAATAAACATTTTCCGCATCCCTATCGTTAATCTCTCGTCCTCCTCTCCCGCGATTGGCCAATACAGCAGAGTATCAACACCATACTGGACGTGATCACCCCGGACGACCTTCGAATGTTGGTGGAGACTATAGACGAACACAGTCGAAGGGGAAACTTTGCCCGTATCTACCCGCACAGTACCGTTAACGTGAGCCACCCTGCCGCCCCTACCCCTGCCGCCCCCACCGCTGCTACCACTAATGGGGCGACTACCGGAGCTAACGGTACGGGTGCTGCCACCACTACCACCAACGTTACGGCTGCGACTGTAGTGGCGGCGGTCGCTAGTAGCGCTGTCGTCAGTTGTCCTATGTTGTCAGGTTTGTCAACGTACAGTCAAGTACAGTGTACACTGTATACTGTATACTGTATATTATACACTATATACATATATAATATATATATATATATATATATATATATATATATATATATATATATATATATAGTATACTCTATATACATATAATAACCATATTTTAATCGTTAATAACCTTATTCTATATAAAACTAATGAAACTAAATATGTTACCCACACAATTCATAATAAATATAAAATAGTATAATTTGATACGATTGTACTAGTATGGTGTCATAGGAACTTTCTGCGATACCCATATGTAGTTAATATAACCTATCTCATTGAATTGATTTTAATTCAGTTAAAAAGGAGTGCATATTTTAACTGATTGGGTACGCAGGCTAATGTGTCAGACACACACACTGTAGATTAGGGATTCAAACCCCGTACGGCCCAATAAATAGGTCTTAAATAGTATTTAGAAGTGATCTTATATAATTGTGTATAAAAAATAATCGGCTCTCGTTAAAACCAGGATGCCTTAACTTGAGAACGATTTCGAATGGACATTAGAGCCATTTTATTATATGTAAAAACTTCACCTAAGTTCCTGAATGGGGTGAAAGAACTTCATAAAATAAAAATAATAATAACAAATAGTTAATTTATATATTTATATAAATACACCTCTATTATATATAAATATATATATATAATTCGTCTTATATAGTTGACAAACTCTTTGTACAGATCATAACTATATGTTCTACATCGGTCCTATATATATATACTATAAAATAGACTACCAATATAATAATTAACAATAACATCAATAACATCGCGTTCTGATACACATGCAAAGGTATAGGTTCAGCGGGTCGCAAGTACCTAAAGCTATTCGACTCCCCCCGCTACTACAACCTGTTACTGTCGGCGTGGATACATCGGTACGGCAGGTGCGAAGAGAAGGGTATCATGCTGCTGGAGAACATCTGCGCTCGTAAACTACACTACATGAACCCCACCACCGACAGTAGACATCAGGTAGGCGGGGCGGAGAGCTATTTATAGATATCTAGGGGTGGGGGTATTAAGCGGGTTCACCGCGATCGTAATAATAATGAAGATATGTGTTTATCGTACCTATAGAAATATAGTATTAAATATATAATAATTATTATAATTTATTAGAAGACAAATTAATTTTTTCTCTTATCTTTTATAGTTTAAATTATATTTCTTCTAAATGGCTTCAAAATTAGATGGAATATTTTCTATAGTTATCACCTATTAAATATATATAACTACAAGGGGTATACAGAATATATATACACGTCATATTTATTGAATACGCATTAATCATAGAATCTACTAATCATCAGTGGTACCCTCCGAGGAATCTGATATCGAGAGTGGCGAGTGCTCCCGTCCATTTCAAACCAGAGTTAGTGAACACAGTGAACATAGTAGACTTTAGTAAATATCGGATACATTTAGGATGTGTTTGTGTAGCGGGACAGTTGTTCAGATGGACAGTGGTCAGTTGATACAGTGGTTACAATGATCGTATGTCTTAACTTATTAAATAAAACTTAATAATAACTTTAATTATAATTTTTCAAACTACATAAACCACACCTAGCGCCTAACCTATAATGATGTAATGTAATGATGTAATGTAATGATGTAATGTAATGATGTTACCCAATGTGTTTGTAGACAGAACGGAACCAGTCACATGGCTAAAACAAAGAAGATACTGATGAAACACGCCGCCATACAAAGAGCTGTGTCCACTTCAGCCGTGTTGACCCCTACTACGGCCACTAAACAGTGTTATTGTTAGTAGTCACCACTGCATCATTGCCTTGCAACGGGTATTGTGTGGTCAATTGCTCCCATTTTAAAATTTTTACCCAGAAAATTCCGATTATTTCATAATTAATTATAATCCTATTTATTATAAATCAGTAGATGTATTTTATTAAATTTTTTTCATATACAATTGAAAACAAAGTAATTATGTTTTGAATAGGCCCCACCCCCCTCCCCCCCCCCCCCCAATTTGAAATACTTCATAGCACTGTACTGCCTCACCCATCATCATCATCACTATGAGTCGTAATACAGCATAACATCGCATAACTCAATGTAACCACTTGTATACGATTACATAACATTATATTTAATAGCAGCACGATTAATCTATAACTTGTGAACTATAGGTTTGCTACTATTTATAATATTATAATTATAACCCTATGCGAAGTTTTTACTATAATCGTAACCATTACGATTGAATTCATGCACTTCTAATAATGTATCTGTAGCTACGTATACCCTCTACGAACACTATTGCATACCCCATCTTTATACTACACACACACCCTACACTACAGCTCAGATGAAGCCTAAACATGCCAGTGTGATATCCACTAGTTCCCTATCATCGCTGACGTCTTCGTCTTGTTCCAGTTGACAGGCAGTCCGTCTGCCTCCAGTTAGCCATCTAATTAGGTCAGTATGTCACAAGAGTTATCCATCTAATTAGGTCAGTGTGTCGCGAGTTAGCCATCTAATTAGGTCAGTGTGTCACGAGTTAGCGGTCTAATTAGGTTGATATGTCTAGTTAGCCAGATAATTAGGTCAGTATTTCACACCAGTTGATTTCATATAATAAGTTAATGTCTGATTAGGTCGATACCTCAAATTAGGTCAATTTGTTGTATGTGAATATGTTGGCAAGTAGGTCATACGTATAAATATGTACACTTAGGTCTATATATCGTATGTGAATTATATTTATTCGTAATTAAGTCGCTTTGTTATGAGAATATGCGTCACTTATGCAATTGTGTATATCTCATAAGTTAAATCTAATTGTTAACATTGTTAACATCAAAAATTAAATAAATAGTATATCATTAGGTAATTATTCTAATATATAACGATCTCATGATGAATAATATTACCCTAACTTAGATGGTTTTAAACTATTTCTAGTTGAATATGAGTTATCATTATTGCCTATTTTCTTACACATTAGTTTATTTAAAAATATATATATTTCAAATTCATTTGACTAAATATTACACAATGTTATTATAAGTATTAGACATAGAGTTATCATTAGTATTGAGTTATCATAATTGTCTATTTCTTACAAATTAGTTTATTTAAAAATATATATATTTTAAATTCATTTGACTACTATTATACAATGTTATTATTGTATTATAAGTATTAGATATATTAATAATTACAGTGCATTCATTGCTTAGTTCTACTTTACCTAATACACTATTATTTCCCATTGTCATTTATCTCACCAAGTAAGTATAAGTAATGCGTATATTTTTGTCTTAGTACTACAACATTCTTAATATTACATATTGTTAATATTTTCTATCGAACAATAACATTGAAGTTGTCAAATAATTAACTTTCTCCTTAATATCATTGTATCTACAATAATGTATGTATAATAATCATTGTGTTGTGAAACTTGATGTAATCTTTACTAAGATGTAATATTTACTTCAGTGTATTATCATGTATATAGTAATCAGAGATACACAACGTATTAATATTCTTATTTCATCCATCAGCAGTATGAGTCTTCCAAATTTCCGAATAGCAGATTCTAGAGTAAGACGAAATTCGACCTTGACCCCGATGACCACTTTGGTGAAGAAAGGTCACCGTAGAAAAAAAACTAAAATTAAATTAAAAAAAGGTTTTTCATTTATTAATTAGAGTTTGTTATTTATTTTTTGTATTAGATATTTTTAAAATAATTTATATAATAAATATATATATATATATATTTATAAAGTATAATAATATAGGTAAATATAGGTACTAATGTATTTTATATATTATTTGTGAAATAATTTGTTATTATTTATACTTATACTTATACTTATATTTACTTATACTGATACATTAACTTGTTTATTAATTTCCCCATTATTTCTTGCCTGTTGGAGAGGAATGATAAATCTGATTTATTTATATATCATAAATATTATTATTTTAATAAAATTAAATAATTAATATCAATTAAGATGACTTCTCACCAAAATAAAGTAGCTGGATTATTTGGTAAATATTTCACCACATCCGGATTTTGTTTATCTAGAAAGAGTACGGATATTTTAATATCATGCGATAATCATCGATATAAAGAAAGTGGATAAGCAATTGACGCACGCAATGCATGTAAAAGATATACACGTGAATGACACTTTTATCGATAAATTAACAAAATGGTATCAGTGATTTTGATTGGATATTAGTCATATTATATATGTCAAATATTGAAACAGTAGTATTTTCGTCGAAATAGATTAAAGTGACTTCTATCTATATCAATGGATTTAAATTATAAATATCAATAAAATCAATAAAATAGTATTAAAACTTCAATTTAAATACACAAAATTACGAGGAATGTTGATATTATGTATTTTAAATATATAATTTTATTTTTAGTATCGATAGTATATTAAAATTGGTAGTGATTATCAATATATATATGATAAATACATATTATTATAAATAAAAAGTAGTGGGCCAGATAGTGGGTTTCGACTGCAGCGCTCGTAGCGGAAAGTGCCATACACTACAGTCAATTGCTTATCCACTTTCTTTATATCGATGGCGATAATATTGTATATATACTAGATAGTAAATAGTATTATTAAATTCGAGAATTAAATTTAATTTAATATAATATATTTACATATCTTATATTATAATATTCTAAATATATATATAAATTTTAGTTTTTTTAAGAAAAACCAATTAAAATTTAATATGCCTTTTGAATATGAATTTTTAAAAACCACTATTTTTATTATATAACCTCAAATATTATATCCATTATTTTATTATTTAACAGTATTTTTAATTATGTATCTATAGATATATTAACTCTATTCTGCAATGTATGTTTGTCAAATAAATTTTTCATATTATTAAAATAAAAATAATAGAAGTAAATATAAAGAAAACGTGTCAAATATTCTTGGACTATACCTATCACAGTTATAAGTCTAATTTTCAACAGTAAAATAGAAATTGTTCTATTATATTTAACATAAGATAATCTATGATAAATAGAAAAAATAATACTTATATCTGATTTTTTAGAGAAATTCTGAGATATTAATCAGAGTCCAGTGTTCACGTGGCTTAATGCATAGAAATCATAGTATTCAAGAAATATCTAGCATAGTATATATATATATATATATAGGATTATGTAGTAGTAGGTATAATGATTATGTATAGGATTATGTAGTAGTAGGTATATATATTTATAAGTTTAAAATATGGGTAAACATTTCAGTATGAATACAAAAATAGAAATTATGATCATAGTAATTATCTTAATTAAAATAGAAATGGTTCTAAAATGAAACAAAAAAATCTATTTTAAATATTAATACAAAATATATAAGGATAATCCTATTAGGGACCTAGAGAGAATTATATTTTAATACATAAGTAAAATGTATCACTCCGATTATTAAAGTTTAGGTGTATTGGTGAAAGTGATGAGCTTTATTGATTCTAAACCTCGTTTACATTTTAATAAAATAATAAAAAATCCATATTTAAAAATAATAAAAGAATAGTAGTAATACAAACATAACATTAAATAAAGATAATATAAAAGATGTTTTAATTCGATTATGTACACATATACGAATCAATAAAGCTGATCGCTTTCACTGATCCTCCTTAGACTTTCTCTATAAACTGATGTCATTCATTCATTCATATCTGTATCACCACCGAATAGGTGGCGCCGCTCACCCTAACTTTGACATCCCCGAAGACAAGGACGAGGACGAAGAAGAGGAAGGCGCCGTGACCACCACCGCCAGAAGCACTCATCGCGGAGGAGGAGACGATGAGTCGGCGGATTTCAGCTTCCGATTCAACAACAACAACGCGAATAACTGCTGCTACGACGATGAAGAAGACGACGACGACCTTGATGGCTACCGTAGACAGACGGACGAACTACTGCCGCTGACGAGCTTCAGCACGGGCTGCTTGACCGCAAGACCAGCCGACAAAGACGACGAGGGAGGAGACGGAGGCGCGGGAGATAGCCTTATAAGGGACGCCGTGCAACAGTTTCGACTGCGGCGCAACGACGTATCCGAAGCGATGATCGGAATCCCTCACTATAAACCGCTAGACGTCAACATAGTTTGATTGGATAACGGTGAACTAGGGCCCTGTTTTAACGTAAACCTAACAACTGCGACGGTGTCATGTGACTACGGTATCGCGGCCCCGTTCGTACGACGTAAGATATGCGTAATTCATGGAAATCTCGATCACACCGATTAATAAGTTTTCACGATACGAGATACGTTATCTAGTATCGTGCAGAATTAGTATTCAATATACACCGTATCATCGTTGAACATCGGAATCATTAAACCCCGTCCTGCGTAATCTCCGTCATTCACTTATACCCCTCTGTATATTACTTGTACCTCTCCCTACTAGAACCCCTCCCACCCCCCTGTAACGTTATTCATCAATAAAACGGACACCCCTATTACGACAGCGACCACGACGACGATGTATTTCTATTCAATTTCTATTAGTCAAGAATATATCCGCGCCCCCCCCCCCGTTCTACATACATCATTTTATATTCACCTCCGCGACCCCCACTATTTTATAACCACCTATCTTGTTACCACCGTTTTATTTACGATGTTTTATTTATGTTTTACAGTATTGTTTTCATCATACTTCATATCGTTACACACTTTTGACTTACCCGCTTCCTGTACCGATTACCCGTCGGTTCCCATTGGTTGACCAGCCGCCAATACCAACATCATAGTTATTTATACACGTGTATATATTTTAGAGCCAAAATATTACTTACTATTTCTGTGCCAAAGATAGTGAAATTATCCCCTGTCCCGCCCGCCCGCCGCGCTTACCCATTGTTTTAGTACAATTATAATATCGTTAATATTCTCTTGTATTCTCTCGCATTTGCCTGTGATATGATTGTTGAGTTATTCATTAGGAAATACAATAGAACCGAAAATGAAATGCAATATAGAATTATGCAACAATAAATTTACTATGCAAATTTATTTATGAATTTTTAAATATAATAACTTCTTAAGGTAAGAATAACTATAATTAGAATAACTCATAAAATCACTTGCCCATTTCGAAATATGAAAATTGATCAATCACTAAGTGATGGGGAAAGGGTTTAATAGTTTATATAAAAGTTCATATTAATAGTTTATATTGTAAAGTTAAAAAGGATACAAATAATGTTCATCCTAAATGTTACATCGAGGTGTATTGGGGCCCCTGGGGAATTGTGCCCTTTCTCTCATGTCCATCAGTAAGCTAGTAATAACATGCATCATAACAAGTATATAAATATACGTAGAATAATTTTAGAAATATTATTAATTAGTGATATCTATATTTAAATCAGTGGTATCTATATTTATCAGATGTAAACTAAATTATATGATTCATCAGTAAGATCCTCACATCCTATTCCACTATATCTATGTTAGTATATTCCTGTATACTCTAGTTCTTAACCCATGCTTAGTTATGCGTATGATGAGTAATGCTTTAGATCAAATATAATATATACCGTTCCAAAAAAACTTCAAATAGACTTCACTCATATGTTCATTAAGAAGTGCTTTAAATAAATAAAAAACTTAAATAATAATATACATATTAAACTTTTGACAATATTATTATTAAAATAGGTAATTTGTATTCTTGTCATGAATATATATAAATATATATCTCAGATCATTTGGAAGTTCATTCAATCATTAAGGTGTTGCGATATAGAATGATTCTTCTCCACAGCGACTTTTGATGGATGGCACGACATGTTTGAATTATACCCTGTACGCAATATGATATCATCTTGTATTTGTTTATAGTCTAGATAACAATGAAGCTATAATAGTAAAGAAGAGATATGGTTTGAAAGGTAGATATGATATAAATATGGATGAAACTTTGAGGTGGAGTTCTAGGTAGTTGTTGCGAAATTTCTGAATAATTTTGATGAAGGTGAGGGAAATTATAGGTTAGTCGAGAGATTGTAGCATTCTATTCTATTTTATAATCGAATAATTCAGTATAAAAATGCATGCATATTTTACTTTATATATAACCGAACATAGAATATGATTATTGTACAAATAATAAGAAACTTTTTTTTTATCATTTCATTATTAACTAGAAATTAATTTGTTGATTTACAATTTAATATTAATACGCGTTATTTCGTGCAATAAATTATTACAAAAACTGATATATCAGTATAATGTTTATATTTAAGTCCATAGGCTCGTAACATATGAAAAGTTAACCTTACAGGTAGGGGCACTGCAACAGGGGACAAGGGGATATATCCCCCCCCACTTTAAAATGTAGGGGTACCCCCCCCCGCCAACTTTTACCACAACATTTATTTGATTGGTTGGTCCCCCCTATATACAAAATCGTTCCAGCGCACCTAATTACAGGAGTCATGTCCTGTCCCCAGTATAACCAAAGTCCTTTGGTATAAATATATACATCACAAATGTATCATATTCAATATTGCACACATCATTCTATTAACCGTTATTCTTAAAATATAGTATATATATATATATATGTATAAATGTATATGATAATAAAAATGCACCACATTTTATGATTACCATTAGAACCTAAAAAATATGTTTATTTCCATGTACATAATTATAATAAAATTATATATTTTATCCTATAATAATTTTTATTTTAGTACATTTTATATTTAGTAATTTATTTAATAATACATAATAATATAAGTACATATTTGTGGTATTATTTGGTGTATATATATTCATATAATTTATTTGTTCATGTATGTATTATTATATTAATAGTATTAATTTGTTTTATATAATCAATTTATTTACAACAAAATATCAAATTAATTAAATTTATTTCTAAATATATTTAATATACTACTAAAATATAATATTATGTAATATTGTTTTATTTGGTTATATATATCATGAATAAATATATATATATATATATATTAATATTTCTATTAAATTACATACAAATTATTTAGTTTATAAAGGCATAATGATAACAATATATAAATATTTCTTAAATTAAAAATAATTATCAAATATTAAAATATGTTGTACCATATACTTATTATATATTATAATGATATAGGTAGATAAATTAGTATCATATGTTAAATACATTTAATACGGCAATAACCCAGATATATAAATTTATCAAATATAAAAAAATAATATTATAATAAAAATATTTATCATGACATATTTGAATATTAATCTATTATTTAACTCAGTTAATAACTTAATTTATTGACAATATAATATAAGATATAAGATTAATAAAAACCAGTCTCTATTATATACATATCAGAATATAGTAACATTCTAACGATTAAATAGAACTGATCTTGAAAACTATATTTTTCATAAGAATATTCGATAATTTAAAAATATTAGATCGTCACGGTTGAATGACTTTAACCGGGATCATCAAAATTGTAAACAAAATACAAAATATATTATTAAAAGTAAGTTATTTAGCTTATAATAACATATAGAGTAGTAATGTAACTTTGTGGAATGATTATAATATAATTATTCATTAATTACATAACAATATTACTTAATTATTTTTTTTAAAGATTATCATTATGATAATCATAATCATTATGAATATTGGAAATCTATTTCAAATAGTATTTCATATTTATTAAAGTTTAGCCTATATCAACTTTAAATTATATAAAATGTAAATATATATATCATAGGATATACCCGGGGATATAAAATATAATAATATTTCCATCTGCATTATTTCATATAAACATGATAATATATTTACCTAATAATACCTACATATTTTATATAATTACGAATTGAATATATTACATTCCTTATTATTTTTGAAATTTTACAATTATTGTTTTATTACGTAATAATTAGATGATATTAGCGCATCACTGTTGTTAACAACTTGTTATCCTATATATATATATATATATATATATATATATATATATATATATATATATAGGTATCCTATTTAGATTACTATACAGATTACTGACTACGATTATATATATATATATATATATATATATATATATAATATAGAAACGTAATATATATTATATATGTTTTCTATATAGAGTAGTTCCTATATACCAATAATATATATTATAATTATATAGGAAACATGTTAGATATGAAAATAGTATGATAAAGCATGTTAATAGGATTAGGTATCTACAAATACATAGTTTACTGGATATGCCTATACGTAATACCTCCTATAACTAGGGGTGCTGGAACGATTTTGTATGTAGAGGGATCAACCAATCAAAATAAATTTAGTGGTAAAAGTGGGGGGGGGGGACCAATATATAGGAGGTTCCCCTAGATAAAGTAAGAAATATCCCCCTGTTTCAGCGCCCCTACCTATAACATAATAGGTTGTAGGAGGTATTGCTACATGGTTCCATTATGGGTCTACTACAATTCTCCGTATATATAGTACCTTTATTTTGGAGGTACTGGAACGATGTTGTATAAAAGGTTACCAATCAAAATAAATGTTGTGGTAAAAAGTGGGGGGGGGGAACAATACATAGGAGAGGTCCCCCTAGATTTTAAAGTTGGGGGGGGGGGCATATCCCTCCCATCCCCCTGTTGCAGCCCCTATCTATAGATATTTACCATTCGTTCTATTAGATCCCACAAAAGATTTATAAATCTTACTTCTTCTTTTCTCTCTACCCATAATCATTAAATCATCCAACTTATTATTTGTATCCGTGTTATATTAAATTTATATCATTATTAAATTGTTATTGTATTATTATTATCTTATTATTATATAACACTATACTATATCAATGCAGTCTGTAGTATATACAACTACACCATATCAATGCAGACTGTAGTATATAATAGTCCTTTATATTGTTTATTATTGTTTTTCCGTTGTATATTGAATGTATATTATTATCAAATTATTATCGTATTACTATTATTTTATTATTATTTTCTTCCCGCACGAGCGAAGGGGTCTACATGACCCTATTTTAGTGCTAATAAACTCAATATCATCATCATCATCATATATATATATATATATATATATATATAGGGGAAAGTCTCCGATTACCGACCCCCTCCTAATACCGACCCCCTCTCGTATCTCAATAACTATAAGATATTTCAAAAAATTATATATATATACATGAACTGTTAGTGATTTAAATATAAATATGAATACCTATTTTGTTTTAAAAAATATTCAATCCTACAATTGTTATTTGATAAAATGTAATATTCTGTTTTTACTTTTTAAATATTTGAATAACTTTTTTTAAATCATTGTAAATACTTTATTAATTAAAAGAAAACTTAATACTGCGCATAATATTGTAGATCAATATAACCTAATGTTTATAATTTTTATAAAAAGAATTTAATTTTAATAACTATTAACCAATATATCTTAATTATAGCAACCCATATGATTTTCCTATTACCGACACCCTAAATTACCATAATACCGACCCCATGTGATTTATAATATCCAATCAAAATAGATCCTTGTTTTACTTTAAAATATGTCGAAGGTTGTTTTTGTATCATTTATATAGATTTAGGATTCATGATTACTATTGATTATATACATACTGATTAATCAGTGATTAATAAATAAATATTAAATAATAATATACATTATTTTAATATAATTATTATAAAGTTTAAATTTAAATGTAATATTACTATAAAACATACATTCAATAACAAATAAATTGTGCGCATGTTATAATTAATTATATTTATATATATTTACTATTTTTATTGGATATTATAATACTACAACTATTTATACAACGATTATTTGAGTGGGTCGGTAATAGGAGAAGGGGGTCGGTATTAGGCACATGTATCCGATTACCGACCCCCTATTTATTCTTGTAAATATAATTATATCAAAAATTAAAATATCCATATTAATGTTTAATGTTGATTAATTCATTTTATTCATTGCCATAATATTACCCTAATTACAAAATTTCATATACATATATTTAATATTGAATAAGTTATTACAAATACTCATTTAGGGGTCGGTAATCGGAGAATTTCTCCTAAATGCATTCCTAACACCCTAATATATTGATCACTGCTCCTCCTGCGCTTCTTTCTTTTTCCCTCTTCCCGAACTCTGTAATATCTCTTATTTATCTTCCTCATCGTATTTTATTATATATTGCGACACCTATTAACACATTCGAAACTCTCAACTAAAACCCCTTATGTACCATATTTCACTGATATTAACTATTTTATTATAACTGAATATATACATTTTATATCATAATATACAAATCTGAGATAGCTATTTATTAGGTTAATATCTTTTTAAAAATATAATAAAATTAAAATACTAAAATTTAATATTCACGGAGTTCTGGCTATTATCGTGAGTGCCAAAGTATATCAACTAAAACACCCTCACGACGTTAGGCTCTATACGAGGATCACTTTCTTTACACAGACACACATACACTCCTATACATACGCATATATACATATACCCACCCAAAACACACATACACTATATATATATATATATATTATATTTTTATTTTATCATCGAATCTTTCTAACGATATATACCGGTTACCTTAGTTTCCGGCAACTTGTCGTAACTATGGTTACCGTAACTATGGTAACTTTAAAGGGGGTAACCCAATAGGATAGAAAATCTAGCAAACTTTTCCGGAAATATATTTCGGATATATTACCAGTATACTGGTAGTGGGATATCCCATTAATACGGAAAGTGCTCACATTTGGACACACTAATCATAACTAATTATATCCTAACTATACATCTATAATACAATTGTTGTAGTGATGTGTATTTGATTATATTGCAAACTGATATTAACCATGGTTAATATCAGTTTGAAATGTGTACTAAATGTATAGTTACCTAACTTTAATTTGTTTATTCTACGTAATCACCACCATTATTAAAAATATATTTGCAAATGCAATTATATTATATCGGATAGTGATCTGATACTAATCCGGATACAAATATAATAAATAATTTGAAAAATATAAATCTATTTAAATGATAATTATATTGATTATATATGTAAAATATATCTTTTTAATATTATTATTTTCATAATTATATATATATATATATATATATATAATATATATAATTATGAATAAAACAACACAATAATATAGATATATTATGAATATAAACAACATATAAATAAATTTGTAATAATATGATATCGGTAGATGGGAGGGATGGAAAGGTAGACATATAGGTACATAGTAAATGTAAAACTCTATACATAGTGTGTCAACATTTAAAGTTGCAAATTAGAAATTTGATCAATATGAAATTAGGGATTACGTTAGGAATTAATAATAGATTAAAATAATACCTATTGAGAAATAGACAAATAAATACAATTAAATTATGACACGTGTCATAAATATTTATAATCAAATATTACTATTTATATACTAAGGATTTCAATAATAATATCGTAATAGGATATCATAACAATGTACTACTTATAGTCTATAGTGGTTAATGAACGATCACATTTTATACTTATTAAAATATCAATATTTCGTAAATATTATAGGATATGGTATTATATGATCCTATAGTATACAATATATTGTATGATCCTGTTATATGATACTATTATATGATCCTGTTATATGTTTTACAAAATTTAAAATATCAATAAGGTATAATTGTGTATTTTTAGATTTGTATGATAACGTATATATTGTTATAGTTATTGGTATACATGAAAAAACTACTTTTCTATAAAATGTTCATTTGGGAAGCGATTAATATTCGAATTTAAAAATATTTGAAATATAAATTATATAAATTAAATATATAAATGAAATCTAAAATAAGATAAAAACCTAAATATATTTAGGTTTTAATCTATAGATATTAAATATATTATAAATTATAACTAATATAGACCTATAAATACAACCTTAATTAATGACATTACTAAATATATATATATATATATATATATATATATATATATTGTAATATGTTATTTTTATAGTTTATAATTTATAATTATTGAAACTAATCCTATTATATATTTATATATATATATATATATATATATATATAATAGGATTAATATATATATATATATAAATAACTATATAGTACACCAATTCATTGTTAATACTATGATGTCACACGGAGAAACGTAATCGCATAATATATTGATTTTTATGGAATGTCATAATATTATTTTTCATTTAAATCTATATTTAATTTAGGAATCATTAATCACTAATTAAAATCGATAAGTATATAAAAAATGGAATACAACTATTTTATATAATGAACTATCGATTGTTTAGTCATTTATTGATATAAGAATGCACAATGTGCATTGCACATACATGATTCATGTTCACATAACACAACACAGGTATTACTAATTGTGTTGTATTCCTATATGGGATTTTCCTAATATATATTATTTATTTAATATAGTTTAAACTTTATTATTTTATTTTTAAACTATATTAATATTTCACTTTATATATATATATAAATATTATTTAATTACGACAATTTAGGTAAATAAAGAGAAATAGGAATATACATAATAATTCATCTTGGCACCATTCCATAATTGGGCGGTATAAGTGAAATACATTACAATATATTATTACTGTTACAAATAGATTATATATAATCTATTTGATAAAATGACTATAAAGGACATAATACTCCTGGATAATACTTATAGAATCGATTTATTTATCATAAAGAATTTATATAATATATAGGTTGTATATGTATATATGTTATATATGTTATATATATATGTTGTAATAAGATCTGATATCACTAAATGTACTTTTATAAGTTAATTGTGTTAACAAAACAATTAGTGATTTATTAATAAGTAGTCTTATTTATTTACAGTAACAATCTATTTTTGATAATCTAATTATAAAATAACGTGCAACATATTGTTAGTTAGACACACCCTAGGAAAACCTATATTTACATTTTGGAAATTTATTTAATTAAGAATATATATATATATAATCTAAATATTAATAGTTTATGACTTAAATTTCATATTGCACACCTGGTATATATATAAATTAAATCCTATAGGAGTATGACATAGCTATGTTAAGGTCCCAATCCCGTTTGATCCTCGTCTCATTCATCGTTCTGTTGACCCTATACCTGTTGACCTTGAACATACGCCCATCGTCGGTAACCTTGACCGCGGAAGACCTCTCGGAACCCGCCGCCCTGGTCATCGCCGTACAGTTCGACCTCACCGAACGTCAACAACCCTCCGGTTCCACCAGCCAATCGAGTGACCTTCACCTCTTGAATGACCAGTACGGTGCTAACGTTGCGGTGTACGTGTGGTGCGGACGTCGCTGGTTCGAATACGCCCACTACCTGAGCGTTCGCAGCGTATTACGTCACGTTCGGCCGGACACCGTACTGTTCTACTACGAACACGAGCCCGTCCTCGACTACTGGTTATATAACACCTGGTACAAGGAGTTACGTAACGACAATGCGTTCTTTACGACACGCCCCCTCGAGCCTGGCTCCACCGCTTGTGGGCCTAACAATAGACCCAACATGGACTACGTGTACCGCCTACTAGCGCGACCTGGCGGTGGACTTTACGTCGATGAGAGGACCGTGTTTGACCGCTACCCCGATGTATTACGTAATCGTACAGTGGTCAACGGCTGGAATGCGGACATCGAGTCCGGCTTTATAGCCACTAAAGGAGTTATACTGGACCCTACCGAGCTTAAGACTGCGGTCGAGGAACAGGCTACTGACTTGGACACCGTGTGCGCTGATAGAACTACCTTCGATGTGGTTTGCATACACCTGTTTAGTTCCCATATAGTGATATACACACACATACACACACACATATATATATATATATAATTTATAGTTAACATAATAAGAAACTTAATTCAAAAATATAACTTACAAGTAAACCTTATTATATTATAATGTAATCAAATAAACGTTGGTTTTCTATTTATAGAGGTATGACTAATGTGGAAAATGTTTTCTTAATTTGGTATTCTTAATTATGTTATCATGATCTATATTGTTGTTTAAGTTTCTCATCAATACATTATTGTAAAGTAGACCAAAATAGAAAATTACTTTTATTATACGACATGATTATATAATGTAGCTTATGTAATTATGAATATATCGCCTATATTATACGTTATAATCTTAATATGTGATATATTATATAATGTTGATGTCGATATTGCATAATATAACGTGAACTAAATACCAGATATCGAACACTCCGATATGTTTCCACCTGGACACTTCGGCGAAGTCCATGTACCCCAAAGACGTGTGGACACGTGACTCTAATATCGCTCGCTCCATTCGTAATACAGTGTACGAGTCTTCAAGTGTCGGTAAGTATTATCAGCGAGTACATTACCTCCCTGTAGGTATTATCACATAATACATGGCTTTTATAGTATTCTAAACCTGATGCTATTTAGTGGAAGGAGGGGTATTTTTATTGACATGTATACGTGATTTTGAGATTATATAATTGGTCAATATACATACGAAGTTATCAGTAATAGAGTATTAATAACGATTTTTCTTAATTAACCATTCACTGTTAGAAAAAAATAGTTTGCTATACTACCGAAAAAGAGTTTTCCGATTGCCCATGTATTATAACTCTTTTCGAGAATTAAGCAATAGAAAACTCTTTTGTAAAATAGTATTCTAGATATTAATAAATATAAAAACTCTTTACTAAAAGAGTATTCTAGTAATTAAGAATAACATAAATATAAAAAATATTAACTAAAAGAATATTCTAGATATTAATTAGCTATTATATTTTAGATATAAAATAAAATATTAAAATAAATATTAGTATATTAGCGTAGTAAGTAGTATAGTAACATGGAAGTATTAACTCGTATATTACAATATATTATATAATTCCATTTAAGTTAGATTTAAAACTTAAATTTAATAATAATAAAATTGTAATATTGAATACAATATTTAATCAATATTCAATTTATATATATTCAATATTGAGCAATTATTCAACATGATTTCTAATTGTATTATAAATATAATTATGATTAACATTTTAGTTGATAATTTAATTTCCATATTGCTATGGCATTATTAACTTTCTATCTGATTCAAAGTAACGCAGAGAATAAGTAGAGAAGACCTGGTTCCTAATATCGCCCACGTGGTCTGGTTGGGCGGAGGACCAATGGACTTCCTGTTCTACTTATGCGTGCTGTCATTGGTCTACGTGGCGGAAGTGGACGTTGTTTACATTCACGGAGACGCGCACCCTACCGGTCAATACTGGAAAAGTATACATCGGCTGCCTCAGGTGAAAACTATCTACCGCGAAAAGTTAGCGATGTGTTACGTAATAACAGATGTAGGCCATAGTTCGGTTACTAGCCGGTAAATATCGTTAAAGTGGCGCCCTCGAGTGTAAAAACCATCGTGCAATTATAATAAGAAGTACATATACAGCTATAGCTAACTATTATCTATTACCTATGCAGTTGTATTATAATTATGTAATTTTAACATATATAAAATATTCATGTTTTAATATTTTGTATTATAATATAAATCAATAATTAATTAATTATTAAATATATTTTCTGAGTGTGATCAATATCTCCAATTTCAGTCAGTGCACATTCAGTGTACATTTGGCAAATATAGGATTTAGGCGTACTTGTAGGGTACATATGTACCTACATATATATATTTATATTAAATATAATTATACCAAAGCTCTTTGATTATACAGAGAAAATTACGTTTTAGTTTTTAATTATACAAATATATTGATAATTTACCCATAATATTATACAGTGTATTTCTATATATGGTGCTTTACTATATAATTATTATATAGTATATTATAGTAGTAATATTATATAATTACTAATAATATATAATAGTTAATATAATAATATAATACATTAGTAATTAGGGGAAAGTATCCGTTTACCGACCCCCTCCTAATACCGAACCCCTTTCGTATCTCATTACAATAAGATACATCAATACATTATATATACATGAACTGTTAGTATTTAATGGTAAATATGAATATGTATTTTGTTTAAAAAAAATACTCAATCCTATAATTGTTATTCGGTGAAATGTAATATTATGTTATTACTTTTTAAATATTTGAATAAAAATACTTTTTTTTAATCATTGTAAATACCCTATTAATTAAAAGAAAACTTAATAGTGCACATATTATTGTAGATCAATAAAATGTTTATAACAATTATATAAATAGTTTAATTTGAATAACTATCAACCAATATATCTTAATTATAGCAACCCATATAATTATCCTATTACCGACACCCCAAATTACTCTAATACCGAACCCATGTGATTTATAATATCCAATCAAAATAGATCTGTAATTTACTTTAAATATGTCGTAAGTTCGTTTAGGATTCACGATTCCAGTTGATTATATACATACTGATTAATAAATAAATATTAAATAATAATATACACTGTTTTAATATAATTATTATAACGTTTAAATTTAAATTTAATATTACTATTAAAACATAAATTCAATAAAAAATAAATTGCGTGAATGTTATAATTAATTATATTTATGTATGTCTACTATTTTTATTGGATATTATAATACTACAATTATTTTTACCACGATTATTGTAGGGGTCGGTAATAAGAGAAGGGGGTCGGTATTAGGCAAATGTATCCAATTACCGACCCACCTGTTTATTCTTAAAAATTATTAAAAACCTCACATGAAAATGAAATTGCATTAGATATATCAAAGTATACAATAGTATACTATACATATATAACATGTACATACCACACATATTATATATACTATAATATATTTTGATTTCTAGAATCTTATAATTACAATTGTATAGTTTAATAGAGCATAGCGTTTTATATATGGTTTTATATTTTATTAATTATATCAAATATTAAAATTTCCTATAATAGATATATTTATATTAATCCATAAGGGTATACTTACAAAGAGGGTACAAAGCTATAATATGTAACTATAGACATTAGAATTACACAATATAATGTCTTTGATTACCATAACATATTGCCATGAAGGATTTTCTAGTGTATGTCAATATGAGAAGCTTTTATATATATATATATATATATATATATATATATATATATAATATTTTATATAAATATTAATTAATGATTTTTTAAATACATTTATATTTAATCTATAGAATGCATATAACTGCGCCCATAATTTAACTAGTGAGAATATATAGTAATGCCATTATATATATATATATATATATATATATACTATATAGTTTATATCCCATTAATAATACTAATTAAAATTATAATTATATTAATTACAACGATTTTTCTATGATGCTTCGAAAAATCTTTATTATTAATAATTAATATTATAATTATAAAGATATAATTATACATTTATTTATTACCAGTCAATTACTATGGGAATTATTTGCAAATATTTGCTAAGGTTCGGTAAATCTTTGGTATTAGTTTATATTTATTATATTGATGTTAATTCAGATTAATTTATGACATTTCTTAGATTTTAAATATCTGCAAATGTTAACTTATTATTAACTAAATATAATGATGTATTTAATTAATAATTATAAATAAGGAAATATTATATGTGTATTATAAACTAATTATTAACACATTTAAAGTCCAGGAACTGTATTTGGAACAAAAGTGAAAGTTATCTCTCATGTGACTGACATTTGGAGAGTAGATTTTATGATGAAATATGGTGGAATATACATTGATACCGATGCTGTATTTGTTCAAAAACTGACGTTAGAAATTAGTATATAATAAGAATATATATATATATATATATATATATATAATATTAACTTATTTATTATTATTATAAATAATAACATATATATATAATATTTAGTAAATTGTTATTAGGTTGATGGATTACTATTAATGTTATCTAATTTTTAAATGTAAATATGTATACTATAAACAATATATAAACATAGAGATAAATATCTATTATAATATTGAATGCTTAATAAAATATTTTTGATAACATCTTTAAATTTGTTATCATTAATGTTAAAATGTATATAATTAATTAACATAGTTAATATTTTATAATTATAGAAATAAGTTATACATATCTATGCAATATATAAATTATAATACATAAATGTATACCTGTGTGTGTATATAAATCTATATATATATATATATATATATATATATATATATATATATATAATTTAATTCCACTAAATATGACCATGATTCACAGATAATAAAAAAACAATCCACCTATAATCAATAACATGAGTCACCTATGAAATATCTGAATGTTGATATTTTCACATAAATAAATAACATAATATATGAATCACCTATTAGTATCTTCATATCATTTATATCTATGACTCATGTGTTTACATAGTAACTTTATATAGAGTATATTTAAAATAATTATCATCATCATCATTATCATCACCATCACCATCATCATCATTATCGCCATCATCTTTATTAGCAGTATCATCATTATCATCACCTACATATTTAAAATTAAAAAAAAAATAAATTATAAACATTATGTTCATGTATATATTTATAATATAATTTATATATATATATACACATATAATTATAGATATATTTTCATATTTGGGTATATATATATATATATATTTACTATAATTAATGATATAACAGTAAAGAGATGCGGTCATATGATGCAATGGGCAGCTACGATTGGACGTACTGGAATGCCCCGTTTCCAGACACCATTAACTTTGGAGTCATGCTAGGAAAGAAAGGGGCTCCCTATTGGAAACATTTCCACGTTAGATATACTACTACATTTCTATATGTACATGTGTATGTGTGTACATGTGAGTGTGTACATGTGTATGTAATACATAATCACATATACATACATATACATGTACATACATACTATGTATGTACATGTATAACATACATAGTGTATGTATGTACATGAGGTGATTATGTACACGAAGAAGAGTGTGTACATGAACTTGTACACGAACATACACACAAGCTTTCCTCAAATGTACTAAATAAGGGATACATTAAAAAGAATATAATTAAATGCCATTTTAACCAATACTAATAATGTTAATAATGATAATATTAATAATTAAATAATAATGCTTTTTAAAAATACCTTTTATTATTATTGGGATGTTGAAATACTAAAATGAATGATAACATTTGAATAGCCTAATTCTAATAATTACTTAAATTGATGAACATTTTATAAAAAATAAATTGTTTAATGGAGTTAACATTAAAGTGTATAAACATGTTTATCTGTTTATGATCACACACTTGTGAAGATGACGATGACGATATTGTTTCTGTTATAAATAGAGATAATGCCCAGCTAATGGAGGTGAACTGGTACTAAGGTGAAACAAACAATCACGATTAAAGTCTGAATGATAAATAAATAATAATAATGATAATATTAATTACAATTACATTGCCTATAATACAATGGTAATGGTTTCATTGTATGTCTATCTATGTAATACAAAGAGTGCATTACAGTGTTAATTTACGAGAAGTCATACATCATATGCTAGCTATGTTGAAAATCTACAACATGTGTTATACAGAAATGCTCCCCAGATAGTATGTGAAATGTTAACTTAATATAATATATTTATTTGAATCGCATTGTTTGTTGAAACAATTCACAGGTAGTTTACAATTACTGTTATTGCAATTGTATTACAGTGGCTCTAGCTGTGTGTATTACAATTAACTATATAGGGTTACTCTACCATCAGATCTTCTACAGTCTAGTAACCAGGGGTTACTGGTAAACAATAGAACAGTGATGAAGTGAACACAGAGATATGTAACTTGTAGAGTAGTACATACTGTACAGTGTACATTGTACAGTGTGTAAGCATTTGTACGTATACTGGAGGGTTAGGAGTAGTATGTGATATAATCTAAAAATGCACAAATATGCAATGTGTTTAAATATAACTAAGCCCAACCTATTCAATAATAATACATAGTGATAACAATTAATAAATTATATTGTATCCAATAAAAACATTTGTAATAATGATTAAACATATTTGATATATATATATACATTTATATGAGGGTCTTCATAATAACCATGTACCTCCGCTAAATATAACTTTTTTTGGCACTTACATTTTTACAATTCAATAACATGACATTTGAAATTCTTCACATTCTATACTATTATATAAAAGTCATAAAAACATTACTTTCATATTTGACACTATAGACAAATTTCACTTGTTTTAAATATATGCTATAATAAATTATTCAATTTATATTTATATATATAAATAAAATTATACATACATAAGTGTATATATATAAACACATATACATACAAAATCACATAAAATAATAATGTTATAATAAATAATAAATGAAAAAATAAAATATATTTCTTCTTATAGGATTCTTCCTATACATTAATATAATTTCCAATGATATTAGTTTTATTTAAAATGGTATATGACATTTCTATATGTATTATACTTGTTTACTTTGATAATAGATATATAGTTAATATATATATACATAGATATGTGTACATAATATACTATAATACACATATTAGCCGTTTAGTAAAAAAGTTCACATGTAATATATTATGATTATTGTCATCAATATAAAGAAAGAATTTCTTATATCATTGGTAATAGTACAACTTTCACACACATACACACACATACACACATACACACACATATAATTATTTAGCATATATAATAATAATGACTATTATAAATTATAATTATAATGTATAATACCTATCTACTATTTACCAACTATTTGCCTATACACTTCCGATTCAATAAACAGATGAAAGAGTAATACCAAAGATTTTGTGAAGAAATCTTTAGAATCATTAGAAAAATCTTTCTTAATACTATCTAACCCATATATATATATATACATACAGATACACATGTGTATGTGTGTTGAGGCATACAACAGCACTGAGAGTGGTATACCACATAATATATGTATACTATAGTACTTATTAGCACTGTGTAAATAAGATTAATTCATTTTTTCATACGAATAGATTATTTTAGTCATTTTAATGTCATGAGAAATTCACACCTAGAATAAACGCGTTTACTGTGAACTTGTTTGCCGGTGAACTATGGTATACATACTGTACTCCACCATATATTTAATAATAAATAATATGTTTTATGAATAGATTTGATTAAAATTTTTAATTATTTTGCATATAAATATATATATATATTTATTATTATATATCACCAGGGAGATATTACTAATTTATATAAGTTAATAAACCATTTAGTTGAGTTACATTATTTAAGTATATTTAATTATTAATGGATTTATTTGTAATGTTAACTTACTTCTATTGGTAATAATTTTAAAGTAATACACTATAAATAACAAACATTATAATATATATATATATATATATATATATATATATTTATATACAATAGTGAATTAATAAGTTACAAAATAGATATAAATTATTATAATATTTAAGGTATAAATTATATTATAATTAAAAATAAAAGGATGTATATATGCATTTGCATTTGTATGATAACAATGTTTGCATTACCGAATAGAGATTGAATTCAACGTTATCGATAGAAACATTAAGCTATCATATACCCAATCGGACACCATGTATACCAGTAGTCTTGAAGTGTATAACGAAGGGTTAACCCTTATTAAACATAGCAGAAAGTATAGTCACTAGGAGTTGCGGTATGGCATCTCGGGCGATACAGTAACTCGAACCTATTCACCCTATAGGGTGCTATAGCAGGTTATTGTAGTACATCCTATAGGATGTACTACAATAACCTGCTATAGCAATACTTGTTATCAGTATAAGTAGACATGATAGTTGTATTGTGAGGAACTATCCACGTATACTATAGTATGAATAGTGGTGGCAATGAGGTAGGTGAAGGCACTAAACACGGTGTGCAGTGAGTACATTACAGGTGGTGATACCGTATTACTAGAAATTTGCAGTGTAATCCTTTCTCATTTTGTGAGTTTACTATAGTATATTATAGTATATATATATATATATATATATATATATATATATATATATATATATGATCGTCATGTATAAACCAATGCGTTTTGTTATTAAATGTTAAAACACAATGTTAATTTTTGTACCATGTCGATTTGGGTATCGATTCATATCAATATTTTCTTCCTTATTTTTGTTTATTTATTTTTTGTTTGTTTGTCTAATAAACTATATATTATTATATATACAATAGTATACTATAGTAGAATACTATTATAAGTAGAAAACTATTTTTCTAAGGCTTCGCAAAATCTTTGATAATACTATTACTATTATAATTATGTGTATTTATGTAATGTATGTTGTGTATGTTAGCCGTGTACACTGTACACGTGATCACTATTACGCAATAGGTGATCACTATTACGTAATAGGTGGTCACTATTACGTAATAGGTGGTCACTATTACATAATAGGTAGTCACTATTGCGTAATAATGAACGGGAGGTAACAGTTAATTCAATATGGACACATACTTTGGCATACTGCCATGTTATTGCTGATCATTGTGTGTTACTATATTAGTATTGTGTGTGTATCAGTATCAATAATCTGCAAACGTGACACTGTAGCTAATATATTCATTAGTATACTATGTACACTGCTTTTTGTACAACACTTTAAACATATATATAAAGCATTATTATATGCTAATATTTTAAATACATTATAATAAAATTAAATATGTATAATTATATTTGAAATAGTTTGATGGACGCAATTGAGAAATATATATATATATATATATATATAAACTAGAGTGTATCAATTATGAAGTATAATAAATGTATAGATTTGTTTAACTATGATTATATTTTATTATATCATATTATATATATATATATATGTATATAGTAGCTTATCAAAAGTTTTGCGAAGTATCTTTAGAAACATATTTGAGCCTATACTATATTTATTTAATATAATATTATGAATATATATATATATATATATATATATATGAGCAATAATGTTATGAATATACTAGTGTTAGTGTTAGTGTACTTACGTAACATACATATTTGTTTGTTGTAAACATAGGCGGGGGGGATAATTACCATTATTATTAAATAATTGTTGTATGTATCACCGAGTCTAACCTTAAGAAATGACCACTGCAAGTAGCATTATAGAGTGTATTATGAATAAGGGTAGTATTGGTATACCTATAGCTAATATAGGTGCCCCTAGGTAGCAATAGATACCTGATACTGATACTTATTATAACATCAGTACAGTGACACTGTATTGTATACTATACCATACACAATTATAAGTATAAAATGTACATGGTATATACTGTATAATGTACACTGTATTTAATATATAGTTTAAAAGTGATACTCTATGACAGTGGTTCCCAACCAGTTTATATTATTCATTTATGACTAAAGTTTGATAATAACAAAACAAAATTTGTCATTGTGTCATGGTATATTTTTAATTTAATAATTATCAAAAAAAATTGTCATTATGAAAAAGGTTGAGAACCACTGCTCTATGATGTAACATATACATAACGTATACGTTATGTATATGTTACATCATAGAGTGTATACACGGTATGAAGTATCTATACATAAACACTATAGTAGGTAAGTCGGACATATGTGAAAATGGTATATTTCATTTGTTAAAACGTACACAATATGTATTATAGGTATACCTACGTGTATTGATGTATTACATTCACTACACATTACTCCGCTTGTTTCACGACAGTAGCCTAAGTACACACGTATACCTGTATATGTATACCTGTATATGTATACAGTGAATATAACGATCACACGCACCTCTCCAGTCTCATGTGTCATAATACGTGACTCATAATATGTGTAATATGTATTGGGGATAGACATATTATAATATAATATACATTATTATTTATATACGATTTGATTATTATAAAATTAGTTAATATTTATTAACTATATACAGTTAATATACATATTATATATCTGAATTCGACGAATAATATATATATATATATATATATATATATATATGTATTTACATATATATTGAATAATAAATTGATTAAATAAAATACATGGTTGTATGTATATAATATATACTATATACACATACGCTCTCATACGCATGCCTTCGCATGCACATTATTCGTTGCTCACATATTCGTGCGTAGAACATTACATTCTCATTCCTTATATGGTCATCTTAATACGCATACTTAATATACGCACTTACATTTTTTGTGACATGCTAATCATTAAATTAAAACACTAAATTGAATAATCAATATCTATTACCGCATACCTATAAATAGATTGTATGAAAAGCAGGATTCTCACGTGATCAATTAATCTATATATATATATATATATATATATATACACACATGATACTCTAGATAGGGCATACCTATAATGTATCATAATCTACATATAGGGCAGTCATTCCACTTCATCTTTATTTCTATTTAGCTTATCGATTAGGGCTTTAAATCTAACATCAATTATAAATAACCTATAAATACACATATCTATTCCACACGTGTATAGACATATGTAGAGCTCTATTGTTAATGAACGGTAATGCTATATTTAGATTCACACTCAGTTAACATCTGCATATTTTAGATACTCGAAAAATAAGTTAAAGGGTATTATATAAAGATACATATATATATATATAAATATATATATAAATATAAATATATATATATATATATATATATATATACAGTTGTATTTAATTTTTTTTTTGTTTTGTTTATCTATGGACTGTTTATGTCTGACTCAAATAAATAATAATAATAATAATAATAATATATATATATATATAAATAAACAAACATGAACACATTACTGTAACATGTATTATATAGTGCTGTTAACAAATATATTGCCGGGAATATATATATATATATATATATATATATATTCTAGCACTCCCTATCTAGAGTATAGATTCTATAGAATTCTCAACGTAATTATGAGTATCCTATAGGTAACACTATATGTTCACATAAATGCCCTATAGAGGGCAATGTTATCAATCTTTAAAATGAGTATAGTAATGTTATGGTAATTACTAAATTATAATTAAAATGTAAAAAAAATATTATTCCAAGTTTTTAAATTCGTATATAATCTATTAATCAATGTATTTATTTAATGTATCACACCCTTATTCGTATCATAAATATAATTAACATTTTAAAACTGTACATTATATTACACATATACGGCTAGTGTAATGACAAGTTAATGTTGTTCAAATCAACAATATAATTCATATCTATTATTTACATTTTAAAATTAAGTGAGGGATACAAGATTTTACTATGATACTATGTATGTTTATTTCCGATACACATATCCCATAATGTCGGAGGCGTATCGAATAACGCGATTTCTTCTAGGTGACATCTCTTTCTTTCTTTCCCACCATATTTGGTAATACCACGAGGTTACATATAATTAAAGGGACGTGTATAGTCAATGAATTCATGTCCAACACGTCACATGTACCAAGTCATGTGTAACAAGTCACGTGTACCAAGTCACGTGTAACAAGTCACGTGTAACAAGTCACGTGTACGAATATCAGTATAGTAAAAACAATTTTAATTAAAAAAAAATATTGTATATTAATATATTACATAATATACATAGTTTCAGCCACGTGCCACGTACCACGTATCATGTTACTTTCATGTAGTGATCACACCTCTTACATACCCGAATAGAGTGAAACTCGTATTCTCCTACACGTGTACACGATTATCTAGGTCACCAGATATCGTAGTTAGATAACGGAAGTACAGCCGTGTAATTTACGATAATGAACCTAATACGCATAACTTCATATTCATAACTTCACATTCATGACTTAAATCCGTCTACACGTAATCGGAAGTGAAAACAATGCAATATTTAAATATACTTCTGTCAAATTGATAAGATCACAAATGTTTTAACTTTGAAATATTACTAATGAGATATATTTAATCACGTATTATCACTAATACATAGTATAGTGTAACATAATTAATATAATTAATATATTACTATAGGAGTATATAATATACCTATATAAGAGTATATATTTATATATATATATATATATAATATGTAATGAAATAACATAAATGATACACATATTACAGATGTTTCATACATTATTCAACATGCATATCTTGAGATACACATCGACATACATATGCCTACATCGACAGATATTTCTACGACAGATTTCACAAACAGCTCAGCATTATTATTAATTGTTTATGTGATTATAATTGTTGTCACGAGACACTTGATTACCTATGTATGTATGCGTGTGTGTATGTGTACACGTGAAATAGCATTCTCATTTTTTATGTTAAATAAAAACGCGAATGTCTCTAAAGACGTTCGACGAACATTGTTGGTGATGTATCGTTAATAAATAATAATGCGAATAACGCTACATCGACGCGAAGACATAGTGTATGTAGGAGAGGCCGCCGTAACAATCATATATACCGAGAGCGCTCGTTAGCGGTGTCATTAACATTCTAATCCGCCGCCGCTGCGTGGCGTTCATTCGCCGTGACTCATCGATAACTCAGCCGTCACGTGACGCATCAACACCAGCAGCACGTGACCGCGATGACGTAGGACACGATGTCCACGACGCTAGAGCGCGGAGATATCTCTGAAACAAGCGCGTTTAAACTATAGGCTACTGGTGGCTTGGTTATGTGACTTCTGAGAAATAACTATTTATAATCTATAATACGTGCGCTCGTGTGTATATAAGTCGTTAGTGAATATATTCGTGTCAAGGTTAAGTCCTTTTCTGTGTATGCCTCGATGTTTATATGTCATTGGTTTAGTGTTGTGTATAGTCCAGTAAACATTAAGTTCCTCGTATATGTGTGTATATGTATTGTTTTCACTATAGTGCTTGATTTACATGCAATTATACTCATTATATAATACGTATTATTCTAAGTGCGTATACATATTTCATTTATATAACATGTTTATCGCGTGTTATAACAATGCATTATTGCAGTTGTAATATATTACATTACTAAATACACACACACAACTATACACCTCATATATGATTACTATTTACCGAATATCTAGTTGAACTTATTAGTTCCCACATGTATTTGTTACAATAACATGATAAACTATGGCCATTAATATATTAATATATTAATTAGATTAATATATATATATATATATATATATATATATTGCTATATCGTATATATGTATATATACAATTAGCGAAAACATATGTTACCTATAGATCATGCCTTAGTTAAATAAGTATTGTCCACTTTGTGCACATTGCCATGGGTACTTGGTATTCACGTGGTCAACTCTGATTATCGCAGCCTCTCTATATCGCGAGTTAACCGAGTTTGTTATGTTTAAAATACTAATACAATCAATCATTTATTAATTAATTTAGCTGCAACCCCTGATTGATTCATCATTTGATATCTGTATATATATACCTATAGGTAATCCTTCCTACTTCCTCATTGCGTTACCGCATGAACCACTGTACACTGTAATAAGTAAATGGTTTTCTGCAGTGAAATAAATGGTATTTAAGGTGTGCTTATAATAGAACCCTTTTGATGGTTTTCTGCAGTGACATTTTTAGAATACCATATTAAGGGTGTTCTATTATCGGATTTAAGAATACCATTTAGATGGTTTTCCACAGTAGAAATTAAGAATACCATTTAGATGGTTTTCTGCAGTAGAAATTAAGAATACCATTTAGAGGGTTTTCTGCAGTAGAAATTAAGAATACCATTTATATGGTTTTCTGCAGTAGAAATTAAGAATACCATTTATATGGTTTTCGTCAGTAGCAATTAAGAATACCATTTATATGGTTTTCTGCAGTAGAAATTAAGAATACCATTTATATAGTTTTCTGCAGTAGAAATTAAGAACACCATTTAGAGGGTTTTCCACAGTAGAAATTAATAATACCATTTAGATGGTTTTCCACAGTAGAAATTAAGAATACCATTTAGAGGGTTTTCTGCAGTAGAAATTAAGAATACCATTTAGAGGGTTTTCTGCAGTAGAAATTAAGAATACCATTTATATGGTTTTCTGCAGTAGAAATTAAGAATACCATTTATATGGTTTTCGTCAGTAGCAATTAAGAATACCATTTATATGGTTTTCTGCAGTAGAAATTAAGAATACCATTTATATAGTTTTCTGCAGTAGAAATTAAGAATACCATTTAGAGGGTTTTAAATAAATATTTTTTTTAAATACCCTTTCGATGGTTTTCTGCAGTAAATATCAGTCTAGAAAACCATAATTGTTAATAGTGTACGCAGAATTGTGTATGCAGAATTGAATACTGTACATTACCGTGCATGTTTTTATGTGGGATTTAATTATACACCTATTGCTATATACACACCTAAACCTAAACCTAAATCTAAACCTATACCCACACCTATAACCACACCTACACCGACGGCGTGGGTCCCCCGCATACCCCTATAGTGTAGGGCCTACACCCACACCTACACCCCCGCATACCCCTATACCCCCAAACATACACCCCCGCATACCCCTATACCCCCAAACATACACCTGCACAGGAGTCTCTGAGATGGTTCCGAGACGAAGACTGGGCCTGGAACGGGCTCCGTCAACCCTACAAGATACAGGAACGTTACCCCCATCTGGTTCGTATTGAACCCCACCTTCAGACCATCTGTTACCTGGAGCTCTGTCACCCCACGTGGTGGGAAGGCTACCACGACGAGAACCAGACCCATGTGAACCCCATGCGCAAGGATAGGAAGTATGTATACATATATATATGTATATATATATTTATAATTATATATTTATAAAAATTATTATTGCTATTTATTTGAATTTTTTTCTTATTCTATTTTCTACATTTGTATAATAAAATAAATAAATATTTGAATTACATTTTAATACAATATATTCATATATATATATATATATATATATATATATATATATATATATATATATATATATATATAATAATACAATGTGTTGTTCTAAATTCTCCCATAGAGCTTCAACAAATACATACTGTAATAATGTTGTCACCTAGACATTCATAATAATGATGATGATACTACAGACCACAACCTGTGTCGTATTGAGATGATACCAACCATTGAGATGATACCAAATGAACGTTGACCCCTCTATTATCGCTCATAGATTTTTAAATTCACATTTACAGTGTTTTAATAGCATATTATAATATTGGATATTAAATAATTAGCATTGTATTTAAATATTACCATGTTGGTAATGAAAAATGTATTTTAAACGATATAATAGAATTATTTCCTTTGGGGTTTATTTTAGGGTTTATTTATTTTTAAATTAAATTAACAAATTTTGAAATAATTAATTTATTATGAATATATTAAATAAACGAATTTTAATGTATTAACATTATACGTATTTATATTAATTCAATAGATTAAATTATATTACATGCGAATACAATAAATTAGTTCAATTCTGAATTCATAGTATATTAATAACTTTGAAACAATTTTTAAATGAATTTATTTAATGTTATTTAATTCTGAATGTCCGAAACTTAAAATTATACTTGTTTACTAAGTTTATGAATTCAGAATTGAACTAATTTATTGTATTCGCATGTAATATTATTCACTTTAATTAATTAATATAAGTACTTATAATTTTAATACATTAACATTCGTTTATTTCAAAATATTCATAATAAATTAATTATTTCAAAACATTTTAAAATAAATAAACCCAAAATTAAATAAATACTATCACAAAAAATAATTCGATTATATCGTTTAAAATATATTTTTCATTACCAATATGGTAATGTTTATATACAATGCTAATTATTTAATATCCAATATTATAATATGCTATTATAACACTGTAAATGTGAATTTAATAATCTATGAGCGATAACACTGTTTGGTCATATTATATTTTGAATTTATTTAGTTTCTTTTTATAACTAACGAATAACACAGCCACTTGTGCATATGCGGATGGTCACATACAATGTAGCATATACATTATACATTATATGTATCAACATAAATATCAATTGTTGTACACATATATATATATATATATATATATATATATATACTATAGTATATATACCTATAGTGTATACACCTATAGGTGTCTCGGTCTCATATACTATAGTGTATGCCTATAGGCATAATGAAAATTGTAATGTAATATAATATATTACAATTACAGCACACTTTTTTACCGGTTATAATAATATATATTATTTTAAATAAATATAATTTGTTTAACTAAATATTAAATTAATTATTTAAATACTGATTGTTTATATTATTAATTCGTGTATGGCCATTATTTGCCATATGTATATATTATAGTTGCCTGCACTCCGTTGTGTTAAAAATCAATTCAACAGGAAGTCGACTTTTAATTTTATATTAATATAATATTGTATATGAACAATTATCAGCATTCAATAATTGTTCATTTACATAAACAATGTTTGTGACCTTTACCGCGTGCTATAATGTCCCTGAGATGTGATGTAAACATATCTCACTTCCTGGTACCATGTAAATATCCAATACTTAGAATTTGGCGTGGCCCAGTGGTCGTGGAACATACACATGTAGTTATAATTGTGTGTATTATACAATATAATGCACTTACTATATATATATATATATATATATATATATATATATATATATATATATATATATATATATATATTCAATACATATATTTATTCTAAATAGAAATATCCCGAATATGTGATTTCACTAAAAAGTGATTAACTAAAATTAAATCGTGATTTGTAATAATTGTATTTGAATTTAACCCCTGGTGTACTTAGTATGTAACCCGCGTGTACACGTTACCGTCTAAAATGTGTTATAAAGCTCAAGTAACAACGTATATTTATTATATTTCACAATCGTATGATTCTAAATAAATATCTAAACAAATACACTATTAATGATAACATTAACAACTATAGATTAGCTCAACAACTCTATTTTATGTTCCTTATAGTGATAACAGATCTGTATTCTGATACAATAGATATATATATATATATATATATATATATATATATATATATATATATATAACGTGTTTAAAAATTCATACTTATGATTTTAAAATTTCATATTTATATATTATATGTTTCATTATTAATACTATATATATATATATATATATATATATATATATATAGTATATAAATATAAAATTTTAAAATCATAAGTATGAATTTTTAAACACGTTATAATTATTGAAAAATGAATAATTAGTACATATAGAGTGTTAGCTACTAAACTCGATATAAACTAGAGTTTTACTATAGTAAAAAATATATATATATATATATTATTTTTAATTACATTAAATATTTCATGAATTCCGAATAAAATAGGTTTGATTTTTAATAATATAAACCGATTCTCATTGTGATTATTACTCTCATGATATTAGTTATGTATTATTCAATATTATATAATCTATATATTTAAGTTTACAATTTCGGGACATAATAATAGTTAATATATTACAGTATACTGCTTCATAATATTCATAATTTATATTCAAATTATAAATACTGAACATATAAAAGGTACAAATAATTAGTTAAATAATGTTAATAATTATTATAATTATATATTATATATTATATAAGATTAATTTGTATAGGTAATATATTAATGATACCATATATGGTTATAACTAAAATGTATTTTAAATTATAATGTAAAATAATTACACCTTTTTCTTAATATATATGATATTAGGTAAACCAATTTATAAATATAGTTACTAATATTTAAATAGCCACTTGAATATGTGAAGTTTTTTTTCGACATATAATTTCATTAGAATGCAATTATTTGAGAATTAGCAGCCATCACAATTGAAACCAAGTAACGTGTAACTAGATATGTCTTTACAAACAACATGATCCAGGTATATCGTTATACAATCATTAGGAATGTACATTATTATCTGTATTTATAGAATCACTCACATATATGTATGTATATTTATTTATATATATTATGATTCATGTATAATAGAACATTTCTACTAGAAATACATTGATAAATCACTATCATTTAAATTGACATTATGTCTATTTATATTTAAAATATACATCAAAGCTGGTACCAAACAAATTATAATTCGATAATTATCGATCTAATTATAGACTAGATTTATGAACAAATGTAATGAATAACTCATTAATGTGAAACAATATTTTTTATATAATTAACATCAATTTACAAATAATAGATAATTGATAATACACGATTTAAGTAACTATTTAATATTACAAAATACGGTATTAAATATTAAAAAAAATATTGTCAATTTAATTTTTTTTATTTATTTATCCATATAGTTGTGATATTGTTGTGACATTATTAACTAATATATTACATTCAATTCCTCGAGTATCACAATTATAAATGTGAAACGGTGACCTACTTTCGGAATCAGCAGCTAGCATGTTATTTTAATTGCGAAAACTTTATCTTATAAATAAATATGTTTTTATTAAATACTGATTTAATTTCACAGATAAATTAATCATTCCTAATATACATATTTCACAGATTATTACATAATACTCCGATTAACCCCAGGTTCAACTGGAGAAAAGATACGTACGCTATGCACTGGACACTTCCCACCCCTAGCGAACTAAACAGTAGGGCCGATCTCCTCGCCTCCACTTCCGAGTTTGCAGATATCGGCAAGTTCATCCTTCAGAAAGCTGGTCTCTTATAACCCCTCTAGTATAACCCCTCTAGTATAACCACCGTGTGCTGGAGTATTAGGGGTTATACGTGGTGCATCTGTAGTGTTCTGCTAACATGTACAATATTAATGTAAATTATCTGACGTCCTTTTTGGGAATCAATTTTTATTTATTAAATAATTTATTAACTATTATATATATATATAATTGTTTATACACACTTATTTGACAATATATACACATTATAATGTTATATATTATTTTGCATTATTGTTATCTGTTATTTTATTGTTGTTATAAAATAAATATATACAGACTATATATTACAATTGTTTAGAATAATTAATGGTTAACAATCTATCATGATTCATTCATTCATGAATTCATTTTAATATACCTACAATTCGTCACTATATTTATATTTACAACAGGAAGTCGTTTATTCATTAATTTACAATTGGTGTCTATTTATAAAACAATATTTAGATTTTTTTATTTGAACAATCTTGAATCATTTTGACGGTGCGTTATTTCCGGTTGATAAAAACAATAAACATTACAAAATAAATATATTTATTGAATTATATTATAAGAATATATATATAGTTTAAATATTATAGTAAATTCGAATTTGTAATTTAAATGAATCATTAGAAAATTAGATATATTATTATTCATATAACAGTTATGTTATATTATATTAGTTGATTTTGATTACAATTACATTTATAATTATTTTAATTTTGATATTTTCCGTCCTTATTAAATTATATTTATATATTTATATTTATATATATTTATTTAAAAATCATCTTAAAGTGTTAACCCTTTGTAATATGTTAACAATTAATGATTACAATATTCATAATATATGATATACCTAATAGGTATTACCTATATGTATTATTAGTTTTTGATAGTTTTATTATTTATCATAATTTAAAATAAATGGTGTTTGGATACTTATTATATATTATTGATTCATACTATATTAAAATTATAAAATTCTTCATATATTTTTATTTTATTATACATAAGAAAGATAATATTATATATATATATATATATATATATATATATATATATACATTATTATCAAGGCGATGACTAGTTACACTAATAAATATTTCAATAATAGATAACATATAATATTTCTTACTTACTGAATAGTATTAGTTTTAGTAAACTTGTAATAATTATATATATATATATATATATATATATATATATACCTATAAGTACCTATATGTACCTATATATACAAATAATAATATCATATATTTTATTTAGTTTAATACAAATTATATATTCTACATTTGTTAATTATTGAATTTATTTATTTGAACCTATATCTAAATATAAATAATATAATCTATGTCAAACAAGTGATAAACTACACACGTAATTAGCAACGATAATGTGTGATATCATTATACTGCTATTTTTAGACGAACGATACACCTTCTATGACTCATATATCTATTGTTACAATGCATTGATATATATATGGAACTAATTTCGTGAAGGTATTTTTATTAGATGACGATTTTTAATATATGCGAAAGCTCCATATTAGAAGTATAGTATTCAAAGTGATTGCTTTCACTTCCGCATAAATATAAATGTACTAAATGAATAAATAAATGAATTAGTTAATTATTGTGGATTACACTTGTTAATGAACAATATCTCACAATAGATCACTTGTGTGTCAACACATAGGCCATCAGCCATCAGCCATCAGCCATCAGCCCAAACTGTCCACGATACATGCGCATAATCAGATGTTCACGTAACTCTTGTCAGATGTATTACGCAACACGCGGCGGTTGTAAAGGGTAATCTAGCATGTCATATAGTTTGTAAATGACATATGTAGTGTTGATTGTACATATCACGTCAACATAATCAATAATGAATTAAAGTATGCGATTTCAAGCCCCTGTCAGGATCATTATAGTAGGTCTTAAAATAGTATTTAGAAGTGATATTATATAATTGTGTATACATAAATGATCGGCGGATGCCTTAACATGATAGCGGCTTCGAAGGGACATTATAGCAATATGGTTATAACTTATAAGTGAAACTTCATCTAAGTTCCTGGATGGGATTAAAGGACTCCACCAAAATAACAATAACAAAATAACGTATATATTAGAATTGTAAGTATTTACAAACTTAAGTATTAATCGCCAATATGAAAGTATTACGAGTGTATCAGCCATATATATATATTTAGCTATACACAATATATATTAGTACGATATGTTTGAATTGATTATTTACTATGAAATTAATCGATATAAATATAAAAACCATTCAATTTAGTATCTTATAGGATATAATATATATACAAAATTAAAATCATTAAAATTAGTCATATTATATAATACTATTAGTATTGTTATTATATAGTATTTATCTAACTAGACACGATATAATTAATGTTTAATGACTCCGGAAAAGTGGATACAAATAAAATTAAAAAGAACAAAGACAAAGAAAACGTATACGAAAACATTATGAAAAATACAAATTTATAACATATAAAAATGATAACATCAGATCGGAATTAGAGTTTGTAATTGTGAGTGGTTTATTTAGTGTATGTTTGTAATATATGGTATTTAGTTTGGAAGCATAGTATACCATAGTATGATATATTATGTATATGTATAGGTGATTGATTCAAGTTTTATTTTAACATAGGTTAATTGAATATATGGATGCATATCATGATAGTACTATGTATATATATTTATATATAGTTAGCGTATTATATTATGAAGGAGATAAATTGTGGGATAGAAGGAGAAATATAGAGAGATAAAATCGTAGAGAGATACATTTAGCTAAATATATAGGGGTTCTGCGTAATAGTGGGAGAAATATATAGATATTCATACATATATATATATATATATATATATATAAAGAAGGAAGAATAGAATGGGAGAGAGAAATGATCCTTGTGGAACACTGAGAATTGTTTGATTTATTAATTTTAATCGCGGTTATACTCCTGATAGAGCTAGGATAAATTCATCATGTCACTATACTGTATACCTTATATATGTACTATGTATACCATATCCACTGTATTATATATTGCAAATTAATCAGTCGTGATTAAAGTGGGCAGATGAAGAGGATATGGATAGTAGTAATTACCTAGAAGAGTTTGTATCGGTAGTTTTATATATATATATATACTACAATATCTCACTCCATAAGAATAGTTAGCTAGTATGTAGTTACTATATTTATTAACTAAGCGTTATTAATTTTAAGTTTAAGTTCGATAGAGATTGATTGATAATTTATTTAAGCAAATACATAGCCGAAAATATAATCGAAAGTATAAAGTATAAATATTTGCTAACGATAACATACGTTATAGAAATAAATAAAGAATAATACGAAATTAAAAAATTAAGGAAATTAAAACGTTTTACAGTTACCGTAAAAATAAACGAAAAACAATCGAAAGTAGAAATAAATCATATAGTAATTATAAACGAAATATGATCAAAATAGAAATAAAATATAGCGTAAAAATAATCGAAAATAGAAATAAAATACATTATTTTGTAAGTGGCATCGAAATATTCAATTTCTACTTTAACTTTATAGAATTCTTCATCTTGTATCCTGTTTTAGTAATAAATTATTAGTTATATAATTTAATATTTAAATGTTAAATTTTAAATGTTAAATTTTAAATATATTATAAACAGAACATATTAAAAATCAAATAAACCAATACTAGAATGAAACAAACAAATAATGTAATACTTACCAAAATCTGTAATAATAGTAGGTACTTTATTAATTTAAAACTACATTATTCATATAAGTACATTATATATATATATTTCATTTCGTCATTAATTATGGGAAAGTAAACTAATACGGACAATTTAACAATAAATGGTCTTAACATTTTATGACTCAATATGTAGGTATATTCAACTATTACAATATATTAATATTATATGATTATAGATATTATTGTAATTTTAAAATTCTATTTAATCTTTTTATTCAATATATAACGGGGGTGTCCGTATTCGGTACCCATGTCAGAATACGGAAACCCTGTGTTATACTACGGATACCCTATACACCACTAGATAAACTATATATTATTAATGAACCAATCAGATAAATTACAATTACATTATTTATAATTAATTTTATGAATAATTTAATATAATTTAATTAGTAATTAATTTATTAATTTTTATTATTTTATTAATTAATAATACTAAGTATTTAAATAATAAATTTTTAGATTTAGCTTAATTATTGGTATTAATATTATATATAAGCGATTTTTATGAAAATCAGAATAGTTCACACTCTGCGCACTGATTAGTTATGGGTGTCCGTATTAATACGTATAGAGTGTACGTATTAGGGAATAATATGATCTCTAGATATATGATTAAAACTTAATTAATATTTTATTATAAATATAGAAATGATATATATAATGTTTAAATGCTTTAGTTTTTAATAATATATTGTTATATTTTATATCGATACATTTGTATATTCTTGAGAGGGTTTTAAGTTGAATTTTTTTTTCATAAATTCAAAAACGTAAAAAAAAATCAGTTTATTAGATATTACATTACTATTTTAAATAATAAGAAATACAAAATACTTATTTAGACAGTTTATATAATTATGAATATTTTATTCATTACATTTTTTTTGTAGGATTTATAGTTTCTGAGATACCGAGAGTGTCCGTATTCGGGCACTGTCCGACGGACAGTATCCGTATTCGGTAACTTTCCTCATAGGGGAATTCATACTATAGTATGAATAGTATATATAGTAGGAATTACTTTTAATTAATTAAATAAAATAATTCAAATGCGCGAGTACAAATGTATATATATATATTTATATATATATATATATATATATATATATATATAAATATTAGCGTATGTGTGAATATATTATGTTATATGTTGTTAATGGTTCATATAAAAGTGAGAATATATGATAATATATATAGGTGTATCTACACGAAATGCACACTTGAAATATTGATATATAATGATAAATACCCATATAGGTACATACATATTCATATATATATATATAGGTAGAGGTATATTTTTAATGTATTACAATGTATTTTACAATATATATATATATATATATATATTTATATATATATAATATTAATCACTCTGTGATTCATATTATGACTAATACAATTGATAGTCATCATAAATATACACGCACATACACACACATATATATATATGTAGTTATAGTTGTTATTATTATTGTTGTATAATATATTACATATATAAATAAGTATACTCATAGGTTGAATTAAGTTTTTATTATGTTTGGTTATAAACTAGTTGGTTCAAAGATTATTGCTCTTAAGATGATAATGAGTCCGCATAGAAGCAATACCTCCCCCAAGCGGCGAATATCCTATTGGGTGTATTGTGTTATAGGGGAGATAAGTGTTATTGTGTGAGAGGACATAAACTAAAGTTGCCGGGTTGTTAGCTGTATGCTTATGAATTCAAATTTAACATATGTTTTAAAATGACTAATTTGCAAGGAATACTGAGCACATTGTATACTATTAATTACAGTAATGTCATTGATTGACTGGATATCATATTCAATATTACGTAGTTAAATAGGATTACTTTAGAGCAATACTATTGGGTTTGTATTTTGAATAGTTACATTAAACTAGCGATGTTCTCGAATGGATTATTGCAAATGATAATATCAACATATCACCGATAACCACTTTCTACATAGGGTATTCATACCACGTTCTACATATGTATACATACTATAGTATCTCCTAATCCATGACTTAACATAATATATGGAAATGATATTTGCGTATACAAAATGGTCGGTTCTCGTTAAAACCACGGATTCCCTAACGAATAGGCGGTTCAAATGGAGATTATAGCTATGGTGTTATAGATAACATTGTATTGGATGACAATATTCCATCATAATAAATTAACAATTGTTATTGTTGTATTGTTATTTTATTTGGTGGAGTCCTTTCATCCCATCCAAGAACTTAGATGGAGTTTTCACTTATAACCATATATGGATATAATGTCCCTTCGAAGCCGTGTAATAAATATATGTTACATATATATTACACATATACATACGTGTGTATATTGTGCATATATGGTGTATATTCCGTTTATCCTTTAAGAAAGGTTTATAAGATTTCTTATTTATTTGTATTACGGTTATATTTAATGTAGATAATCTATATACTCTTTTTGTAATAATTGTCTAGTAAACAAAATATAACTTAATATAGTTTCTGGGCTATAGTCCAATCTAAAATGTAATGTACATTTAAGCACGTGTTTGTATTCATGTATTGTTTTAACTCATCATGTATGATTAATTCCTAAACATGTTTAGAAAGTATACATGCATGTATACTTTATAATTTATATAGTGATATGTAAACACAAAATTAATATTTAGAAATAGTTACATAATTGTAAACATAGAACTTATTAGACGAGTGGAATACCGCAAACACAAGATACTTAATTATACAGGTATTGTCAACGAATCCATTGTTATATAAGCGATATAGTTAAAAATAGATATATGCTAAATTCTTCAAATTCTTTAATGATATACACCTTACATACATCGCATATATTACATACTTAGGTTATAAATTTCGTATTGAAGCATCTTTAATATAATTAGTTTTGGCAGTCGAACAATTTAATTAGGTCGATTCGTTGAAGCCCTCTATTTATAATTAGTTAAAAATAACGTATATTATATAAGCACATAGCCCGGTTTGATTTACTATTATGAAACGAAACCATGATGAGTCACCCATCGTAAATAGGGCGGTGCACATTGCGACCAGCTATTCGTGAAGTGCGACACGGCTACGACACGCCCACCGATACGCCGGGCCACACCCACCGATACGCCCCTTTACCTGCGTTATAAAATAGAGTATCGAGCCACCGTTATCACCATTGTTAAACGTTACGTGTTAAGTTCAAAGATAACTTATCTAGTCGGTACTTCTTCTAAATAGGCGAATTCGTACTCGAGAAACAAGTAAAGAAATTAACTATATTAATTAATCTGTAGCGTAAATATATACATATATAATTATATAGGTATACACCGAACTACTGATACATATAATACAACGTAGATCTATTGTTTCTGGAACTGAGCCGATTAAAGTTAGTACACATTATACGTTATGCATAAGTAACTTACGCACCGTTACATACGATACATGCATCCATAATACCGAGTTTAATCCAAATTTAAATATTATATTTTAAATAATACTATAATTTCGGTTAAGGATCAGTTCGAATAGATTTGTATACGTACATTTAACATTTATTTAAAATTTAATTTACTATTATTTTATATGATTTTTAATATTATAATTTTAAAAATATATATACATATATATTTAAAAAATGAAATAACAATAATTCGTCGGAAATTTATTTATAATTTGTAAAACTAATAATAATATACTAGTCGAGAAATAAATATGCCTACATATACATCTATTATACAATTTATATATTTACTATAATATTAATATAATATTAATATATATATATATATATATATATATATATATATATATTATACAGTCTTAAATAGAAACATATATATATAATTATAGCATAGTAAATATATAAGATTACTAAATAATAGTATGCATTTCGTGTCGAAGGTAATCCCAAATAAGGTAAGCGTCGTAAAAAACGCATGAAATCGTTCTATAGAAGTACACCTAATACGGGACGTAGAAATCGATACGCACATCTTCCAATAACACGTGCGCGTGTCTTTGTGTATGTTGATACACACGTGCGTACACCTGAGCGCATGCGTACACACATGTGTGCGGTGCAGCTATGATGTAATTATTAGCACTGGCGGCCGATGATTTATTTTAACGGCGGCTTTTAGAGACGCGAAATTCCGACGAAATCGAAAAAAATCGATACCTCCGCCGCTCCGCGACCTGCGAACAGTAAAACCTCTGTTATCTATCATGTCTATTCGCTATTGTTTAAATTATAGATATATAACACACACACACATATATATAGAGGATACTTTAATGCTATACGTTTGATAATTTATTTGGAATATAACATATTGATATTATTATATAAGATTACATTTTTATTTTTTGCTAAGTTCAACATATACATATATATATATATAAGTAATACATCAGCTATATACATTATATACACTATTACAATTATTATGTAATCAAGTTATTACACGAATGATGTAACCTATAATTGATGTATCGGATATATCATACATAATATATTAATAATAAATGACCTCCACGGTTAAGTTAACGATTAATTATCACCGTGTATATATATATATACCGTATATATACGTATATATATACCGTGTATATACGTATACGGTATATTAGACAGAATAACATATACCAAGTTGATATTATCAACTATATGGTTATTACACCCTATAGGGTAACTCTGGGTTTATTATAGGTAAAATAGGGTCCGGGTTATCCATTCATGTCATATATTTAACTTTACGTATTCAATATTGAATTACTACTTTATATATATATATATATATATATATATATAAAGTAGTGATATATTCTTCATATTATATTCAAATATTGTACTTTTATATCATTTTAGATGTTTAAGATAACAAATCAACAATGTTGAGCCAATATATTTCATCGAAAAATATACTATAGTTGAATCCGAGAGTTTTATTTCATGGAACCATAATTCGATAAGTAGGCGATTAACACCGGGTGAAGCCATCTCCGGAAGTCAGTTGTAACATAATGTATCGAATACATCATACCTCGGCATATTCGATACACTATTCGACTAGTATGTCTGACTTACGACGTTTCCGTCCGACTTACGAGAAACAAACGCTCGCGCGCGCGATACAACTCGATGACTTACGAGACGCGATCGGGCGAGATGTCTCGAGATCTCAGGAATGCTAATTTATCGGCCCGGCGTCGCCGCAACTCGAAACAATGGCCAATATATCGCATCGCTAACGTATATCATATCAGTCACGGTCGAGTGCACAACCGAATACCTTCGTTATTATTCATCGCGCGTAAAACAATAGGCCCCCGCTACAATGATAGTATACACAATAGGTCGGTTGCGGTGCGTATACATCTCCATTGTTACGGAGCCGGGTACCACCACCTAGCGTAGACCGATGTGGTCAATAATTAATGGCGGCCATGGGTAACGACTGACCGACGGAATCGGGGATCGGGGTATGGGTAACACCGCTCGCACACACACACACCGCGCACTGTGCGCACACCGGCCCATCAACACTCCAACAATAGCCGGAGCGTGTACGCTATCTATTCGCTATAGCGGGGTTTCGTTAACTGTCGGCCAATACGTGTAGGAGTGCGTATCACGTGATCCTAGTGTATGATTAACCACCGTGAAGTCAACCCACGGCGACCTTGTTTACTTTAAGTAAATATGTAAACCTTAAAAAAACAATATGTATATATATATATATATATATATATATATATTCATATTTATCATTATTCATTACGTCACCTTACACTTGTATATTTACTAGAGTTAGAAGCCGAGCTAGAATATATACATATATATATGTGTGTGTGTGTATACATCATCACCCGAGGGTGTTACCTATGCGTGTATCGTTCACATGAGACGCGGGTAACACCCCCCACCCCCCCTCCACCGTACGGGGTACACGGTACGAGAATGTCGGCCTGTCGAACAAAGACATCGCCGCCGCCACCGCTGTGCTGATACTATCGTAGAACTAGCGGGTAATTAATAGCCGAACGTTTTTAGCCGATTCTATGACGTCACCGATATTGTTATTACCTCCGTTATCGTCATTAATTAGGTTCACGTATATAGATAGAGAGAGAGAGAGAGAGAGATTATCTATGTGTAAATATAGAATTCGAATTCTATATTTAGAAGTAGAGACTATAGTCTATATTTGAAGTCAACTTCGCTTCCAATTAGCTGCGTAATTATATTTCGGCGAACGGTTATTTTAAATTAGTACTACAATAACATTAAACTACTTATACATATATTACATTTAATTATAGTGTAGTTTATTCGATTTAATTAATATTAGTATATAAAAAGTATCACATATATGTGATATATATATATTGATATAATTTTAAAATAATTCCTCTATATAGCCCGAGGTTAGTGATAATATAAGGGGTGGGGTGCAATAAGAATGGTGAAGGGCGATAATTCGGTCATGTCCACTATAGTGGTGGTCAGTTACTATAGTGGTGGTCAGTTACATCGGTGTTGATTTAGTGACCGATACACATACTTGTTTTAACGCACAAATACCTTCATTTGTGACCGATGTATATATATATATATATATATATGTATGTGTTTATATGTCTGTATATATATTTCAATTAATTTAATATTTATGAGATTTAAGGCACAAAAATAGATACTCCGAAATTATATTAATTTCAACTATAATCTATTGATAACTGCAGAAAATCGTTGCGCATCACTAGCCTATTGTTATAGAATATTCCTTAATAGTTATTACGACCTCGAAGTGGTCGGGTCGTAAATCCATTGTTGCTATTGTTCACGATCGTAGATAACAGTACACTCCTGATAAAGGACAACTGTCATACGAAGAACATACCTAGCATTCCGTAATTAATACTATCTATAAAGAAGTGACCCTATAAAAAGTAATCCTATCATAATAAGAATGTTGCACTAGTTTTACTGCCATGTACATACTAAATAAACATAAAAATGTAATAATAATACATAATTACCCTTTACAGAGAAAACCACCGATAATAAGAGTGAGTCATGAGTCTAACTAAGATATGCGCAGGACTTCTGTTAGTCTGCATCGTCTGTAATACGTATGCATCTTCTATCGCCTTATCTGAAAGTTAGTGCAAAGTATATCATGTATAGTTCTTTTAAACGAGTCAAATAGTTGTTACCTTATTTGTATAATAAAGTGTATAGGTAAATAGTTAATTACAATAAAACAATAACCAATATATCTATGTTTACCTATTTAATTTTTTTGTCGTGTATTTTATATATATTTTATTCTCTCAGAGTGTTATCTACAAGCGGATATTACGTTCGTGATAGACTCTTCTGGAAGTATCAATGAACTAGATAAAGGAAACTGGGCTTTAGTTAAAAACTTCATAAAGGTTATTTAAATAAATGTGCTAACTTCAAAGTTAATAATATATGTAATATTTTAGAGCAATACAAACTAATAAAAACATCTATATTAAAATTACGTATATTATAAGTAAAAGTAAAGTAAAATTAAAGTAAAATTATTACCACGACAGTATAGTTTATTAATTCAATTAATAGTAGTACATTGTTCATTAATTCGATTCACTTCTATAAATAGAATTTCGTTGACCTACTCGTGATAGGGAAGAGGAGAGCTAGGGTAGCCCTCGTGACCTTCGCTAATGAGGGCTACGTTGATGCTAAACTTAACGAGTTCTACGATGTCGACTCTCTTAAGGTTAGCGCCTAACAAATATAACACAATATTAATAATATTTATTAGAATAATTTTGTTTGATTTCTCTGTCGTTTTCTAGTTTATAATATCAATGTGCTTTTTCCCCCTAAAGGGCTTCACAATAATATCGATTCCCAGATTATGTTGTTATTGTAGTCCATTAACACATACTTTGTGTTTTCATACACATATTATTCTATTACGTACAACGATTCCAATATCATATTAATAAGTTTATAAAGATAGTATAGTATCGTGGAATTCGTATAAAGAGTTTAACATTGTTTATTATAAATGATATTTATTTACCTCGAATAGTTTGTTAATTCGAAAAAGATATATAATTACACAGTTATTATAATCACTATGGCTACATGAATGCCTACATCCCTACCTCCGTATACAGAAAAGGATTGACCGCCTCGAATACAGGGATGGCAACACTAACACTTCCGGTGGTCTTTATCAGATGAACAGCGTGATCTTCAAGCCTCAGAACGGAGACAGACCTAACGTTAGTCACATGTCAATTATCTATCCTACATAGAATATTATAGCATATAAAAATAGTTTATTGGAATCATTTAATGTCATTGTTTTTTATTTTAAGATTCATTTTCAATTTTCTTTCTTTATTTTCCATAATACTTCAAAATAATACCCGGGTCTTTCGGGATATTGCCAGTATATACATATATATATAAATTAGTTTTAATATAGAATGTCCACCACGATACAGGTAGACAATATCGCCATAATCATCACCGACGGAAAGGCGACCCGCGACGTCCACCTAACCCGGAAGTACGCCCAGGAATCAAAGAATAACGGAGTCAGAATGTTGGCCGTGGGAATCACCTCCAGTATCGACCAATCAGAGCTCGAGGCGTTAGCCAGCTATCCGGAGAGCTTCAATACGTTCAACGTGGCCCAGTTCACCGAGCTGACTGACATCGTTAAGATGCTGTTGAAACAGACCTGCGAACCAGTAATGACTACGGCTCCACCTACCAGCGTCACCGGACCTCAAAGTAAGTGGGGGGGACTATGGGGGACTATGGGGGTCTATGGGGTCTATGGGGGCTATGGGGCTCGGTGTTGGGATGTTAATACGTATACAACTAAATAGTTATATATATATAATTATAATTAGTGTTTTTTATCGAATTTATAACTAATATTAAGTCGATATTGAATACATATTGATAGATTAATTAACGTTACGGTTGAGTGAATTTAATTAATATAAGTGATAGTCACTTGCACACGTGCATGAAGGGAACCTATGTATACATTAGCGTGTGTCTAAACTCCCGATGCATATTAAATATGCAGTGAGTACATAGGCCCTATAGGTGCTTATAGGTAATATACCTAATGCATTGTACCTTGTATTGATTATTCGCTCGTGATGATGAATTGTAGTCGAATATTGTAATAATTTACACTTTTTCATATATTGATTCACGCCATTTTATATTAGTCATTCATATATATATATAAATATATATATAAATATATATATATATATATATATATATATATATATATATATATTTATATATTTTCACATGTCATATGTCTGATTGTATATGTCTATATATAGCACATAACGATGTTATCGCTGTTATGGTACTAAATAATAATCATAATGAAGTTATTAGCGTACGTTATTAGCGTACACATCACGTGTTGTTATGTAAAGTAGGCCGTAGTACAGCCGTCATCTCTCGTAAATCGAGAACTTGATCACGTTCGTCTTCTGTTCTTAAGGATTCCATAGCCCATACTAGGGGCTATAGATCTTGTTAACGGCCTAATTAATGGTCCAAGGTTTATTATGTTTAAAAAGTTCCATGAAAAATTCCACATTTCAACTACTCTGTTGGACAGTAAACTATCATATTTATTTTTAGATTATATATATATATATTATATGCATGTATATAACTAAGGTATGACTAACGCATCACTAATGTACGATCACAGATTGTGAGAAACAGAGCGACATCTGCTTCTTGCTGGACGGAAGTGGTTCTATTAACGACGCGAACGTCGACAATTGGGCCAAGATTCTGACCTTCGTGAACTCCATCATCGACTTCCTGCCCATCGGGAGGATGAGTACCAGAGCTTCCGTTATCACCTTCTCGAACAAAGGAACCGTTATCTTCCAACTCGACGATGTTTTCGATAAAGAAAGTGTTAGTTTACCTATTTCATTGAATGCATTTAGATACAATTGAACGCCTATACTACAATATTACAATGTTGTCAATTTAATATTTGAATATCTTGCATTTTTGATATCATATCTAAAATGATATTTTATATTAAACTATGAAAATAAAACAATTTGTATTAATAGTAGGTACAAGTAATATTGTATTTATTTGTAAATATGCATTAACAATTTGTATAGAAATGCATTACATACAATGTGATAATGTGGCAATACACTTTAATATAGAAATATTCACATACAACTGATATATGTTATCAACCACATCGATTATATTATATAATATAGATTATTATTTAAATATGATAATTATAAATATAATAATATAACTATTATAAGTATACTATATTTACACCTGCCACCGCAACAAAAAGTATAGTTTGTTAACATAATATGTTAGCAACATTGTGATATAATACTCTTAATATAATAAATGCATCGAACATTCATCATATACCATATATAGTATTACACACATATATATATATATATATATATATATATATATATATATATATATATATGTATATATATATATATATATATATATGTATATTATATAATATGTGTGTATACATATATGTGTGTATGTTTAAACGTGTAGTGTATAATGCGATGAAACCCGAGTTGCGTTACCATATAAGGAAGTGACAGGTCCCCTATTATGAAACCGTACACGCGACGTAGTGTTCGTGTGTTCTTTAGTATTGTTATTAATAAGCACGTTGTACGCGAGCTTCGTTGTAACCGGGCTTCGTTGTAACCGGGGTAATACGATACTCGCGAGTTATGCGTTACCTCTCCGTGATATGTTTAACTGCAGTGCCGATGATAGTTGTATTCGTAGTGGTAGTTATTGTGCCCGTTTAATATATATATATAAATAAATAAATATAGATATTTTTTTTTACATCTCAAATATATATATATATATATATATATATATATATATATATATATATATATATATGTATATATTGAATACAATATACATAGCGGATACTCGGGACTTCTGGCTTACTAGCTTTTGGTTGTCCCACTGAGCAATATACCCCAGATGAATATATATATATATATATATATATAAATATTCTACCACCACTAATACTACTTTAATATTAGTATACTACCTCTACTATAGTATACTCTACTATAGTATACTATAGTATACTAACATACATTACTAGCTTTATCAACATATATATTCGCCTAAACATAAACCAAGGACATATCCTTGTACAAACAATGTACACGCCCATGTTAACCTCAAGTATACGCCCCCTTAATCATAAAGCTCTCGATAGCACTCCGTCATCTACCTATATTTGACACGTCTTGGCATCGCGTTACATCGCATTGTTCTGCTCAGTTGTGTTGCTCCATTGTGTTGCTCCATTGTGTTGCTCCATTGTGTTACGGTGTGTTACGTAGACAATGCGTTTTTATTCACTTAAACACGATGGGCACGTATACAAAAGAGTTTGAGAAGAGTTTCGTGTGGCATCAATGTTGCACGAAATGATGCACGAAATGTTGCACGAAATATTGCAACATATCTTAAAAATATTTCATTTATGTATATTTAGTTATAGGTTTTGTTTAAAGGGACACATATTTGTGCGCCAATATAAATATATATATATATATATATATATTTATATTTATATATATAGTTGCACACATATTTGCGAGCGCATACTCACACACACTCGCACACTCGCACACTCGCACAGTATTGTATTACAACTAAACTTAACGTGTATACAGTTTACGCTATATTCTCTGATATCGATAGGTGTGTAGCTAGGTAATACGAAGTAGTTATTAGTTTAGATGAGGATAACCAGCTATACATATATACTATTATATATACTATGATATATTATTATAGAATGACTACAGGGTATATAGTAAATATGCAATTTACCATCGTCTATATATCTAGGTTAAATGTATACTATATATATATATATATATATATATATATATATATATATATATATATATGTGTGTGTATATATGTGTGTGTATCCGTTTGTATATACTTATATGGTGGTATATTCACAATATACATATGTATATTTAAGCAGAAGTCTAAATATAGTATCGCATACCTACAGGTGAATATCACATACGCGACCTTACGCCACATTATATCATATATTATATATAATAACATATCATTTTAGCCGATGAATAAATAATAAATCACCTAATATATCAAACAGTATTATATATATATATATAGAGAGAAAGAGAAAGTTAGAATTTATATATATATAAGTATTTCCATTATTATAAAAAGCATCGGCTCTCAGAAGCGTATATGGATGATTGATAACCAATAATATATTGATTACGTAATAGTAATGTACACGCACTATTACACATTCCGATGACGTCACCACCTCTATCGTGATAACAACAAGTATATCTCGATGTCATCGCGCTACTAACGAATGTAGGCGTATCTAAACTAATGCCCCGCCCCTCCCGCCCCGCCCACAGATGAAGAAGAAGATCATGTCGATAGAATACATAGGGGGCGTAACAAACACCAGTGGCGGCCTCTACAAGATGATGCACGAGGTGTTCCAACGTCAGAACGGAGACAGACCCAAGGCTAACAATATAGGTATTGTTATCACTGACGGAGCTTCGACACGTGATACCCATCTACTGGGCAGATATGCAGCCGAATCTAAACACATGGGTTAGTAGTGACCAGTAGTAGTGGTCAGTAGTAGTGGTCAGTCGAGGCGTCGTTGACCACTAGTCCACTTGTATCAGCTATTCAGCCGTATCCAATGTATTCAGTGACCAGATATATCATTAGCCATATATAGCTCTATAGATTACCAGATTAAATTACAATAATATGACCTCTACGTTGACCATTACGCTGATAGGTAACGCCGAGTGCATACCATGACGTCATATAGTGACGTCATCATACCTATAACATCGTTGATATGCACGACGTGTAAACCGTGCGGCGCGGTAACACATATAAACCTACAAACACTCGTGTATACCTATTAGGTAGACATTACGTACACATTCACTTATATTGATATCATCGCTAGCGAATGTGAGCGCCTATATCTGTTCACATACCTCAAAGACACGTATCCCCGCAAACGTACTTAATTATTAATACCATTAAGTACATTACATTAATACCATTAAGTACATTACATTAATGCCATTAAGTACATTACATTAATACCATTAAGTACATTACATTAATACCATTAAGTACATTACATTAATACCATTAAGTACATTACATTAATGCCATTAATTACATTACATTACGTTAAACCCACGCACCGTTACTCAGGCGTGACGATGTTGTCGGTGGGCGTAACCGATCAAGTGAACTCAACCCAGTTGAAGCAGATAGCCACCGAGACCGACCTCCATCAGACGGTGTTCCAGGTCGACCAGTACACCCAACTGGAGACCATCTTGGACAGTCTTGTTAAGACCACGTGTTTCCCTAGCACCACTTTCGCCCCGATGACCACGGCTATCGTGGATGTGCCACGTTAGTAGAGTACTAGTAACGAACCATAAGTAACGAATAATAAGTAACGAAGCATAAGTAACGCAGCGCAGTAACGCGCGCGAGTATTCATAACGATATAACGTTCGGTTTGAAAAAAGCCCATATATGGGTGTACATATTAGAACGAATAGTAATGATATTGCGTAATATTAATATACTGTAATAGTAGTAGAAGTAGTAGTATTACATAACTATAACTTTGTGTACTAATATAGTAATACCCCTATCACCTACATGACTACCCCTTGCACAGATTGCGAGAAGGAGATGGACCTAGTATTGATTCTGGACTCTTCCCAGTCTGTGGGACACGGTCACTTCACCGATTCCATGAAGTCCTTCGCCTCTGACCTCGTGACCTACGTTGACCTCGACCACTCGAGTACCCGGATGGGACTGATCACTATCGGAAATCAGGCTAACATCGCCTTCTATCTGAACACGTTAGCTACGCTTGTATACAAGTATACTTTACGTTATGATATTTAATATTTGTCATTATACCATTACTAAAACTAATGTAATATCTATGTGTTTAACATATGATATTACACGATACTATGTACTATAGTAACCTATAGTATATTATAGTATCCTATAATATATTTACAATTTGTCAGCCCCATTGTTAACCACACATTATTGAACAAATAACATACATTATTTATCTATATTTATTATTATATTTCTTTTATATAATTAAAGTTGTTATTATATTTCATAAATAGTACGTAAATAGACGTTTAATAAATCTTACGTCGTGGAAAATAAGATAACAGCTTCACCTTAAAGATAAAATATCTCGGGCCATAAATGCATAAAGAATTCAAACAGTAAGCGATAATGCGAATATCTACCGGTTGTTGTAAATCAAATAAATGAAATTCTAAACGATAATAAATATCATCACTCATATATCATAGGTCTACGAAAATGACTCTATCGTTCGATATATATATATATATATATATATATATATATATATACATATATTGAACGATAGAAAATATATATTAATAGATTTTATGTGTAAAGTGAACACCTATTAACATTAAATAACATTTTATAGTCTTACTTTTAAAATATATCTACTATATATGAACATTATGTATTAATGTGCATAAATAGTTATCAGTTATTCTCTAATAAATATAGTGTTATAAATATGCATTAGACTCGATTCGTGTTATATATTTTAAATTATAATTTCAAATAATACTAATAATTTAGTAATTTAATACAAATATAATATTACATAATTAGGAAAAATAATAACCATCAATTTATTTAAAAAAACGTAAACAATCTGTGTTAATAGATTAATGTATACCTTAACGCAGTAATGTATGCATTAATGTATACCTTAACGCAGTAATGTATGCATTAATGTATACCTTAACGCAGTAATGTATGCATTAATGTATACCTTAAAGCAGTAATGTATACGTATACGTACACTATTATATCATTTTAAATCATTCATACGCGACCTAATTAAAAATTACGAATTTTACTCGAATTAACTTTACGATATTTAAAAATGACCGTACAATTTACAATGTAAACTGTACAACGTACAGTGTACATCCTACACTGTACATTGTACATTGTACAGTGTACAATGTACATCGATGAAACCGTTTCATTTACTACAACGCTCCGAATACCCGTTGACAGTTACTCGAAGAACAGCCAGGCTCTGAACGCGATCTCGCAGCTGAAATACACGGGGGGCTCACGTAACATAGCCGACTCCCTGCGAACAGCTCGCGAGGAGATGTTCACCCTCAGCTCCGGAAGTCGTAGGGGTACACCCAAGATGGTTCTCATCGTCACTAACGGTGACTCGTATATCAACGGAGAATCTAACTCGAAAGAGGTAAACATGAGTATAATAATTATACATTTGTATATATGTGTATATATATATCTCTTTAAATATTAATTTATGATATTAATTATATTATTTTATTTATAATATACATATAATACTAATACTACTAATAATTATAATAAATTATCGAGTTTAAATATTATATATTACTAAATTGATGCCATACAGTAATACTTGGTGTTCACAATATGTGTGTGTGTGTGCGTGTGTGTGTATGTGTGTGTGTGCGTGTGTGTGTATGTGTGTGTGTGCGTGTGTGCCATACACGAGAGTTACATATACGTACATAGTCACTACGTGCAACTATTTCTCATAATAATACATTGTTTATTACTATTAAATCCTGAAATTAATTATAATTATTGCATATTTGATAGTAGTAACGCGAGATGATTATTGAATAACCGGTTTGAACCGGTTTTTTAAATCACGCTGGTGCACGATTTATTGCAACACTTATTATAGAATGTTTGCCTGATACTCGCCCAGCCCCCCACCGTAATAAATACTTCTCAATGGAATGCCGCAGATTCCGCGATTTACTTTAGATGTTTGATATCACACGTGTCAAAAGTCATTCATAACTTTATAACTTTAATAATAAAGTAATACCATATATGGTTATAACTAACATATAGAATATAAAATATGATATATATGTACAATTGTATACATTTATAAACTAAACAAAACTACACGTATATTTGATACCTTACATTACGACTACAGGCGATGGAGGAAGCCAGGAAGTTACGTAATATAAACGTACAGGTTATGGTGGCGATAATAGGCACGTGGTACAACCCCATAGAGATCAACGGACTGGTCAGTTACCCGCTGAACAATAACCTGTTCCAGTTGTCCGGATGGTCAAAACTGCGCTCTTTCGCCGTCGATATCGGAATCATTATTTGCGGAGGTTAGCCATGTAATAATCGTACATAATCATAAGTAATAATCATACTTCATTATTAGTCATAATCATACTTAATTATAATAATCAATAATAATAATAATAAAAATAATAATACAAAAAAAAATATTAAAAAAATAATAAAAAAAATAATAATAATATTAATAATCGATTATAAGGAATTTGCTTTCCATTTTTTTATTCTTTTATGAAATATGTTGTTCCTCCTAAATGTCTTCATAGTTATATTTAATAATGTCGTTGTTGTCTTACGTAAATAGACTTTAAAGGACATACGATATCGTAATCTATATATCGACTGTCAACAGATAACAAATAGTACATATTTCGATGTATTAACAATACCTTTCACAATACTATATTATTCACAATGTTACACAAGCTCACTTCGTTGCGCAGGAACTAAACTATGCAACTACAACCCATGCGGCAAGAAGGGTAAATGCGTCGACTACCCTAACTTCCATCAGTGTAATTGCATTGAGAGATTTGCCGGAGCTAACTGTACTAAAGGTAACTATATTCCCTGTCTATATATATATATATATATATATATATATATGTCTATATATATTCCCTGTCTATAGACAATAGGAACAATATGAACAATAGCAACAATATGTTCTTACATAACAGCGAACTATTGTTTATCACATAGGGCTAACTTCTTAAAAGAACGCCAACATTCAATACTTAAGTGGTATACACTATAGTTTAATGCGCCACTAGTAGTAGTAATAGTAGTAGTTGTAGTAGTAGTAGTAGTACGCATGCGTTACACGTAAGTAACACAGACAAGTGTTTATACACGTGACATGCGTACAACGCACGTAACCTGCACACTTTGACCAAGTACCGCATAAACAACATATTCTAGAACTGGCGTCACTGAGTTATTAACGATTACAATACTTAATATATATATTATCTGTAGATAAGTACGTATATTATAATGCGTACGAACTAGTGATAATATACAGTGCAGAATTTACTAAAAATTATATACGAGATACGAAATGAAAAAGATATCACGATACTTTAATCGCACCGAATTAAGGATATTTATCACTTAAAACTATATATTATAGTACATTATAGTGTACTATTATATATATATATATATGGTACATTATAGTATAATATTAAATAGCATACCTGAATAGAACTCGATTCTTAGCGAGGTTAACAAGTTACACTACTGATGATGAATACATTGATAATACCAAGGTCATATTCTACAAGTCGTATACTACAACGTTAACTTAACACTACGTAGAATGCGACCGAGTCAAGGACATACTTGTAATGTTAATAGTGCATAGCTTATATACAATCCCCCCACCACCGATGACATATCCTACAACGTTAACTTCCCATACGCAGAATGCGACCACGGCAAGGACATCGTCTACATGGTGGATGTATCTCGTAACTCTGGAAACGATCGTTTCGAGCAGATAATGAAGTTCACCCGAGCCTCCATCGAGCGACTTCGGTTCGCCTCGTCCGATGGGCGTGGCGTCAGTCGTGTCGGTCTGATGACTTTCGACAACGTCGCCCGAGTTCAGTTCAACCTGAACGCCTACTCGACCAAGTACGACGTTCTCAACTCTTTCACTCCGCACTACTCGTCCGGAAACACTCCAGACTACGAGAATGCCCTGGAAGTCGCTCGTAAGATGTTCACCCTGGGAAAAGGAGATAGGGTTAGCATGGTATAACGTGAGGTGTACGGGTGTGGATATATATAGGGGTAGTTCTAAGGTATGGTGTATAGTAATAGATAATATAGATAATATATGTATAATGTAGATTAATAGAAAATACTATTTATATGGTATTATAATAATTAAATGTGAAACAATTTATTACTAACTTTGACATGTTTACTATTCAAATGTATCGATATCTATATATTTCCATATACAAACACACATACTTAGCTAACGTTATATCTACGTATGCTTAACGTATAACACGATGACTACCCTACACAGCCACGAGAAGATAACCTCATCGTTATGATCACTGACAGCAAACCTTCCGACTCGGCACTAGAGAAACCTTTCTGGGAGAAATCCGCACAACTCAGAGCTGAAGGTACGCCACAGTAACACACTGTACTAGCTTACACACACACACGTGTGTGTAGCTTACAGTAATACATACAATGATGTGTATATACATAAACATTACTTTTTAATATATTATATTCATTCGTATTATGAATTACCTAGTTAAAAATATAAATACATTAATAAATGTAATTATTAGATACGACAATTAACATAACACCTCGTGCCTTCATCGTTAGGTATCAGTATCGTAGCGGTTGCCATAGGAACATCACGCGACGGAGACCAGCACCAACTCGTCCAACTGAAGAAGATAGTCAGCTCCCCTAGCGAGAAGAACGTGATCTACTCTCGTTACGGGGATCTGCTAGCCGCCCCTCTTAGAGCGCTCGACCGACTCGCTGATACCATGTGTGAAAGTCAGTATCCTGTATGCCTAATAGTATACTATACTGTACTATAGTGCACGATAGTGTATTATATAGTTCATCCATTTCTCAGTGTTAAAGCTTCACTATAAATTTATTTTAATAATCATCCAATATTTGAGTTAGAAAATATTGAATCTATATATAGATATAATAATATATTATACTATATATATATTATAATATTAATTTATTTAAATTTTTACATCGCATACCTTTTCAACCTCCTATACATAGTGTTAATAATGATAACATGTATATTAACTACGTATACGTTACCTATGATTAGATCACGACCCGTGCAAGAACAACCCGTGTAAGAACAAAGGGGAGTGTGTAAGCGACGTGAACGGCTACAAGTGCGCATGTACCCTAGAGACAACCGGAACTGACTGCGAAAGACGTTAGTACCCTTTCAGTTACCTAGTCTACATTAGTTACGATAGAGTAAAGTAGGTATACACCGCAGTACCGTATTCACTATAGTACCTGAACCACACGTAGAGGCTATCTACATATGGGATTATACATACTTTTAATTAGATGTATATCAATATTCAAAATGTAATATTTAAAATATCATAGGTATTTATATATTCGTATATATTTTATAAGTTACAGTTATGAAACACCTCTTTAAACGCACGCATACTCAACACACGCACACACGCATACACACACGCAGATTGTAACGGTCGAGTGGACATAATGTTGGTGTTGGACGCTTCCGGTTCTATTCACGCTGACCGCTTCATTACGGTGAAGAAGTTCGCGCAAAGTCTCGTACAAAAGCTCGAGATCTCGTCCGATAAAGCCAGAATAGGATTGATCACGTGGGGTGATTCCGCGACCACCGTGGTCAGTATTACCACTAGCGAGGACATCGTGTCCTTTAGTTAATTATAGTGTATACCTATGACTAAGATATAAGTGAATTTACTTGTTTATTTATCTATGTATTTAATTTGATAACATACGAATCTATATATATATATATATATTTGTATTGATTTAACTACTAAAATCTATATATGTAAACATAAAGATATGTACTATAGGAATAGACACTTTGATATATACAACTATATGTTGATACCTACCATATATATTTAATAAGCGTACCTTTGATTGACACATATGTAACCACGCCTCCTCAGTTCAACTTGGACAGTTACTTCAACAAACACGACGTTAAACAAGCTATAGGTTTCGCCAAGTATGACGGTGGAAAGACCCATACTGCAGCAGCCCTCGACATGTTGGGAGGTCGGTATCTCAACAGAAACGCATATATATATATATATATATATATATATATTATATTAAATAGTTTAATAATGTATTATTTCATCTTAAATTCGGGGTATAAACTCCTTCATAAAGAGTGCTTAAACTCGAGCGCTACACTACCATTACATAACCCCCCACACACGTTACGCATCACTGACCCCACACCCCACACCACACAGATACCGGTTTCCTTGAGGCTAACGGTGGTCGTAGCGATGTCCAGCATTACGCGATACTTATCACTGACGGTAACTCTAACATTGAACAGGAGAGAACCATACCGGCTGCTATCGATGCCAGACAGGTTAGATAACCGCAGTCTAGTCGCATCCATACGAACATACATACATACGCACCCGCACGCGTACATTATATAGGACTAGCGTTGTATCTACGCAATATATTAACTGTCTGAACATCTGTCCACCTGTCCACCTGACCACCTGTCCACGTGACCAACTATCCAACTCTCCAACTGTCCACCTGTCCAACTGTACAACTATCCAACTCTCCAACTGTCCAACTGTCCAACAATACTATAACCTCGTCCCACACCGATAATAGAAAGGAGTGCACATCATAACCGTATCGGTTGGTAACGACGCTTCAGTCAAGATGTCCGAGATAAGGGGAATAGCTAGCCGAGAGTACCGAGACAATATCTTCACGGTTAACCGGTTCGATAAACTCTCGACGATAGTGGACGCGGTAACCATGGCTACATGTGATGGTTAGCAACCGATAGCATTACCTACGCACAACTGTATAAGCTACGTGTTAACTGTACATGGGGCATGTTAACGATGTAAAAGTACGATGAATATATATTAAACCGCACGAATCCTAATAGATTTTATTATTTTCAAATGTTACGTTTCATTTACTTACAATTACACGCTTCTATACGACTATATAATACAATAGAATACAATATAATACACTATAGAGTACGGTATAGAGTTCTTAGCGATACTAACCTTTATACCTTTACGTGCAGATGTAGACGAATGTCTGAGCAACCCTTGCCACAACGGAGGTAGCTGTATCAATCAGATCAAACGTTTCGAGTGTAGATGTGTTAGCGGCTACACAGGCAAATATTGCACGGAAAGTTAGTATTGTGTAGTGCCCCCCACCCCACCCGATGGGGGTGCCTAGTGTTTAGTGCCCCCCACCCCATCGCTGCGTGGTGACCCAACGTACGTGGTTCACTGTATACATCGAGCGTTATACGATACTCAAATATGTGTTTATATTTCACACATTAGCGAACATTTATTTAAACATGCGCAGTTTCATTATTATAACAATTGAGCATACTTTAATATACATTTTCTTTTAATAACGAATCTCATCTCCAGTAAGTATTTGATATAGAAGAAGATATATATGCGATACTTTATTGATTGTACTTAATGATACCTAGAGTACCCTCGTCAATCTCTATTACCCTAATAACATAGGTAACTATAGTTCTCTAGATATTATCACAGTTACTACTGATAATACTGACATGATTATGCCACATATCACACATACAATAACATACATGTACACATATGCACACACATATGCACACACAAACACACACGACGTAAACGTAAACACATATGTATAACACCGCACCACCTCATCGCACAGCTTGTTCCCGCAACATGGACATAGCCTTCCTACTGGACATGTCCGGATCTACGGAAGAACACCACTTCACCACCATGGACCTCACTCGAGAGATTGTGTACGGTCTCGACATGAGCTTCGACAAGACCCGAGTCGGTCTCATCTCGTACGGAAACTTCTCCAAGATTCGATTCCTGATGAATAAGTACTCGGAAAAAGAGGTAACCACATCTTATAGACACGATTATATTATATCACCCGATATATAAAATATTATGTTTTATATTTAGGCTTTATAGAATCATTATAACTTATCTAGATAATTTACATTTTATTATAATAATATATTATATTATCTTGACTATTTTCAATATAAATTAAAATAATATAAACAAAAACACACACATATATATATAAATTATCTTCTAATATACATCTTTTATAACTTTCGTTTATCCAATCAGGAAGTTCTAAACGCCATCTACTTCCGACCGGATACGGGTAAAACTAACACCCAAGAAGCCCTGGATAGGGTGCGCAGGGACATGCTGGTGTTGAGAGCGGGTGCCAGATCTAGCTCCCCCGATGTGGTCATTCTGGTTAGTGCATCAGTAACCATGGAAACGTGATACTCGCGATACTGATCTTGTCGGTGTATAAAGTAGACCTAAGTACACTCGAGAGATAGACAGAGATAGAGATATTTATATATATATATATAGAAATATATCGAAATATATAGAGAGAAATAGAGAAATAGAGATATATAGAGATTGGTAGATAGAGAGTGAGAGAGATTGCTAGAGACACCCGGGTGTGATCTAACAAAACTATATTGACCCCTGACCTCCCGTTCGCAGGTCACCGACGGTCACTCGAACATTCGCAACAGTCGCACTATCCCGATGGCGCGACGTCTTCAACAAGATGGCGCCACTATCTACGTGGTCAGCGTGGGCGATAATATAGACCACGTGGAGATAGAGAGCGTAGCCGGCAGACTCAACGATATCGGATCAAAGTTAGCGCCGCGATCATACGAAGCACGCGACTACGGCTATTAAGCCCGAACTCCTGTGTATAACTATGTAGATATCATTATTTCGTATAGTAATAATATACAATGTATATATATATATATATATATATATATATATATATATATATATATATATGAGAGAGTGGTATATGTATATATCACACACCTATATTAATACTGTAAATGATGTAAGCTATATCTAATTCATCATTCGTGCGTATTACATTTCCTATACCATGGTATATACATATACTTGGTCCCACATCATGCGACACTAGTCATGCGTATGTGTGCGCGCGCATATAAGTGTGCGTATGCCTATATCGCACCGCTAACACGCACTCTCGCTCCACAGATACGTGTTCTCGTTGCGAAAGTCATCGTCCATCGTGAATCTCGCCAAACAAATGACCGACAAGATTTGTAACTCTAATTTCTAAGGTTTATATCTCGACGCGGCGATAGCGTCGACCTTACAATGAAATATAATTCGTTATAAATGCTAATTATTTAATAATGTTATCATGATTATAAATATAACTTATATATAAGTAATAACTAATTATGAATTATTGTCGTTTACAGGTTGAGAATTTCTTCTAAAGCCCGCGAACTATTCATTCATTAAACGAATAAAAATGTTATACGAATTTTGATTACCATGTATTATTATTATTATTATAAATAATGAACAGATTTAAAACTGTACAAGCTATATTCGTATAATATTTAAAAACACCCATTTAAAACCTTTAGGATATATATATATATATATATATATATATATATGTGTGCTATTTCTATACAAATTGTAAACAATTAATTTGGAGTTACATTTTATAGAGGAAAACAAGTATTTTATTTTTATATAGAAATATTACATCACGATTTATATTAGGAAATTATTTATATTGATTATTACGCAATTGTGTTTGCGCTTTTATTTATTTTATTATCGAAATCATTGTTACCGACTTATTAAAAAAACAACTTTTTAATAAAATCAACAAAATATTCATATTCTTTATAAATACATATATTTACTATATATATATATATATATATACATATATATATATATATATATATATATATATATATATATATATATATATATATATATTATCAAATCATATATTGAAAGAGTAGTTATAGATATATCACTATATATAGATAGATATATAGATATCACTGGTATTGTAATCAAACAATACAAAACGATATCTCGTTCATATTTGAAACAAAATAAACTATATTAAAAATCATAATAGTAAATAAGTAATTGAATTTCCCGGTCAGATTTAAAATAAAGCCTAGAAGCCTACTAGAATATCATACAAGAAGAGCAAATCACATGTACATATGTAGCGAATAATAAGTCACATGACATAAACTCGACTAGGTATATATACCTAGTATAGCATACCATATATGGGGTGGGCCAGTTCCGAAGGGTTGAGAACATTCCATATAATGTGATTTGACATATCCTAAAACCTATAGACAACAAAGAACAACAAGGGGTTGACACCGGCTCTAACACAACCACACGATACACATATAAATATATGTAGTAAGGAAATGTAAATATAAATATATAAATAGATATAAATACAACACAAAAATTAGACATGGAAATTTGTTTAAGCTATAGAGATGAATGATACTATTTATAGAATATCAGCACGCACGACGTGCGTCGAATAAGTTAAGCGAGATATTGCCTCGTATTAACTTTTATTAGCATATATTGTATTCAAGTTTAAATATTAAATAATATTTATATAACACGAATTCCTGTATACAAATTTATAAATTAATATAAATTATAAAATATATTGCAACTAATCATGCAATTAATTAGATCATTATATATAATACAATAATATAAATACATATACATATTAAAACAACGTTTTCAAGAGAAACATATATATATATATATATATATATATATTGAAACTACCTGTGTGGTTCAGTTGGCTAAGGCGTCAGACACACAATCAGTAGGACGCGGGTTCGGACCTCGTCAGGACCATTAAAATAGATCTAAATATAATAGTTTGAAGTTATATTATATAATTGTGTATAATAAAGTGAGCCACTCGTTAAAACCTCGATTACCTTAACATGAGAGCGGTTTCGAAGGGATATTGGAGCCATATATATTATAAGTGAAAAGCTCATCTAAGTTCCTGAATGGGATGAAAGAACTCCACAAAAATAAAATAAATATAAAAATAACAATATATATACATAGTATAAATAAATACATGTATACAATATATAGCCACATATAAATAAATTAAAGAAAGTTAAAGATTAACAAAATAATGAATTTGAACTATTCACCCAAACTATATCTATCTATGTATATCACATGCACTACACGATGCACCTAACTACTACTAATCACAACACTTAAGCCAACACTCGCACCTGGGAACCTTCCGTCCACTACTTCCGGAATATCTACCCTATAGGCCCTATACATCGATATAAAGAAAGTGGATAAGCAATTGACGCACGCAATGCATGTAAAAGATAGACACGTGAATGACACTTTTATCGATAAATTTACAAAATGGTATCAGTGATTTTGATTGGATATTAGTCATATTATATATGTCAAATATCAAAATAGTAGTCTTTTCGTCGAAATAGATTTAAGTGACTTCTATCTATATCAATGGATTTAAATTATAAATATCAATAAAATCAATAAAATAGTATTATATCTTCAATTTAAATACACAAAATTACGAGGAATGTTGATATTATGTATTTTAAATATATAATTTTATTTTTAGTATAGATAGTACATTAAAATTGGTAGTGATTATCAATATATATATGATAAATACATATTATTATAAATAAAAATTAGTGGGCCAGATAGTGGGTTTCGACTGCAGCCCTCGTAGCGGATAGTGCCATACACTACATTCAATTGCTTATCCACTTTCTTTATATCGATGGCCCTATAGTATAGTGTATATATATATATATATATATATACATGCCCTATAGGTCATGTATGACAACATCAACTCCAAACTCCAAAACACTACTTAAGATGCATTTATTTAATTTAAAACATAAACTTTACTCAAATGGACGGCCGACTGCTTTATAATCTCAGTTTGTAAAAAATCGAAAATTATAAAATGTATAATGTATAATATATATATATATGTTGTGATATGCATAAATAACGTATTGATACAGTGATATGCATGACTAAGCATAATGCAGTGATATGCATGACTGCGTTAGCACTGACTAACGCCTCCGAGAAGTTTAGTTAATCTTAATATGTTAGTGATACAGTACCTATATATAAAATAACTATAGTTAATACTTTATACCTATAACCGAATCCTCTACATATATGTTAACTTAAAATAAAACTATAGGTAACGATATATGTATATATATATATATATATATGTATATATATATAGTATACACTAACATATACTATGTGCGTATCTATACACACTAACACACACAGCGATTGTAACATTGTACACGATCATAGTAGCTGCGGGTAACTCGATATGTAACTCGATATGATGTAACACATTATAATGTATAGGGGGTCCTATATGCTTATAGTTATACATTGTTGATCATATTTTATATGAATATACATATTGTACAACTGATAATATATATATATATATATATATATATATATATATATAAATATATATTTATAAAGTAAGAATATAAATATTAACATACTTTTAATAAGTTTAATTTAAGAATTAATGTAATGTATATTTTTACGCACATACATACATATATATATATATACACATACATAGTATGTATTACATACATGCATATACAGGTATAAAAAAACATTTATAAATATGATTACCAATAAATGTATATATGTAATGGTAGTTTATCCGTTCTAAAGAACGGTATAAAAATACATAACCTATAGATTAATTAGAAGGATCTACTATAAGTAGGTACACCTACTTATAAGTACGTATACGGCGTACCTGGTACGTATATGTATACCTATAGGTTACGCCAATTTTAATTCAAATAAATGTATTTCTTGTCTCTCCGGTGGTTTGCTATCAATGATAGGTTATATACATATTGTTATTGTTATTGTTATTTTTATTTGGTGGAGTCCTTTCATCCCATCCAGGAACTTAGATGAAGTTTTCACTTATAACCATATGGTGCTAATGTCCCTTCGAAGCCGCTCTCATGTTAAGGCATCCATGGTTTTAACGAGAGCCGATCATTTATGTATACACAATTATATAAGATCACTTCTAAATAATATTTTAAGACCCATTTTATAAAATTAATTAATGGTCCGGACGAGGGTCGAACCCGTGTCCTACTGCTTGTGTATCTGACGCCTTAGCCACTGAGCCACACAGGCAGTTTATGTATGTACATACATATATATATATGTATGTCTATATGTATGTATATATGTATATATATATATATATATATATATATATATATATATATACAGTGAAAGCCGCTTACTTCGACAGCCACGTACATCGATAATTCGGCTACATCGACATTTCGAGATATTTTTGTTGGATTTACACCTATCTACATGTAAATTAATCCGCGTACATCGACAATCCACTTATATCGATAATTCGTCATTATCGACATATTTATAAGGTAATATTTGGAATTGAATCCACTTATATCGACAAATTTGATTATAAAACAAATTATTTACAAATTTTAATTTGTATGAAAAGTATTCCCATATATTCATTGCTATTCCCCTACTACTCAATATCGTCAGTATATCTATAAATAACTTGATCTTTAATATCTTACGTAATTGGTCAATATTTATATACGCCTACAAATATGTATCATATATAATATAATATGCTATAATATATTATATCATATTATATAAACATATTGCATATTGTATATTATACACTACTTGTATATAAGTACTAATACTATATTCTATTTATGTTAAATATAATTAATTATAATATTATAGTTTTATAATACTAAAGTACGCGAGAGATACAAAGTTTGTACTCAGTTGTTGATACATAGTTTTTATCATATACAAATATCAAAACATTGACATAAGTAAAAAGTAGGAAAGTAACAATGAACTATATTTATATAATCCGTATTCATATATTATTGTGTCAGTAGTGTATAGTACCCTTAATTACTTGAGTCACTATTAAGTACTAACACCTATGACTCATTGTGTAAGTATATATTTATATTCAATTTATATCTCAATATCATGTTATCTATTAAAAGTAAAACTATATATAATTAAATATATTGTATTATAGTACCATATGGCACGGTAATACTATAAACTATTATATGGTATATAAATACATTGCATGGATCAACTCCCTTTATCGAGTACAAATAGATGGTGCACTGCATCACCAGATGCAGGTATATGAGCTCAATTGTAATTAACAATTCTTAAAATAGAATTTGGTCATAATATCAATTGTATCAAATGTATGGGCGAAACTTGCTAACATGTCGCATCACGAATTGTTACGTCATTAGTTTCAATTATGTTTTTTTATTTTGTCTATATCCTATGTTATATTTAATAAAGTAATTCATTATTATATAATATGTCTAAATATCATCATATTATCTATTATACATCATTGTATTTCGAATATGTAAACTAATAGTATACTATAGTATTCATATATACATACATGCAATAATTTTAAAATAAGATATAACTATATCATTATATAACAAAAACTATCAAAAACATAAATAATAAAATAGACATGTCTATTTGCAAATATTCTTATAAATATAAAGATCGTGAATCAAATAAGCCGATCCAGGATCGCCGATCAATTATCGCGATCCTCCCCATCACTAACTATACTGTATTCTATATAGGTTAAGTATAACCTATACTTTATAGTTAAGTATAATATATACTATATAGTATACTATACTATATATTATATACTCTACTATACTATAATATACTATATGCATTTAAGTAATACTTTTTAATATATTATTTGATTGAATTGCGATGGGTGTGTAAATAATTAGTTATTAAATATTAATAATATTAATATTATTTAATAAACATGTAATTAAACCTTTTTTGTTATTATATTATATGCATATATTATATTATTACATACAATTAATTATAAATAAACTAATGCGTTATACATAATTAGAGATATGCCCCTATCGCTCATATCGACAATCCGCCTATATCGACATTTTTGGAGCTTAAACAACCATGTCGATGTAAGCGGCTTTCACTGTATATATATATATATATATATATATATATATATATATATATATATATAAACATACATACATACATAACTAAACATTTAAATATATATATATAGAAAATATTTATAACATTTATATTCATATATCATATGCTATACGCCCGCCTGCATACGTATACGTCTATAGATGTATCGGTAATCTTGCTTGTCATTGTTTACAGTTGTTTACAGTTGTTATAATGACGTAATCGATTACTTATCGATGACGCAACGGGCGTATTCTCGTATTAATGCTAATTATTAATAATGTGCAATTCCATCATGCGCGTAGGAATGTAATGTATATTCATTTGTGTGTGTATGTGTATGTGTGAATGATAAATTGATGTGCTATTGTATACCGCACCGCACCACACCGGAGTTCGGTGTTGCGTAACAGTATTTGTAATCCTGCGATAAGTTATCAATTATAATAATGCGGTATTCCGCGATATTACCCGATATTACGCGACATTTCATACGTCATACAAGTGCGTATTTCACATACAGAAAGTGTATTAAAGCGTTCAGGTATTCAATCTTCGTGTGTTGTTGTCATAGATCTAGAGAGAACATTTCTCTCGTGTTATATGCATACAACCATGGTTGTTGTCATACTTCTATACTAGGTCGCTACCTATTGCCCGTATCTATAAGTTGTTGACTCAGCATTCGTGTAGCTTGATTCACTACGAACCAGTATACGATTTCGTTAAGGTAGTTATATAATTTACTATATTATATATATATATGATATTAAATAAGTATTATTTATTCTTCTAAATTATATTTGATTAATATGTAATATCCTTAAATCAGCAGTATATGTAGTCTCTTCTAACAAATTCCTTGATGAGGATCTATCATGTTATTTTCAATACGTTTAGCTGGTATTTATGAAATAAACTATTTATTTGTGATGACATAGTAATAGGTCTATATTTTGAAGGATCTCGAATATGTTTACATTTATGTATTAATGAAGTAAATCCATATTTAAATATAGATGGTGCAGTCGATGTTAATAAGTAAACGTTAAAACGAGCAGTTACGTTTTTAAGTCGATTTTTATTAAATAATGTATCTTATTGTTATCAATACCGGGTGAACCATCGTGTAAAGAGGGTATCCCACTATTAGTATTTCAGGAAATAATGTCCGGAAATGTTTTCTATAAAGTGATTTTCTTTCAAGTTACCTCACTTTCCGGCAATTTGCCGTAAATATAGTCATTTTAAAGAGGGTATCTCACTACAACTTGCTAGTAAATCACTTTCTAGCAAACATTTCCTGACATTATTTCCGGAAATACTGGTAGGGGAAAGTAACCGAATATGGAGAGTTCCCGAAAACGGATACTCTCGGTATTACTGAAACCATAAATTCTACAAACAAATGTTTAATGAATACAATATTCATAATTATATAAATAGTCTAAATATGTATTTTTTATTTTTTAATTAATCAAAATAGTGCTGATATATCCAATAAACTGATTTTTGTATTACGTTTTTACATTTATGAAAAAAAAATTCAACTTAAAACCATATCAAGAATATACAAATGTATCGATATACAACTTAACAATATATTATTAAAAATTAAAGCATTATAAATATTATATACAATATTTCTATATTTGTTATCAAATATTAATTAAGTTATAAGCATATATCTAGAGGTCATGTACATCCCTAATACGGACACTCTAGATGTCTTAATACGGACACCCTATAACCAATCAGCGTGTTAACTCTTCTGATTTTCATAAAAATCGCGCGCGTTATAAAATTAATACCACCAATGAAGATAAATCTAAAAATGTTATTATTTAGATAATTAACTTGTAGTATTAATTAATAAAATAATAAAAATTAATAAATTAATAATTAAATTATATCAAATTACTCATAAAATGAATTATAAATAATGTAATTGTAATTTAACTGATTTGTTCATAAATAATATATAGTTTATCTAGTGGTATATATGATGTCCGTATTATAATACAGGGTTTCCGTATTGGGACATGGGTACCGAACACGGACATCTTTAAATAAAAAGATTAAATACAATTTTAAAATCACAACAATATCTATAATCATATAATATTAATATATTGTAATTTTTGAATACAAATATTGAGTCATAAAATGTTAAGACCATTTATTGTTAAAGTGTCCGTATTAGGTTACTTTAAAAAAACAAACTTATTCAAATGATAAAATAAAATTTGAATAGCTTACATAGAAAAATAATAAACGTTAAAATAAATACAAATTAGATTTGGTTATTTTTTCAAATATCATATAATTATTAGATTATACTTTATAAAATCATTTACTTTATAAAATCATAACATTTTTAAAATAAGAAGTAGATATATAATAATAATAAAATCAGATTTAGCAATTGCCTGGGTGAAGGAAGAATCAGAGCTTATCGAGTCTTTCACCCATTTAAGATTACGAGGAGAAAAAATCATATAAGAATATAATTAAAAACAAGAAATAGTAGAACAATAAATAGAGTAAAAATTTCAATTATTAAAATATATCATCAACTCATAAAGCATAAATATTCATATAATATATTTCCGAATGTGGGTTCATCAAGTGCAAAACCTTAGGGAATATACTTTCGCCAATAATAATATCAGATTCAGTTGATGACCGAGATCAAAAATAGATATAACAATAATATATACACTAGTGTATATAAAACAGCTGTTAATATTTGGAGCCTGCAAATGCATCAATACTACCCGATATAAAATATGAAATATTTATGAATTAAGAGTCAACGAAATACAAAATAAAACAAATTCCATCTGTATTCTACTACCTCTTAAATATAAATATATAAATGTAATAAATGAAAAATTTAATTTTTAATAAATCAATTATAAATAGTAAATAATGTATACGTTTATATTTTTTATAAAGAGTAGAACATTATTTAGAAAAAAATATAACTAAAAATATATAACTCAAAAATAATAATCATAACATTTAAATTAATAAAATTAATCAAAACCTTAAATTTAAAAAAAATAAAAATAAAATAAAAGTAAAAATTAGAATAATAATAGTATTATAACAAATTAGTCAGTTAAGATTTTTAATAAGTCATTTTAAACGTAAATTATATTAAAAGTCGGATAAAAGTTTAAAAAAATGATGTCATGATTAAGCTAATAGTTAAAAGTTATAGTTTTATAAATTAATTTAAAAATCAATAATATCAATATTTTCATAAGTCAAATTAAAAGTTAAAAATAAAAATTTAAAAGTATAATTAAAAATGTATTGGTAACTATTTTTCTAAAGTTCTTTTAAATAAATTTAAATTTAAAATATTTCTAATAGAAGTATCTAAGTTATTATATATTCTATAGCTATAGAATATGTGAATATAGAATATATCCTATAGGACCTGTGATAAATAAACAGAAAGCTTTTCTATATGATCTAACTTTAAATCTATGAAATAAATATATATTATGTAATTTAATTGAATATTATTTTTGAAAATTAAAGGGTAATAGATTATTCCTGGCCCTAAACATAAATTGTATGATATTCATTATGACGATGTCATTGTAATGACTTATGAATAATATAAAAAGTTGAATAATTAGAATCATTATTTATAATTTTCAAAGCTCATTTTTGTAGTATATATATTTTATTAAAAATTTGACAACAATGTATTACCCCAAATATGACAGCAGTATGTAAGGTGAGAATACAACAATGAATTATATACCAATACTAAATATTTCATATTCAATTTAAATGTCACTTTATTTAAAATACCGATAGCTAAACATAATTTCGCATATGAATCTATATATACATAGTTAATTTGTGATTTCCAATCTAATTTGTAATTAATTATTATTCCTAAAAATTTTAAATTTGTTATTTGTTTGATTTGTTTTATATCATTAATATTGACATTCAATTTAACATTATTATTTTTATTTCGAATATTAAACAGTAATAAACTAGATTTACTAACACTAAGATATACTTTATTAATACTCAATTAGTCAAAGAGTTTATTTAAGTTACATTGTATATTAGTTTTTGTTCAGTAGGGGAGGGAAGGGAGTAGTGGCCGATATTAATATGCCTCAGAAGATTTCTAATATATCGATAAATACTGAATTTTAGGCTCTTGTTTTTTTGAATTAACTATAAATCATAGAGTTCTAGAATACTGTGATTTCACTTTTATATATAAAGTGTTTAACCTAGTAATATAAACGTTTGATTAGGCATTAAAAAAAAGCACTAAAATAAGGTAAGGCTCTAGTAGTGGCCGCTAGTACCAGGAAATGCGATAGGTGTCTCGTAATGTATTCGATTTATATTTTTTTAATTATGTAATATTAAATAATTATATTTATGATTCATACGCACCTTGTTTGATTCAATGATTTAATTATATATACACATGCTCTTACAAATAAATAAGCATAAATTATAAAATCATGTTTTTTTTCAAAATTTGACAAAAACTTATTATATAATTAATTAGAGTAATTAATTAATCATTTAAAAAAAATGTTTACTATATATTATAGATATTTTGATTATCTAAATATTATATATAGAACAATTCTTCAATTGTTTCAAATTTAAATTAACTGTTTTAATAACATCGAAACCCATTGCTAATCACTGATTTTATTAAATTTATCTAAAAATTTCAAAATTCTAACTTTTATTAATTTTTTCAATAATTTTGAGAATTGAGGTAATAATACATTTACATTTTTACATTTTTCGGTTTTCGGACTGCGAACTGTGCTTATAAAGCAATCGGCCGTCCATATATATTTTAAGTTAATTTTGCATATTAAATAGGTAGGTTTTCAGTAGTTTCTTGAAGTTGGGAGTTGATGGTGTAGTAAGGATGGATATGGGGAGAGTGTTCCACGAGTATGGGACGGATATTGCCCATGCGCGAGTGTTGGTTGAATGACAGTTATGTTTAGGAGGAAATTGAAGTAGAAACGTATTGGTTGAACGTGTACGTACCTAGTGGTACTAGTTGGTAATTTAAGTTTGAGTATGGATTCTAGGTAGTCAGGAGAGTCATGGTGGATTGCTTTATGAGCCAGTAGTAGAGTTGTATATAGGATTCTATGGCGTACAGGTAGCCAGTGGAGTTTAACTAGAAATGGAGATATATGAGTGTGGGAGTATTTTGGTATGTTGAATATACCCCTAGCTATAGAATTTTGAAGAATTTGGAGTTTAATAATATACGATGAGGGGGTATTGTAAAGGATAAAATTGCTGTAGTTGAATAGAGGTCGGATGTAAGCAGAAGCTATAATAGTAGCGGTGGATATTGATATTGAATGACAAATAAGGCGTAGTGAATGTAGTTGATAGTTTAATTAACATCATAAATAATACAGTATATATATACAAATATATATATATATATTGATTGATTAATTAAAAGTTTATTTATAAATAAACTTTTAATAAACTTTATAAACACTTAAATAAATCATAAATGATTTCTCAAAAGTGTATATATTTAATATAAATAATAGATTAGGTAAAACAATAAATACCATTAATAATAATACAATAACATAGAATAAACCGTACGGAAATTAATAAATAAAATAATAATGATAAACAATATTAGTATTACAGGTTTCCACCTGATGTTAATTATTGAATATATGTCATGAAGGTTTTATGCGACTTTATGGATCTAATATAGGGTGGGAGTGAATTCCATAGTTTTGGACCAATATAACTTAGTTCCCGAGTATTCATTTTTTGAGGGATTGAGAATAGGGGTAGATAGAAGATGAGATGCATGGTTTCTAAGAGATGGAAGGGAAGATTTTTGTACTAGAGAAGCAGAAATATAGGAAGGGCAATTCGAATAGTATATTGAGGAATGAACAATATACAGTATGCGATAAGCAGAGTGTTTGTTAAATGGGAACCATGGAGGTAAGTTTTGGTATGAGGAAGTAGAGGAATGATCTCGAATACGTAGGTTATATGTTATACGGATTAATGAACGAATAACTCGATTTAGGGGAGATATAGAGGATAATGGAAGATTGATAAGGATCGAGGAACAGTAATCTATGCGTGAGAGGACAAGGGAATTAACTAGAGTTTTAGTAAGAAATATAGTAATTGATTTTCGTATTTTTCTAATTCTAAAAAAATGGTAATTTGCATATTTAGTGATGGCAGTAATATGAGGAATGAAGGAAAGAGTAGAATCAAAATGTACGCCTAATTTGGATGCAGTAGGAGAAGGAGATATTACAATGTTATCAATAAGAAAATGAGTGAAGTAAGTTGGTGATGGAGAAAGATTCAACAACGTAGTTTTAGAGGTATTAAGGAGAAGATTATTATAAATAAGCCATTCTTTAATATCATTAGCACAATTGGATAGTTGTTTATTGAGACCTGGTGATGAATTAGTTGGAAGAAACATATATAGTTGTATGTCATCTGCATATAGATGGTAATAGATATTTGGAAATTTAGATATTATGGATGGTAGTGGATATCAATAAATAGAGATAAGTAAAGGACCAAGTACTGATCCCTAGGGAACAATATATGTCATAGGAGAAGGGGAAGAAAAAAAGTATACAGAATTATATTTTTACACTGCTACTACGGTCAGATAGATATGATATATATACATGGGAAAGTAAACTAATGCGAACACTTTAACAATAAATGGTCTTAACATTGTATGACTAAATATTGTTATTCAAAAAATACAATATATTAATATTATATAATTATAGATATTTTGTGATTTTAAAATTTTATTTAATATTTTTTTCCATATATAACGGGGGTGTCCGACGGACACTGTCCGTATACGGTACCCATGTTCGAATACGGATACCTTGTGTTATAATACGGACACCCTATATACCACTAGATAAACTATATATTATTGATGAACCAATCAGATAAATTACAATTATATTATTTATAATTAATTTTATGAATAGTTTAATATAATTTAATTGGTAATTAATTTATTACATTTTATTATTTTATTAATTAATAATACAATTTAAGTATCTAAATATTACAAATTTAAGATTTAGCTTCATTTTTAGTATAAATATTATAACGCATGCGATTTTTATGAAAATCAGAATAGTTCATACGCTGCGCTGATTGGTTATATATAACCCTATAGGGTGTCCGTATTATGTATTTATATGACTTCTATAGATATATGCTTATAACTTAATTAATATTTGATAGAAAATATAGCATTTATATATATAATTTTTTGAATAGTTTAGTTTTTAATAATATATTGTTATGTTTTATAACGATACATTTATATATTCTTGAGAAAGTTTTAAGGTTACATTTTTTTCCAATATTTTAATCGAAATAAAAAAATCAGTTTATTGGATATATAATCACTATTTTGAATAATTAAAAAATAAAAAATACTTATTTAGACTATTTATATAATCATGACTATTTTATTCATGACATTTTTTTGAGATACCGATAGTATCCGTATTCGGGCACTGTCCGTATTCAGTTACTTTCCCCTATAGATATATCTATATATAATAAATTAAAATATCTGATATAATTCATTAAAACTATAATATAAATAAGAAATATATAATATATATTATTATAGTATACAAATAAATTATGATTATATTTAAATTAAGGGTGAATAAGTAGGATAATACAAACTCTGTGCGGCATCGTAAGCTTAACTACAGGCAACACTAATAGCTACATTAGTAATACTTTAAGTGTCCGATAGCAATACTTACGATGTAGAGGTCTACCTATAGGTTACAGGTACGTAGTTAGTGAACGTGAAGTTCTAGCCGAGTTAGTTATACACGAAGTAAGACACAGAGGTACACTTCTATTGTATACTTTTATTGTATATTTACTCCACCACTGGTAATTTATAATCTCAAATGTAGGTTTACTATAATCATTATTATTTTTTATATTTAAGTTCGAACTAATTTTATAATACCATATATTTAATTATTGAATGAAATACATATTATTTAAATTATATAATACTATTAGTTATTATTAGTATTCATTAGAAGTTTTGTCTTTGTTTTGTATAATATATTGTACACCTTTTTTTAAATAAATAAATAATTATGTATCCTTATTTTTCCTAAATCTTTTATATCCTCATTTTTAAGGGTTTAATATAAGATTAATATTTTAAATTATTATCTCCCAAATATGTATTATTATATATAGAATAACAGAAATTAAAATGCGAAATAATAAGAGAATCCTGAGTGATGTTAGCAAATATTTTTAATAGGTAAACTAGTAAAATTTAAAAAGATGTATTCTAAATTTGCATTTATTTGATCAAAATTACATATTTACATGTTTACACATTTACATATTTACATATGATGTATTACCTTAACGAAACTATTAATGTGTATCGAATTCAAATACACACGCAAAATTTGCGTCGCACATACACTTATATATATTGAATACTTCTCCATACTGTATGGACCATACAACATACATTTTATTAGTTTTTAACCTATATATTTATTATAATAATAAGTATACCTATATGTATACATTTGAAACTCCCTATACATATAGTAACATTTTAATACCTATATAAAAATTATTTCATTTAATATCTCAACTTTAATATATTTATCTGTTTTGTACCGTCATCGTGAAAGTGACTTTCACAAATACTTTACAAAGATAGTTTTTCAAGACGGTTGAACGATATATTGCCATAATGTAAATTGAATAATTAAATTAATGGGTATATCCTATGGACCATACTAATATAGGTTATAATAGAGACTATTCATAGACTCATCAAATACAAGTTGAAAATCTGTATTTCTCTATAATAGTAATACTGTTGTATTTCTTCACATGGGATATTCGCTACAATTGACTAGAAGATATAGCAAAATGTCTATTCCACTTGATTAATAAATATACAATGATTATACTTGAAATATATGTGGAGATTTAAATGTTATGTCGGTACTTTTGGGATGACAAGAAGGATAAACAAAATATCCATGCTTTCTCTATTTATGAGATAGTCGAGCATATGCTATTCATTGTAAATAACGTGATTTTTCAGTTACAGAGCATTTATTAATTTATTTTAGCATGGTTCATACAAGCTAAGTCACAATCACTTATTAATACAGGCATGTTATATATCCATTATTAATATACTATTATCCTCATTACACATTAAACTTAGATTAATGAAGAATTTTGTAAAAGTATTGGATAATGAGTGCATGATTTTACTCATTTACAACAAATAGGTTGCTTCCAACAAATATCCTACTTCCAAATATTATTGAAACTAAGTTAATGAGAGAAATTATAATGGATCAACAAATAGTGATTTATGAGTAATACTAATGTTGATGTATGTATGGACATATTGAATTAAGAGCTGATTAGAATTAGAGTCAATTATTTAAAAAAAATCTAAAATCATTGATATACAGAATATGTAAATATTTTGACTTGCTTCTATGTTTTATAGATATCTGAGCTCGTATGTCCATAAACATTCATTTTCTCAGTGCACATCTAGATTATTTTTATATATTTTGATAATAGAAGATAGATACCAAGAAAATGTAACTATTAACATATTAGATGATTATTGTTGGAGTCAAAAATAGATATAAAAGACTTACATTATAAGAAAATAATTACAATAATCGTTTAATCAATGAATATTATAACATTAACTAAGTATATTATTATTTTGTATTATTATTTATTAAAATATATCAAATACTATTGAAATAAAGTTATTAAATTTCCGTTAATTTTCTTTATTTTTCCTATTTTTGTGATTTTTCATAAATTTTCAAACTTAAATAAATAAAAAACTTGATCTGATCTGAAAAAAACTACTTACATATTTGAAATCAGTGTGAAAAACTAATCTAGAATCAGTTAACAGAACACAGACCTCAGAGAATTTGTTTTCAAATATCGACCAGTGTAATAAGTGACTGAGGAAAGATCCTTAAGGGACACCAAACTTAATATTCTTAATTTGGGATTTAGAATTATTGGATTATACATATTTATTTATATTATTAAGAAAGGATATTAATAAGTGTAAAGCAACTCCTATGAAACCATCCTTCTCTATCTTCATTTTTAATATATCATGACTGATGGAGTCGAATGCTTTGTTTGGGTCTATATGTCAATAGCTGCACAATATTTTATTTTATTTTAAGCTATGGTTCCAGTTATGTCAGTCAATGCATCGGAAGTTAAAACTCCTTTTTTTAAAACCAAATTGTGATTTATTATTATTTTATTTTTGTTCATAAAATCTATGTATCTAGATTTTAAGACTTTTTATAAAATTTTTGAGAAATATGATAATAGAGAAATTGGCCTATAATTAGAAGGATCATCAATATTACAGGATTTATATTTAATTACGACTTTAGCAGTTTTTAGAAAATTAGGAAATATATTTTATATTTTATATACATATATTAATTAAATATGATAATATATTACTTATTGAATAAATGATTTGAATAATTAGTTTAAATGAAAAATTATGAGAATCGTACTATTTTTTGGTTTACTTTTTTCAACAATATTATTTATTTCAATTGGATTAATGGGAGTAATAAAGAAGTAATTTTTATAGTTATTATGTATATAATTATATGTATCATTGGTATTAATATTTTTCCGATTTAGAACCTAGCTTCTTACCTATGTTACAAAAGATATCATTAAATTGTTCACACCGTTTATTATCTTCTATTACATTATGAACTATAGCATACTTTTTGTTGTTATGTATAATAGTATTTATTTTATTACATTTCTGCTTGGTGTTATTTCTGTTAGTAATACAATATTAACTAAAGTAATATCATTTTAGGATTTTCAAAAGACAATTTTTATATTTTTTATAAATAGTTTCATTAAATTCAGAATTGCTTTTTTTTTTAACTTTTGTTAATGTTTATATTTTTAATTAAACATTTTTTAAGGCCATATATTAGCCAATGTTTATTTAAATAAGAATTTATTGTATACATTTTTATTTAGAAAGGACATTTTTTTAGAGTTTTCTAACATATATATGAATAAGTTAAAATCATCATGCTCATTATCTATTCTGTATAAAGATGACCACTTATAATTTAGAAGATATAGCTTAAACTCTCTTATATTATTCTGTGTCATGTAATATATGGATTCACTATATTTTTTAATAGAATTGTTAAATTTATTTAATTTATAAATACATAAAATGGTAAGTGGTCACTAATATCATTATATAATAAACCATTATATTATTTGTACATGATTATAATTTGTGTAAATATTATCAATTAAGGTGGAACTTATATTAGTAATACATGAGTGTTTGGTTATTCGTATTATTGGTTATGTTAGTCGTGTTTTCATATCGTTATACTAACGGGGTGGGTTGGGTTTTGGGTTGGGTTTGGGTTTAGCTATACAGTTCGTTGACCCCGACGTTGTTATGGTTATTTTCTCCTCGCCTATCGAATAGGTCAGCTGTTGTGTCCTCGATGCAGACACACGACCCACCTATTGTTAGCCACACCAAATTTACAAGTCGCATTCGTTGTATTCCGTTACCTAATTCATATAGATAACCTACATCCACATACGTTATTGATTTCTGGTTATATTTATATTATTATAGTCTAATATAAAATATAGATCTTTATTATATTCATTTAACCATGTTTCACTTATAACTATTATATCTAATTTATGGTGTAAGGAATATAAATAATTTGTAAAAGAATTAACAAATTTTATCAGACAACGTTCGTTAAAATGTATGATGGGCATATTACTATTCGTGTATATTTGGTTTGGTATATTATCATAGTTACATTGATTACAAAATTAGTTTAAAATTATATACCGTTATATTCAATGTTTAGTTTTTCCAAACAATATATTACACTTAATGCCGATGTTGCAAGAGATAATTTTATCTTAATTTCTGTTTCACAAGATCCATCTTTCGAGAATGTTACGCCTAGGTAACATAAGTATTAACTTCCTCTAGTTTATTGCCATAAAGAGTGATGTTTGTATGTATTTAGGTATCATTAATATTCACCATTACCTTACATTTTTCTACATCCGATACAATCATACAATCTCCATACCGTATGTATTAGCACTATTAGCCATGGCTAATACTGCAGTAGATTTGTTAGTTCATGATGATCGTCATTTGTACCTACTAACAGATCAATGTGGTCTGCAAACTTTAAATTCATAATCTCATATTTAACCGCTAATAATCTCCATATTCCTCAATAAAGTGGTTTTCGCCGAGGGCACTCCTCATAAACATCACTACTAAATATAATTGATGTCATCACTTTTACCCTTATTACTAAACATTTCTATCTAAAACTAGTAATGCTGGACATGTCAATTGCTTTCGATACTCTTGATCACCAAATTATACTTTCCCGTCTATACATGCTTGTATTTAGATACTTTGCCCTCTCATGGTTTACTTCATATCTATCTGACCTTAGTAGCTGTGTAAAAATATATAATTATTTTTCTTTCCCTTCTCCTATGAAATATGGTGTTCCCCAGGTATCAGTACATGGTCCTTAATTTTCTCTATTTATTTATATCCACTACCATCTATAATATCTAAATATCTAAATATCTATTACCATCTATATACAGATGACATACAACTATATATGTTTCTTCTCACTAAGTCATTACCAGGTCTCAATAATCAACTCTTCATTTGTGCTGATGACATTAAAGAATGGCTTATTGCTAACAATCTTCTCCTTAATACCATCAAAACTACGTTGTTGAATATTTCTCCATCACCAACTTACTTCCCTCCTCGTCATATTGATAACATTGTAACATCTCCTTCTCCTACTGCATCCAACTTAGGTTTACTTTTTGATTCTACTCTTTCCTTCATTCCTCATATTACTGCCATCACTAAATATGCAAATTACCATTTTTTTAGAATTAGAAAAAACGAAAATCAATTACTCTATCCATTACTAAAACTCTAGTTAATTCCTCTCGTTATTTCTAGTTCTTTCACGTCATATATCACTCCTCTTCAATATTCAATTATCCTCTATATCTCTCCTAAATCCTGTTATTCGTTCATTAATCCGTATAACATACGTATGTTGTAAAACCTACGTATATGAGATCATTCCTCTACTTCCTGATACCAACACTTATCTCACTGGTTCCCATTTAACAAACACTTTGCTTATAATATACTATCTATTGTTCATTCTTCAATATATACTTCGAAATGCCCCTCCTATATTTCTGCTCCTCTAGCTCAAATATCTTCTCTTCCATCACTTAGAAACCATGCATCTCAGCTTCATATACCCTTATTACAGGTATTTATTTTGTTATCTATTTTTATTATTTATATTCTATATATATATACTTTAGAGAAATAATTTATGATTTATTTAAGTGTTTAAATACACTTTCAATGCAATTTAATTTAATATATATATTATAATAATATATAGGTTCCTATATATATATATTTATTATCTGAAATAATTTGAATATATGAACATAAAGAAGGCAAATCTAAGTTTTCATTCCTTAACATAATTTTGATGTTGACATCGCTGATAGATATTCTTAATTTAACTTTTATCTTTGGTGTGTTGTAATCATTTCGACAATTGCGTTACTTTTTGGATTACAATCATTCAAAGAACGTATCACGTATCTCAAGAATGAAATCAAAGTATTATATTGAAATACATATTACCAATGCTTCTATTATACTAATATTAATTCATAAATAACTATACCATTTAAATATATACTATATATATATATATATATATATATATATATATATATATATATATATATATATATATATATATATATATATATATATTTAATATCAGAATTTATGCATGACCATGATAAATGAAGAAGCGCTATGCTTATCTAGTCGTTTACCCATTTTACTTTCCTAAAGAATATTTATGAGGAGAAATATAGTAAAAGTAAATTAAAAATAAATATAATAAAATAAAATTGTAAGATTTAAATACAAAAGAACAAAATTATCAATAACAATTTAATTATTTAGTTTTCTATTAGAATAATACATTTATAAAAATCAGAGATATTAAATTATTAAATGTATATCCAGAATAGCCAACAATAATTGAAAATAATGAGGATAGATGTATCAACTTAGGGGATATGGGTTCGTCAGGTCCAGTGCCGTAGGGATCATGTTTGTTCCAAGAATAAGAACAATAGCAATAATTGTCTCTCAGTACAAGTATATCCTTTTCCTCGATACGTACCATACCCACATTAACACAAAAACATCAGCTACTTTGTAATAAAAAACACAATATAAAATAGAGTTAACCTTATTAAATGTGTTATTCTAATAAATTACTTTTTATTATGGTAATATTTTATTATAAATACTATTAAAATCGATAAAATACATTTTTTTTAAACTTCTCATAATGTCATTCATCATGTAATAAATGAAATTTAAGGTAAGACATATAAAATAAAATAACTAAATTAAAATAAAATACTTAAAACAAAACAAATTAAAAATTCGACAAAACGTAAATAAATATATAGTTTAACAACAAATATAAATACAATTAATACATAATAATAATCCAATACGTAATAACAAATATTTTTGTAATTAATACTCTAAATTACATTGAATTAGTATGAACATTTATTTTCTATTATCTAATAATAATTCAAAAGTTCAAATTTTCATAATTTTATATTTTGTCAAAAGAATGTAATGTATGTTGTTGTTATTAATTTTATATTAAGTCATGAATGTAAAAAGAGTAAAATATATTTGGTAATTAAATATATTATGACAAATTAAAAAAATTAAACTAAAAAGTAATTAATTTTGTATATTAATATTTTGTATAATAAGTCAATAGTGTTATTTTAAGAGAACATGAAAATTTTGTCATTTATTATGTCAAAAGAACATGACAATTTTTTGGATTTTATATTAAGTCAAAAAATAAATTAAATAAAATGTAAAATAAATGTAAATAACTAAAAACAAAACTAAAACAATATAAAAAGTATCATTGGTCATTAATATCATTAGTAAATTAATATAAATGAAATTAACAATAATTTAAAAAATAATAAATATCATTAGTTATCTATTTTTATCAAGTTATGTATTAATAAAAGTTAATTATCGTCATAAAAATGTATCAAACACTTTTTATAATTAGAACTAAATGCATAAATATACTATTTTTAATTATTAAAAATTGTGTTAAATTGTTTCACAACTGTGGCCCAGAACTAGATAAACAAAAAAGTTGTCGTTGGGTTCTAATTCTAATTCTATGAAAGAGAAGATTATCATAAGTCTTAACCTTGAATAGATTATGTAAGTTTGATGGCAGAGAATAATTAATCAAATTAATGGAGACATTTCTTGCTCTAAACATACATTTTTACAGTATTTAATTTAACACTATCAGTAAAATTTAAAGAATTATGTTATGTAGGTATCGTATGTATCATATGTGTAGGTAAACTATACAATTTTCTGTACATTTTATCACCATTATATATACTTTTTAGTGCTCTTTTTTGAAAATATTAATTTTATTGGTTTTGTAATAAAAGTATTTCCCCAATTATGAGAGCAGTAATTTAAATGAGAATACAAAAATGCATTATACAGTAAGACTAATTATTTATTATTTAATTTGAATTTAACTATGTTTAAAATAGCATTAGCTCCAGTCTAATTTATTATAAATAATTATTCGAAGAAATTTAGATTTTGTAACTATTTTAATATTAGTATCATCAATTTTTAATTTAAATTTAACATTTTCATTTGTATTTCTGATATTAAATAATAAAATGATAATTTTATTAATATTTTAGGATAATTTATTAATATTTAACCAGCTATATAATTTACCAATGCCATGTTTTATTTTATTTTCAAGATTTATAATAGATTTATCATTACAAATTAAAGTTGTATCGTCAGCAAATAAAATTGGTTTAAAAACAGAAGATATATTTGGTAGATCATTTATATACAATAAAAACTAAATCGGACCCAATACAGATCCTTGTGTAACTCAACATTGAATCTTATTTAAACTAGACATAATACCATTACGAATAACATATTGCACTCTGTTAGATAAATAACTTATAAAACGATCAAATGAAGTTCATCTAATACCATAAATATAAAGCTTTTTCAGTAATATAGAATGATCTAGTGTATCGAAAGCTTTACGTATACGTATACTTTTTATATATAAAATATATACTTAAATTATATATAATACGTACCTACCTATACGTTCTATAGATATATTGATAATATAGGACATTTATTTAAATGGTCTAGATCAGAGATTCTTAACCTTTTCTTTAAATCGCCCCTTTATCTAGTTTTTACATAATTGCCCCTGTAAATAAATTGAAATACATAATAATTGAAACAGTTATTATAATTGTATTAATGTGATCCTTGTAGTAGGTGATTATTTATTAGTTCTTCTATGTTCTTTCGATATCAATAATAATGTTAAATCTATATTTCCCACGATATCAAGCCTATTCCGGTATTTCGTTAAAATTGTTATAACAGAACTGAACCCCGTAGAATTAAATATATAAATATATTATAATATAATAATCATATAATAATAACCTCTTTCAACTAAATGATGTTGGAAAACCCAGCAATAATAATTTAATTAATTTTCATATATTTTAATATTAACCATAAAGTTAAATAAAGTTCTTTTATAAAAGTTTTCAATCTCGTAAAATTGCAATATTCACTACGATATATTATATAATTTATAAAACGGATTAAACATTTCCTTTGGAGAGCCATCTTACTACTGTGTGTAATAACAGTTTATCATAGTCTTCGTTGTTATCCTAGAATAAGGACTTGACTATACGCTCATGAAGGCTATTACGTTTTATTTTATTGATACATTTTATAATAATATCTAGTGAATCCAACAAATTTGAATCAAGATTTGTTGTTATTAAATTCTCTCTATGAATAATATGTTGGTATTTCTTTTTTAAGTAATGTAAAAACTCCATTTATTCTGCCAATCATTGCTGGAGCGCCATCAATGAATTATTAGAATAAATATAACATAAAATAAATTATTATTATTTTTATTAATGACATAAGAAACTTTGCACATTTATAACCCTAGATGCTTTATTTCAATTGCTTCATAAAATACACCTAGTAATATATCTTTTTATAAAAAAAGATTCTCGAGCATACTTTCACTATCTTGTTATAATAATTTCTGCTATATAGAAATTTTATTTTGTATATAATGTATTATAAAATTTATAGTTTTATTTTTATTTTCCAATAACCTAACAACTCTAAATGCCCCCCGACATTTTCAAATGACACTGGTTAAGAATCGCTCGTCTAGATGCTCGGATAAAGATTCAATAACATCAGCTAAAGCGTCAGCTGTTGATGGATGCTTTCTGAACCCATATTGACAATTACTAAGTATATTGAATTTAATTTAAAATTCGGGTAATCTATTTTTAATCAATTTTTAGTTTAGAAAAGTGAGGTAATAATGATATGGGCCTATATGCCCATACTAGCCTATACTAAACCTAGTTATCAGGTTTTAATCCATCACATTTTTTATATAGGTAGCATTTTAGCTATATTTAATATATATCAAGAAAAATTCCTTTAGAAAAAGCTCTATTGAATAAATGGAATAATATTGGACTGATTTCATTACTAATCATATTTAATTAAATACATATTTATATCATTGTAATCAGTACTATATTTAAGTTTTGAGTTAAATATTTAAATATTATATTTAACCTATCTTCTGAATCTCATATATGGATATCAGTAAAAGAAATAATGTACTTTTATTATTAGTTTTCATTGTAGTATATATAATATATAATATAAATATTATATGTATTTGATTTTATTTTATTAGATAAATCAATCCCTATATTACTAAAGTAATTATTAAATTAATCCGATGTGGGAGAACTTAATTCCTTCATTATTTTGTCTTTTATTAGTATTTTTATTTATTAAATTATTAATTATAGACCATGTAATTTTACTACTGTTATGATTATTATCTATTTTAGATGAATAATATATATATTCAGATTTACGTAATACTAAGGTAAGAATATTTTTATATTTCTAATAATAATTAAATTTCTTAGTTATTATATTATTTTGTTATACATTTTATTTTTTTTATTTATACATTTAATAACTTAAATTTATACTTTTAATAAGGCTAGAATATAACCATGGTTTATTTTGTTTAGTGTTTCTTTTACTTTTATAGAAGGACAATTACTATTATATAATTTAATTAAATTTGTAGTGAAAGTAGGTAATTAAAGTAGGCCTACAAATTAAATACCTACCTATTAAATATTAAATTATAATAAATATTAGAATAAATATATTGCCAATCATAATTATTTATACTTTTCTTTAATTTGTTTATTGTGTTATGATTTATTTTTCTAATGAATTTATATTTTGTTTGTTTTTTTATTTTTTATTTTCCAGTATATATAACATAAATAGGTAAATGATCACTAATGTCATTACATATAATGCCATTGTTAATTGGTTTCAAAATACAGTTTCAATATATGTTATCAATCAATGAATTTAAATCATTACCATATCGTGTTGGTTTACTTATTAATGGATAGCCTACTTACTTTTACTTTTACATTTACTTTTAATCCCGTGACGCATGCATCGTAGGGGGAATCATATTGCTCGTAACAATTGTACATTTTCTCCATCCGTCTCTATCCTTCGTCAGTATTAGCAATTCATCTATCTTTTTCTTCATCCGCGTAGTTATATTCGACATCCAGTATTTTTTAGTGCAACCTCTGATTCTTGAACCTTCAACTTTTCCTTGCATGATAGTTTTTGCCATACTATAATGGCAACATATGTGCCCATAGTATGACATTTTCCTTCTTTTGATAGTTGACAGTAGAGGTTCAAAATGTCCTACCAATTTTATAATAGTCTCATTTACATATTTATTGGTTTTCATCTGCCGGTAATTGATTTCAAGAAGTATTCTGTGAGCTTTATTTTCAAATGCTATATGACAAGAATTATAATTGTTGATATTATATTATTCATACTCAATCCTACTATATATATTACCCATCATATTGACTCATTAAGTACATTCACTATCCCTTCACTGTATGAAGTAAATGACCTACTCATGAAATCTCACTGTACCTCCCCCACTGATCCCCTACCTTTATCATTATATCACACACTTTCACCCCTATTTTCTCTTATTTTCTTGGATATTATTGCGAACTCACTAAACTCTGGCCAAGTTTCACCCTGTCTAAAGACTGCCATAATATCCCCTATTCTAAAAAAACAACACTTAGACCCAAAATCATTTAGCAATTATCACCCGATATCCCACCTACCCTTATTAAGTAAAATATTAGAAAGAATTGTTTCCAAACAACTCATCGCCCATGTAAGTAAAAAATAATCTTTTCGAACCGTTTCAAAGCGCTTTTCGTAAAGGTCATTCAAATGAAACAGCTCTCCTCCGTATTACTGACACAATATTATCTACCTTAAATAGCAACACGTGTTGCCAGCTAATCCTACTTGATCTTTCATTTGCTTTTGATACCCTGGACCATAACATATTAATCTCGCGACTTTCTTTGATGGGTATATCTGGCTTAGCATTAAAATGGTTTACTTCATATCTGACTATCCGAAATATCTCTATTATGTTTGACAAATCTTACTCGCCTCTTTCTCCACTTAACCACGGTATTTCCCAAGGATTCGTTCTAGATACATCCCTCTTTTCTATTTATTTTTTTTCTTTTCTATTTTTCTATTCTTCTTTTCTTTCCGCCTATTGCTGATCTAATTAAGAAATTTCCAAATATTCACTACCATATTTTTGCTGATGATATTCAACTGTTTACCTTTTTCCCTATAAATTCTCATAATACCATTAAATCTGAATTAATCGAGTGTGCTAACTCTATAAAATTATGGCTCCTCTCCAATAAACTACTAATTAATTCCTCCAAGACTACTGTACTTAACATATCTACTTCTGAAACTTCCTTTCCAAATTTTACTCTAAATAATATGATTATTTCTCCTTCTCATTCTTCCAAAAACCTAGGATTAGTATTTGATGACAAATTATCATTTAAGAATCACATATCATCCATTACAAAATCCTCCAACTTTCATCTTTTCAGAATTAAAAAAATACGGACATCACTTTCCAGAAACCTTACTAAAACTCTAATTAATGCTCTTGTATTTTCCCGAATTTAATAATTTTCTTCCCTAATGAATTTACTTCCTGCTAAAGCTACTGCTCCACTTAATCGGATTATCCGTTCCTCAATACGTACTACTTACTGTTTAACATGACTGGATCACTCTACTACAACATCTCATCAATCATCTCGTATGTGGCTACCCTTCTCTCTCAGGTGTAAATTACGTATACTATCTATAATCCATAAATCAATATATTCTTTCTCCCATAGCTATATCTCTGATCTAATTAAAAATCGTACTATATTATCTTCTCTTCGTTACCAAAATGCTCCTTTACTTATCTCCCAGAACTCTAGTAAAACTTCCCTAAAATTCTAGAGCTTTTAAAAATTCCGGTCCCACCCTATGGAATTCCCTCCCTCCTACCATTCGTTCTATTAGATCCCACAAAAGATTTATAAATCTTAATTCTTCTTTTCTCTCTACCCATGATCATTAAATCTTCCAACTTATTATGTCTGTGTTATATTAAATGTATATCATTATTAAATTGTTATTGTATTATTATTATCTTATTATTATATACCTAACACTACACAATATCAATGCAGACTGTATATAATAGTCATTTATATTATTTAGTATTGTTGTCTGTGGTTGACTATATTCACTATAGTTTGCCTATATTATTATTAAATTATTATCGTATTACTATTATTTTATTATTTTCTTCCCGAATGAGCGAAGGGGTCTACATGACCTTATTTGAGTGCAAATAAACATAATATCATCATCATATATCATTATTATATATTTATTTATTATTTTCTTGTAACCATGTTTCTGTTTCGGTTTACATTTAATAATAAAACGCCTTGGTTTATGCATGCCGAACATATATAGTTTATAATTTTTACATATTGACATTAAGATTTTATTATTAAGAGTGATCGTAATAGTGATCGAGATCACCACAGTTATCGTGATCGCAAACGTATCGGTGGCTATGCATAAAGGATCGTGATCATCAGAATTTGGATCGCCGGTAAAAACGATCATGATCGTGATCGATATCACAGATCACGGAAAAATTGTTATATACCTTTCACTGTGTATATATATATAAGTACATTTTCAGTTATTTATTTTATATTTTTTATTTTATTCTTCTATTTCATTATATTTTTATAGGTTATTTACAATTATTATTTATACATTTTGTTATATCACATATAAAGTTTATATATTTTTAATAGTTTGTTTTAACATTTCAATTTTTTTAAATTCTTTATAGGAATCCTATATAGTTTCTCATAATATTAAATTACATTTATATTCAGTATTCAGTCATTAACAGTATTATATAACTAAACTAGTATTTTTTTATATATATATATTTATTTTATATAAAAATGGTTAATAATACTTTTATTTATAGTTATAATAATATAATGGATGAAGAAAATAATGAACATTTATTGAATTTATATGTTTCTAGTCAGAATATATCTAATGAGTGCCAATATTATGATTATGAAGACCTAGGTAATATATTTAATATACATAATATATTTAATATCTATGATAATAATAATTTCTCTATTCTGCATTTAAATGCACGTAGTATTATTTATAATCATGATAAAATTATGAATATGTTAGATACAATTGGTGTTAAATTTTCAATTATTATTATCACAGAGACTTGGCTAAATACTAATAATATAAATTTATTTAATATACATGAGTATAATTATATACATACAATCAGAAAAAATGGTAGAGGAGGTGGAGTGTCTATTCATATACTTGATAATATAAAATATGATATAATTGATAACATGTGTTACTCAAATAATATATGTGAAATTGCAACTATTAAAATACTTAGTAATAATAGTAATAGTAATATAATTGTAATTGGTATCTATACCTCCTGATGCACTATAATTGGAGTTCAAAAATACTATTCAAACAATTTTTGATAATTTTCCTAACAATAATAACATATTTGTTGGTGGAGACTTTAACATTAATCTATTTAATCATAGAAATAATGCATTACTAAAATACTTTATTGATTATATATATTCTTTAAATTGTAGACCATTAATAGATAAGGCTACTCGAATTGCAAATGACGACCATTCAAATTCTGAGAGTCTTATTGATAATATCTACTGTAATTTAAATATAGAACCTATTAATAAAGGCATAATTTATTCTGATATTAGTGATCATTTCCCTATATTTACATCCTTTAATTTTAAAGTAGCTAAACCAAAGATATATAGACAATCACACATACGTATAATGAATGATGAAACTATATCAGCACTGAAAAAATATATTTTATTATATAATTGGACATATATTAATGATTCTAGTTTAAATTTGAATGAAGTTGTTTACAAATTCATTAATAGCTTAAATATATTATATAATAAAAAATGTCCATTATCGATTAAAAAAAATTCATAAAAATCATAAAATAAATCCTTGGATGACGGATTCATTACTAAAATATGTATAAAAAAAAAATAAATTATATAAGCAATTTGTTAGAAATAATTCCCAGTAAAATAAATTATTATACACAAAATATAAAAATATTTTAACAAGTGTTTTAAGATTTATTCAAAAATAATATTATCATAATACATTTTCTATTAATATACATAATTCTAAGGGAACTTGGAAATTAATCAAAAATATTATAAATAAATAAAATGATAATAAGAATAATTATGTATGTAAAAATAATGATTCTAGTTTTTCAATTGCAAATAAATTTAATGATATATTTAGTAATGTAGGAAATAATTTAGCAAAATTAATTATTAACCCTACTATTAATACTAGTATTAATGATACCTTAGAAGATAAGAATAAATATTCATTTTTTATATCTCCAACTGCACCTTCAGAAATATATAATATTATCGATAAAAATACTTCCAAATATAGTACTGATATTTTTAATATGAATACTATCTTATTTAAATATATTAATGATGAAATAAGTCCTATTTAATCACGTTTATTTAATAGATGTATTAATGAGGGATTATTTCCAGATGAATTTAAAAAGGCTAAATAAAACCATTGTACAAATCCGGTTCTAAAAATAATATGTTAAATTGTAGGCCAATATCTATTTTACCACAAATTTCTAAATATTTTGAAATAATTATTAAATTTCGTTTAGTTGATTTTTTAAATAAATATTCAATAATTGATAAATCACAGTATGGGTTCAGGAAAAATATGTCTACTGGTGATGCCCTTGCAGATGTAATGGAAACCATAAATGATAATCTTGAAAATTTCAAAAAATTTCAGTGGTATCTATTGACTTAAAAAAAGCATTTGATACCATTGACCATAATATATTCTTAAAGAAATTAGATCATTATGGAATTAGTGGTATTACTTTAGATGTAGTTAAATCATATATATCTGATAGATTTCAATGTAGGAGTTTCCTATTGAGTTTGATGGTGTTTTATCTGATTTAAAAAAAATAAATTGTGGTGTCCCACAAGGTTATATTTTAGGACCAATTTTATTTATTTTATATATTAATGATTTGCCAAATATATCGAAATTATTTAAACCAGTACTTTATGCCGAAGATACGAATATTTTTTCAAGTGATACTACCTATATCTGATCTAAGTGATTTAATGAATAGTGAATTGAAAAAGTTATCATCTTGGTTAGCGATAAACAAGTTGACACTGAATACCTATTGATAAATGTATTTATATACTTTTTAATGTACTGGAATATTCATTAAAGTAATACATTACCAATTTTTCTAAATGAAATTCTAATTAAACATGTATTAAATTATAAGTTTTTAGGAGTTTATATTGATGAAAAACTTGACTGTAAACAGCAATACGGATATGTTACTTCGAAGCTATGTAGAGTTATTGGTATAATAGAAAAATTGAATATTAACCTCAATTTAAATACTAGAATTTTAATTTTTAAATAATTATTCATGTCTCATTTAAATTATTGTTCACATATATGGGGTAATACTTTTAAAATTAATAAATCATATATTGCAATTTTACAGGAAAGAGCATTAAAATGCATAATATTAAATACAAATATTAATATTCATGATTTCATACAGAGCAATTTTATTTTTAAGTTTGATGATATTGTTAAATTTAATTCTATAAAATGTATACATTTTATAATAAATTACCAATTAATTTGCAAATCAGACTTATTAAAAATAAAAATTATTGTAATAAATTTATTAGAAAGGCATCTAGAACATCTAGAAACTTATTTCGTTTAACAAATATTGGCGTAAAGTACTGGAATAATCTTCCAAGTTCATTAATTAACATTTCTAATTTAAAATTATTTTCGAAACATTTAAAAAAAATATACATTTAATTTTAATTTTATATTTATTTTATATTATATTTTAATATTTTAATGTTTTTTTATTATGACCATATATATATTGTTTGTGTCAATTTATGTGTTTATACCTATATATTTTTATATCTTTTACATGACTAATGATAAATAACTAACGATATTAGTTTTTAAATATAATCTTAAATGTATAAAACTTTGACTACCTTACTATATTACTTGTATATATATTTATATCTATTTTATTTTTAATTTATTTGTATGGTTATCTTTTATGTAAATTTTATTAAATGATGATTTAGATTTTGAGGAGTTTTTTATATTATTATTGTAGTTCTTTCATATTTTTATTTAATAATTACCACTTTTTTAATATTTTAATATATTGACTTGTTTTATATGTATATGATTCGTTTTTGGTGGAAAGCATATGCTTATAATAATAAAATACAATAATACTATTTTTTCAAAGGTAAGTCTTGGGAATATAGGTATACCTATTCAAGTATTGAATTATAAAAGTTGAAAATATAAATTTTATTGTTAAACTTGTTTATTTAGAATTTTTAACTGACATTTTCAAAAATATATTTCAAAAATTTTGATTATGATTTTTTTATTTTGATTTATATTATATATATAATTTATTACACTCGTTTATTGTTTTTATTTATTTAAATTGTTCTCCTCATTATCTTAATGGGTGAAATACTTGATAAGCCATGCTTTTTCATTCACCCAGGCTTTATGCTAAATCTGATGTTATTATTATTATTATATATATATATATATATATATATATATATATATTTAGCCTATCATTAAATACTCAATGATGTGTTTACTAACGACTTACTCGATTATTTTACTTAGCATATTTAGCTATGCTACATGTTTGTAAGTTGAGAGAGGTGCACAATATTACAAAAAATCATCAAAAAAGAATCATTATTTGATTCAAAAAAACACTATTATTCTAAATAATAAATAAGTTAGATTGTTTATCAATTGCTTAAAGGAGTAAATAAATCATATTTTAATAATGTAGGAAATGTAAAGCGTAACAATAAAGCGGCACTAAGATATAAACAAGTTGTGTAATAAGACTACGTGGTAAACTATCACTAGGACTAGTCGAATTGAATAACATAATTCAATCATATATCACAATCCTACTTCCGAGTACGGAGACCATATACGATTCTGAGAAACTATAATTTAGAGAATAAGTATAAGTAGGAAATAAGTCAGGAGTAAAGCGATCAACATAAATACTATTTTTAGATTTAGAAAAGTTATATTATTATATGACTTAGTAATTTATCTCGAAAATATTATCTTTTAAAATATTATTTTTGAAGCTGAACATATTTATTGATTATGAATATCATGTAAATTACCGTTTTCTTCCAATTAATTAGAATGATTGGTAAGATAATACAACTATGGGAGTTAATAGAGTAATCATAATTGTACCTTCATATATGTCCTGTTTAAATATATCTACGGAATTTCAAAATTCAGAAAGATAAATTACTTTAATATAATATGTATCGTGGTATTTATAGATAACTATAGTTATACGTCATATGTTAGCTAATTTATTATTATACCAAAGAGCTTTACGAATATTCAATATATTGTTATTAACTAATGAAGCATGTGTATTCAATTATACACATATTGAATATATATATATATATATATATATATATATATATATATATATATTATATAACTAATTTATTTAATTTCAATTAATCTTTTCTTTCATAATTTTATACATTAAATTAATTTCATAATTCATAATTCTCATCAAATTAAAACGTGAGTATCTTTTCTCGGTGCCGCCCATACAATAATGTAAGAGAGATTAATATATATTAATCATATGATATCCATTACAAGGCATGCAAGTTCATTAACATAAGATAATAATATATTAGTATCAGTATAATTCATTATTCGGTAATGTCAATAATTAGAGAGAATATACGTGCCTGATTAATAAGGTGTTAAACACAATTAAAAAAATATCAGCTATTTTCAAGGATTATAGTGTCATATCAATAGTAGGCTATACTAGACTATATTTAAGATAATATTTATATGTAAAGCATATCTATATGTACTACTTAGTAACTACGATAACTGTAGTTAGCTCTATTATAGTCAAGTGTATTATATTATTTATATGAGTAGGGAATAGGATAATTGTCATTAGAGATAAAATAGCTAGTAGTATTTAAACTCCATGGAGATTCTGCAAAATGGTATATAACTGAATAATTGAATAAAGGTTTAAGTTACCAACTATAATGTTATTAATTGTATAACATTTAACCTAGATCACATAATTCATAAACAAATTAATAATAGATTATATAGATCGTCTATACATTTTAATTAAATATTTAATTAAATAGGATTTGAGGTAGGTATTTAAGAATTTAAATAAATATTCATGGCTTCATAACTATACGAGTCTAAATAATTATATGATTTAATATCAAAGTACTTGTTATTAACTAATATACCAATTCCTCTACCATATCAGTTCTTTAAATACATGTATGAATTCATATTAACGTACACTGTACGACGTACAGTGTACGTCATACACTGTGAATTAAATTGTGAAGTGTCAGAAGAATATAGCTAATTTTTTATAAAATAAAATATATATTTTACATAAAATCTTTATTCTATAATAAGAAAAAAATGTGAACTGATTGATCTATACTTTTGTAATATATCCATGTTATATAGGAATTATTACTTGTTTTAATGAGTATCTAACAACCAGTATTTCCATAAATATTGTCCTTTGCTAGAAAGTGATTTTCTAGTAAGTTGTAGTGGGATACCCCTTTTAAAGTGACTATATTTCCGGAAAGTTACAGGAAAGTAAGGGGGTATCCCACTACAATTGTAGTTAACTTGCTAGAAAATTACTCTCTAGTAAACATTTCCGGACATTATTTCCGGAAATACTGGTAGTGGGATACCCCCTTTATATATAAGAATATATATATATATTCTTGTGTATACATATCAATGTTCAGTTAATCTTATACATTATGTATAATTTGTGCTTGTATATATATATCCCTATCCTTACTGTAGTAGTACTATCCCTACTATATATGGCAGGGATGCCCCTACTTTAGTAGGATAGAGGTTATAACGTTTAGCCGCATCGATATTCGTGTATTAATATTTATATTAACATTAATATTAATTAATATCGTATACCGCAGTATCGATCGCGATCATGCCTATAGGGCCTATAGCCTATAGGGCTACATGCCTATGTGAACCCGTAGGTAGCCTGTGGAGCACATACACGTGCGTACGTGTAGCCTATGGGTGTATGCACCTCTCTAAATCATATCAATATTTACTTTTCGTCGCGACTAAAACTACTAATATTACTAATCTCGTATTGATTTACACGTTTACGGACCATCGAAATGTTTTAATTAATATATGAATATATATATATGAAATTAAATGCAAATAATTTATTGAGTTCAGAAAATACGATGTGGACAATACAATGTCTGCTCAAAGGAGAGAATCAGATATTATCTCGTAATATATACTCACAAAGAGAGTACACTCCAAATAATAATATAAAATTGTTAATAAATAAAATTACGTATAATAAAAAGGAAAAAAATCTAAAATTATAGAGACAATACAAATAGTAAATAAATATAGAATAAGTTAGATGACATATCATATATGTATAATAAAATTGAAATAATTAGTTCTAATAATTTAACTTATAATAAACTTAATATTTGTTTAAATATTCGGGTTTTATATATATTATAAACGAATTTTATATTAGTTTTTTTACAGTGATTATTTATTCCAAAGTTTTATACCATATATGTTAATAGTGTACAATTTACTGTTTGTTTTATATTTATGTATTCTACAAGTGCATCTTATATTGCAATCATTTATTTTATATTCAAATTTATTTGTTATGTGGATTGGTAAATTTTTATTAAATATATTATGCATAAAATTAAGAGATACGTAATTAATTAAATCATATATATTTAAAATTTAAAATTGTGTATATAATAAATCGGTATTATGTAATTTATATAGATTGTGTATATGATTAGTTCACTCTATATATATATATATATATATATATATATATATATATATATATATATATATATATATATTTAGTATATATTATATACCTCTATTAATATACCTCTATTAATATACGTCTATATTTATTTAAATTAAATATAAATTAAACAATCAAGTAATAAATATAAATATTGAAATCACAAGAATTATATTCTATAATATATTTAAAACAATAATATAATAAAGTACATATATAGGCAATAATTGCACGCTTATATATTATTTAATTAATTACAATATAATTTAGAAGCCAACAAATCACTACATCTATTAAATGTAAATATTTTTGGAATAAATTAAAATTCACAATTTGACAGAAATTAAAATTGAATAAGAATGACTACAAGTAAGTATACAATTAAAATAAAAGAATTCTTAAATTAATTTGTTATTTATTCAGGAATAAAATATATACGTATGTGAAGTTAATAGCTTTAATATATTAATATATTAATATATTAATATATTAATAGTTAATATATCTTTTAATAATTTTTACGCAAGACGATTTTCCGACAATGTAGTTATATATATATATATATATACAAATATAATACATTTTATGTGTATATTAATACACCATATTGTTATACTATTTATAGATAATATGTAATTACTTAGTTATATAATTAATTGTATTATATATAGTTAATTATAATAGATATCTATATAGCATTTATTGTTTAAGGTCATCTCACTGATTCAGATAGAGGTATATCAGCATATTGCGTGCGTTTTATTATATTCGAGTTCAATGCTTTATATTCGTTCAGTAATTTATTAGGTACTAAAATGCATGTATAAATATGTCCTTTTTATTTAATAAAATAGTTTAAAACTTAATTGATTAATTATTGAATTATATTCATTAATTATATTTAATTGGATATGTATTAATATAATATTATTGAATATTCAATATAGTATACTTTTAGTAGAAAATGTTCAACAATATAATTTCATTTATATACCGATAACATAATATATATAGTTGAACACATTATACACTCAATACATACACATTATACACATAATATATACACAGTATACACATAATACACACATAATATATACACATTATATACACACACATATATATACATATATATATATATATATATATATTAGAACATAATTCGTGTGGAGAGCTGGTCACGTGGATTAACTATCGAGGAGGAATAGCCGGAAGTGATGCAATGGCCGCACATCGTGACGTAATAGCTTTATTTATTACTTTGTCATTCATAAAAGGTGAGATATAATACCAACATGTATATTGCTATATATATAAATATATATATATATATATATATATATAAATATTTATATATATATATAATATATATTATATAAACATAATATATTATATTAATAATAATATGTGTGTATATTACTACTATACTGCAGTATATGTACTTATAAGTATATGTACTTTATGAATATATAGTATATATATACTATAGTATACGGCGTAGTTCCATGCTATTGTTATATAATCAAGTAAACCGCATCTCGGTGGCCATAGTTTAACTCGTCTAACATCATGACGCAACATAGTAAAGCAACAGAGTGACGTAATAGAGTTACGTAATAGAGTGACGCAATAGAGTGACGCAATAGAGTGTCGAAAAACACCATATAATTATTAGTATGATATATCTTATTGACTATAAAACACGCTGTGATTTTGTGCAATTGTTAGATAATACAAATATTAAACAAAAATAAATAGAAAAAGAAGGATCGAATATCAAAATAGAAAGAATTAATATGATTTGAAACGCGTTTATATAAGAGTTACGATTGCATAATAATAGTGACGTAATACTGATATTAGTTACGTAATGTGAAACCCGTATGTCACATGACCTATACCCACGGATGTGTACGACTGCTATAGATCGGTATCGCTATATCTCGGTAATTTAAAATTCTTCAACACGGCCTGTAAGGGTGGTCGTGTAAAAGTAATTCTACCAACTTAGTGATGTTTCGAGAGTATTTAATATTAAGTAATAAATATGTAAACATTATAGTTTAAAAATCAATATCCAGTCACCGATAAACTATCAAAGTTTCGTAAAATAATTTGAAAAAATGGCATCTCAAAATAATATTTCCACTTTTACCCATGAAGCTTTCATGGGCTTTGTTTCAACATTGCTCAGAGCGTTTGTTATTGTAATATATTGAAAGTTATTTCAACTTTTTTTTTAATTTGTGCATGATTAAAATGATGTAAAATAACAAAATTACCGAAAATCTCTAAAATTATAATTGCGATTATTTCTCATTAGTTTTAATATTTTCGTCTAATATATATATATCGAATGTATCAACAACAATTTATTAAACATTTTACGATAAATTACCACTGAAAATAAGGCGTAAAAAAAGTCGAACAAATCTTTAAAATTGTTATAAAAAATTATTAATTTTTTTTTTGCATTAAAATGTTTTATAATGTTCATATAATAAGTCTAATAATATTTATATATCGGGGTAGGTGTTTTATTGATTTATTTTACAATAAAGGTTATTTTACTTAAATTCTAGGAATTTACATTAAATTCCATGACATTTCTAAAATAATTTAAAAAAAAATAATTTAACAATATTTCTGTTTAAATACCATAATATATATATATATATATATATATATATATATATATATATATATATATTGAAGAATTTTCATTAACAAAAATTACAAGTATTGAAAATACTGTTTTGTGTTTATTTAATTTGAGCCTATAAACGTTAATGGATATATAGAATACAACACTTTGATGACATATCGGGAAACCTTATACTTAATTAAAAGTGCTGACATGTAGTAACAGTGTTTATTCATATATATTTTATAAGTATTCAGTGAGTTATGGCTGATGATGAACACCCTTGAATAACCCACACCATTAACTTCCGGAGACTCCATTTATGTGATCTAAGATTTCCCACGATCACATTGCATATATATATATATTACATGTATACATGTAATAATTATTTTTTATAAAAATTTGATTTTTTTTCTATATACATTTATAAAGTTCGTTTCGATTATATATAAATAAACATTTATATTAATTTATATTTTATGTTTATACTGCAATATAATTACAAAATTAAATTGATTAAATAATACTTTGTATACATCACATATATGATATGATGTGATGGTCGGTCATCTCAGGACGCATCAAACGAATCTCCGTGCCTTTTGAAGAAAAATAACGTGACCGACAATCTATGTAAACTAAAAATCTATGATCACTGCAGATATCTAGTGGCGTGATCACATCACGTGATAAGTATGACGCCATCACGTGGTAATGCTAAAGTCACGTGGCAGGTGTATAATTTCGAGAAATACGTTTCGTTTAGTTTCATAATAAAAACGATTACAAAATAAAAATTTTAAGGATCATTATTTTGAATATCATAAATTCTTCTTTAAATTATCGATTACCTTATACATTCATTATAACAACATGGCGGTATATAATATACAGTTAATTATTATATAAATTGTTTCTCTAAAATATAAACCGAAGCCCAATATGAAGTCAACATTACATTTTTTTAACTCCGATAAAAATGTAAATAATTTTATTTATAAAACAAATTTTCCATACATTTTTATTTTCTAATAAACTTCGGAAAATGAACCCAACCAAAATATGCATAATATATTCTCCCCAATATATTTAAATAATAAGGAATATTGACTTATTAATAATTAATTTAATTTAATAATTATAATATTTATATAAGTAGTAGGAGAAAGTCTCCAATTACCTACCACTAAATGATTATTTATAGTAACTTATTCATTATATTTAGTTGATATTTTATAATTAAAGTAATATTAGGTAATATTATGACAATAAATAATTTGGCTATTTTAAATTTGTGATATAATTATATTGAAAACAGGGGTATCGGTAATTGGATACATGTGCGTAATACCGACCCACTTCTCCAAATACAAAACCCCCTAAAATAATCTTCGTAGAAATAATTGTATTATCATAATATACAATCAAAATAATAAATAGATTTAATGAATTACAAAATGCACGCAATTTATTTATAAATGAATTTATGTTTTAATATTCATATTAAATTTATATTTAAACTTAATATTTATTATATAACAATAGTGTATATTATTATTTAATATTTATTTATTAATCAATATATAATCGACTGGAATCATGAATCCATATTCTATGTAAATGCTACACACATTTTATATTAACAATATATCAATTATTTTAACAATGTTATCAAGAATATATTCTACATATATGACATAGATTTATATTATACATAGATCAGTATTGCTATATCTCGCCAATGTAAAATTCTTCAACATACACGGTGCCTCGATTTAGGAAACTTAAGATGGCCGAACATCATATGAACAATGCATTTAATAACAAATATTCAAACAAATAATATTGATTTTTAAATACATTTGATTTCTATTCTATAGAAACAAATAATATTGATTTTTAAATACATTTGATTTCTTTTCTATAGAAATAATATTGATTTTTATATACATTTTATTTATTTTCTATAGAAAAGAAATCAAATGTATTTAAAAATCAATATTATTTGTTTGCATATTTGTTATAGGCCTAAATGCATTGTTCACATGATGTTCGGCCATATTAAGTTTCCTAAATCGAGGCACCATATCTATTTAATAAAACCATGTGACTACCAATCTATGTAAACTATAAATCTATGATATATGTACACGAAATATGTTCGCCATATATATACCGAGTTATATGTACCGAACACATGTGACCCGGAACATATGGTAGATATATTTAAAGCGCGGGTTTTGATTGGTTGATTGTTTACTTTACATTTACAATCGCCTAAAACATAATAGAAGCGACGCGGTCTAATTATATATCGCCTATTCCCCATCGAGTACACGAGCACCGAACGCACACATACGCATCCGTAGGAACGCGTATATGTGTATGTATATAAGCGCGCGCGTGTGGGTACTTGTACGGCGTAGATCTACGGTATTCTAGAATCCTCGAGAGTATACTAAAAGATCATTCAATCTTCGAGTGCACATTACACACTACTTCTATTCATTATATATATATATATATATATATATATATATATATATATATATACATATAATGTATATATATACATTATATATACACTTTACATACATATTATAAGAGGAAATCGTTAAATGTATACGTAAGCAAATGTATTCAGATTTCATCCTGCACGACGTATGACGTAATACATGATGTAGATTGCATATTGCTATTATGTAATAACGCATAAAATATATATATATATGTGTGTGTGTATATATTATGTACATGTGTGTATATATTATATAGAATATATTATACTATTTATTATATGTGTGATATATAATATGTATGAATATATATATATATATATATATATATATATATATATATATATATATATATTCCATATGACAATATAGTATACGCGCACACATTAGCTCGCACTTAAGTGCATGGGTGCCTACGTACATACGTGTGTGCGCGTGCGTGTGTGCGCGCTCACATCACCGCTAGCACGACCACCACAGCGTGCGTGGTAAGTAACGCTCGCGAGAGGAGAGGATGTGAAAGATTAATATATAACGTGACGACGATGAGATGCTACGGCAGCGGCAGCGTCCGCTAAATTAATCAGACTTCATTATCGCTGCGTGTGTGCGTGTGTGTGAGATATTTCTATTAAACCACGTGTGCTCGCTAGTCACGTGACTCACCGCCGCTATGATCACGTGACCGAACGCGATCTATCAACTTCCGGATCAATCAGGCGAGAGAACTATTTTAATGGTCGTCATTAATATATACGTATATATGCATATTTTAATATATGTATATACATATACACGTATAATATATATATATATATATATATACAGTTTATTCTCGATATATTAGACTCTATATATCTCAAAAAATACCAATAACTAAGAATTGTACATTTAATAGTTTAGATTTTTACCTATGTAAATACATGTAATGATAATTCTATATCTCAGAAACTCTACATTTGATTCTTTATACAGTCTCTTAAAAACGGGTCGTTTGAACAAATTAATCAATTGATTCCGTTTTTCTTTTCCAACGTAAGTCTATTATTTGTAGGTTTATTTGTTATCGATTATTATTATGTTAAGCATTGTTATTAAAACTAAAGATCTAGAGTTTAGAAGAAATTATAGGTTTTGAATCTTTAGATTCATTTAATAACACATTTGTTTCAGAAATATCAGAAATATATTCGAGTAATATTTATATATAGCTGGTTATAGGTGTTTCATTAACTAAGTACACTGAAGCAGTGAGTCATACAACAACATCACATTCCTTTTATAGGAAACGAATGACACGAAATATACATAACAATAATAAATATAAAATACAAACCGAATAACAATTTATACAAATAATAGAACATTAAGGGTTAATAGAACATTTACAAAATAGAAATCTACACATAGCTATGCAATCAACCGAGCGTGAAGCCTAAAACAACTTATGCATGCAAATATATCGATATTACGTAATGACAGAATTGAATTAAATTCAATTCGACATACATGTATATTACATTAATCGATATATCTGCAGACTTCACTTTATAACATATATATATATATATATATATATTGATATTGATATTACATGATAACATTCTTAATTCTACTGAACTTAGTCATTCGATATTGTAATGATATACATTGTATTGTTCTTTTTATACATTGCATTCTTTGTTATATCGAAATGTAGTTAGTATGCATAGAAGTATAGAATTATTCATGCTATCAATATGATACATCACAACTGTCATGTGATACGTTACAATGAACACGAACACCGCTGTTGTACAATAGTACTATACGTACATAAATACTGAATACATTTACATATATATATTTATATACAAATATAATTAATTTATATTTTATAATTTAAAAAAACAAAATTGATGCTTGAATATTGTATATCTATTGATAATTGTAATATATATATATATATATATATATATATATATATATATATATATAATAGTTTAATTATAATTAGATACAAAAAATGTATAAAATATAATTGTTAGTTTCATTTTTATAAATGCAATAAATATTTTAAATATCGACATACAAATATTTTAAATTTAGAAATTGTCTAGGGTCAACGTGATTTAATGTTTAAACATAATTAATTAAAACTTAATAAACGCATAATGAATCTATATATATATATATATATATATATAGAAAAAAATACATTGAAAACTAACATTTCACTTTCGTATTTGATGTATCATTTATAAATCTATACCAATATATATTTAACAATAAATTAGTATTTCCTAAACAAATCTAGATATATTAAAATATATGTTATATAGTTTATCATATATACACTTATATATAGATTATTGGGAAACTATACCTTCATATTACTGTATATCACAGTTAATACACAGTGTATACACATTATACTGTATAAAGTACGCTCTATATAATTGTGTGAAAAGAGGCCAGATATAAATAATATTCATATAAATTCAACTAATAATATTACTCTTAAAATGTGTATATAACTCTCTAATTATATATATATCAATTTATTTTATTTTATAAATTAAAAATGCAAATATAAATTGTATATATATATACAATTCTATACAATATAATTAACTATATATAGTTATACCGATAGGTAATATATTAACATTATAAATATATAAGTTATCAAATTATTAGTATTTAAGATATACTTGTATATAAGTAGAAGAAAGGGTATACCCTTATAATATATTGTGACCGATAACCATATATCAACAACTATTATAGCTATAAACAAACTATATATATAATTTAATTCTAAGAATGGTAGTACGAATAATTTGTTAATTATATCAATATTAATTATATATTTTTGATTAGAACAGAATTAAGTTTTAGTTATTTTTATCCAAAAAAACATGAGGTTATTTTATTTTACAGACAAGTGTTATAAATTATATATTTTAAATTATTCAGTTAATATAATACATTTATTTTCAAATTATATTAATGTTAAATATTTAAATACATGATGCGATCCTAATGACAATTTCGGAACTATAGTTCCACCACAATACCCGCACTATATATAGTTATTAATCTCTGTTTATACGGATAGTTTTCTTTTTAATAATAATAATGTAATTATTAAATCTTAATATCCATTATATTGTAATGATATATACACATTTTTAGATCATAATTTGAATTATTAATATGAGATATTTTGTTTCTTAGGTAATACACAAATCGGCCACAATACCCTTCTTTCTATATGTGTGTATATTCTTCCTTTTACTTAGTAACAGTAGTTATACATATAATCTTGTATCTGTAATAACGCTATTCTGGATAGAGTGTAACCCTGTATAAATATTCCCTACATATTTTCACAATCTTCTATTACAATGACTGGAGAGAATTTACGTTTACGATAACTGTGAGCGATAATATAATACAGAACGTAAATAGCATCAACAAACTATAATACTATAACGTGTTGTCTATGTGTTAATGGTGAGTCTGATTGTTTACTTTCTCGGGCATTTTTATATGTTGACCATCCATCGAGAAATATTTAGTGGGAGGCAGATAATCTAATAATGTAGTCATCAAAGCATATATATATATATATATATATATATATATATATATATATATATTTATCTGAACTCATACACGTAACTTATGCTACATAATTATGGTTAAATAGGTTAATACAATAGATGGGATGCCCCATATATATATACATATATGAATAGTATATACAAGGTTACATGTTAGACGTCAATGTCATACATATGACCTCTGACCTTTTGTCTAAAGTTAATCCGCGTGTGATATACTTAATAGAAGCGTTATCAACATCCTGCCCATGTGACCGATATCATACACTCTGACGTAATAATGAATACATGTATTACATATTTCTTACGTAATACATATGCCTAATGGTTTAGTTACATGCTTTCATCCGCTTAGTAAAATAGAAAATAACCAACATGGACATGTATATATAGACTCATATAATGTAATTGTGAGTATATATATATTTTGTTATTGTTATTGTTATTTTATTTTGGTGAATTCCTTTCACCCCTTCCAGGAACTTAGATGACGTTTTCACTTATTACCATATGGCTCTAATGTTCCTTCGAAGAGCGCCCTATCGTGTTAAGGCATCCATGGTTTTAACGAGAGAAGATAATTTATTTGTACACAATTATATAAATTCACTTCTAAATATTATTTTAAGACCCATTTTAATGGTACGTACGGGATCTGTATGTGTATGTTATACGCTGTGAAAATAAATACTTCGAAATAAAGTCCATGCAATTACTATTACTATTAGTATTGCATATGTAATAAGGCAAGCAATGCTAATAAAGTTATAAGGATGGATATCTAGAGGGAGGAGGAGGGTGGTTACCCCATGTAGGGGTTGGTTACTATTAATGTAGATATAGCCTATAGGCTATACTAATTATTTAATGTTTATATTCTATAGAACAGTGATTCCCAACCTTTTTTTCAAATTGCCCACTTTTATATTACAAAAAAAATTCGCCCCCCCCCCACCCTATTATAATTAATAATACATTATTTATAATGTATACATTATATATAAGCTAAATAGTATAAACAGAATTTATTTTAATAATAATATGATATAAATATTAATGTGATCCTTGTGGTTGATGATATGTTAAAATTTCTTCTATATCTGGTTCACTATTTGTTAATTATAATATCAAATCTCCTTTATTTACTATCTTTAAATGGTTTCTTGATTTTGTTAATATATTCATAACAGCGCTAAAATCTGTAAGTACATAACATTATAATATATTCTTAAAGATAAATAATTCAATAAACATCTTTCTACCAAATATGACGTTGTAAATGCCACCAAATACAGCTTTATATATTTCAAATTTCTGGATAAATAATTCCATACTTTACCCAAAATGAAACATAACCAATAGCTTTAAATTCTGCTTTATATTCATCATTATATTGAATTTCTATTATATTATCTTGTATAATTAGAGGAAAATCTGTAATGTCAGAATCTAATGATGAAAGTAATAATGGTGGTAGGTGTCAAGCTTAATTAAATCTTGGAATCGTGTATTCATATTCTCTATTAGCAAGTTAAGGTGTGAAATGTATTCCAGTTTATCATGTTCGTTGATATCTTGTTCTTTATTCATGTCTTGTAATCAGGGACAATGGAGCAATTAATCTCTTCCTAGTTGCTATTTATAGATTTCATCCTTTTTTTATAAATGTACACATAATACTCTTTACTTTCACAAGATTTAAATCATTATCTATATAAAATGTAATATTGAATTTATATTTCACATAATATAAACTTAATTATATATATTTAATAATATAATCCAATTATATTTTAAAATACATAATATGAAATATTATATTATACTATACTATAATAATTATATGGATAGATCCAAAATAGTATATAAATATAATATAATAACATTGTAAAGATGTATTATTGATATTAAAATGTTCGAATATATCACTTACATAAGCCATATCATATTAGATATTCTTCAGTTCTCCATGCAACCCAACATCGATTGTCTAAACATGTTCCAAAATTGAAGAATACAATTTATGAAACCTTGCTAGAAAGTTTCATTTTGACAGCCATCGGACTTCAGTGTGCAATATAAGATGATTATATGTCTCGTCATTGTCATCACATAATTTTGAAAACATACTCTCTAATATGCTACTTCGTTATTAGTATGTTTGAAGAGTGGCTTAATTTAACGCTCAACTCTTTAGATACACAATGTTGTCTGTGCACCTACATAATGGATTGAGAATAGTGAAGGGTTATCTTTGTTCAATCGAGATACCACTCTACTAGATTTTCCTATCATCGAAGGTGATCCATCTGTAGCTATAGCTACCAAATGTTCTAGTGAAATACTTTTTAATTCAAAATAATTCTTAATTTCTTCATAAACAGTAAGTCCTTTATAATTAATAATTAGCTTGGAAAATAATAAATCTTCCTTCATCTCTCCATTTTAAATAAACCGAACATAATATAATAATAATGACTCAGAATTTCGCAATGTTGACTCATCAATTTGCATAGAGAATTGGTTTTCTTTTAAATAGTCATATAATTTATTTTCAATATTGTCACTCATTTCATCAATTACATTTATAGTATTACTTAAAGGAATTTAATTAATCAAGTTTTTAGAATTTTCATTTAATTCTGTTGCAATTTCTTTTATTACAGCTTTTATTAAATGTTCACCTATAGTATGAGGTTTGCCCGTTTTTTCTATCAACTTTGCAATTTTATAGGATAATTTTAATCCAGTATTAGGTATTTGGTATTTGTAACTTTTGAAAAACAATTATTTATTGTATTTCTTTGAAATAAATTATTTTTCAACAGTTCAAAATATTCTATAGGTTTACTAGCCTTATCAGGATTCGCTTTACTGAAATTATCAATTAATCTAGAAGGATTCATAGTCTCATTGATAAACTCTTTATTGCTAAAATAATACAATACGGTTTAGTTTTGTTCAAAATAGATTCACAGAATCCAAATTTCAAATATTCCACAGAATACTGACGGCACTTCTTCTTGTTAGGCATACTTATTATATAAAATATCTATAATTGGTTATTGTATTATTATATGGGGATCTGCGAAGTAGCAAACAAAAATAGAAAACTAAAAAATATGTGACGGGCGAACGTGAGAACTAAAGTATGATATATGAATGCAAGCGTTATTGTAAATTAATAGTATTATATAATATAGTAATAATTAGCATTATATTATATATGACCTAGTTTAAAATTGTGCACACTGAACAGAGCTATTATTAGTAATAATTTATTACACATCTATACATGTGTAATTCGGGGACAAAAAAAAATAATATATATATATACACAAAAATCTTCACAAATTTCCCCCCAAACGCCCCCCACCTTGAAATCGCCCCTTACCGCACCTCGGGGGGCGGTAGGGACCCCGTTGGGAAACACTGCTATAGAATATATATACCTTAAATATACTAATAGTTCTGTAGGTAAAATATCCAATACATATATAGATAATGAAACTTTATAATAATTTATAGATTTTAATTTATAAATATTATATAAAACATGATTTGTAATTAGTTATATTATAATTTTCTCACAAAAATTAATAAAATAATATCGACAACATCATGATATTAGGCGAATTGTGTTGTTAGAAACCCTAGTTACGTATTGTAATCGGCGCAATATCACTGGAATCACTGGCTATCATAATATATGTGTGTGTGTGTATATATATATATATATATATATATATATATATATATATATATATATATAAATGATATAAATGAATATTTTTTTATTATTCAGTATTCGCATTTTAAAAATGTAACTATTCGATAATTATGCATTTCAAAAAAATCCATATCACCATTCGGTAATTATTCGTTTCAAAAAATCAATATTTATTATTCAATATCACTATTCATTATTGATTTTAAATAAGTATTCACATTCGAGAACAAAAATGTAATTCCTATAATATATTATTAACAATTATTAATAGAACAATTATATTCATAAAAATACTTAATCAATAATAATAACATATCTACATTGTCATCAGAGATGCGATTAACGAATGATCTTTTCCGAGAAAGCAGGGATTTTCGATATTTTATATATAAAGAATATATTCGCTTTTTTATTCTTTACATTTTAATTAGAAACCTATTAGTTCGATTAGTATTCAAACATTCGCAATTCATTTACATCCATATATATATATTAGTTCTTAAGCCATTCTTGAGCCGATCTTATTTCATGGTATAACATATAGAACATAGATACGTATTAGAGTCTTCGATCCGATAAATGATCATTACATAAGATCATTTAACATAACCTTACAGTACATTCATTATATCAATTAATAAATAAAAATTGCATAAAGGTAATACTATTATCGTATATAATAAAAAATCCTAAAATTGATAATAATATTTAATACTTATTTAAATATTTTAGTAATTCACCTCGGATTCAATTCAGGTTTATAAAAGTGTATTAGATTTTTTAGTTGAATGATTTTCATTTACTCAAATTCATTTTCCAAAATTAAGTTAAGATTATTTCTTTTAATATATTTGCCCAATTAAAAAATTTCCAATATATTCGGTTTACGAAAAATATTATTTACATATCTATAGAATTAAACGCACTCAGAATTTATTGTTTACATGTTCTATAGAACAATGTTTAAGTTCTATAAAATGTGATCTAGGTAATTGTAGAGTGATACTGTATATAGTATATACTATATAGGGATAGTTCTCTTGTAACAGTGGTCAACTGAGTTTGTATCTAGCGTAAAGCATGTCGTCGGTCATAATTATAATCCTAAACTATATGCATCTGAATAGTTCGATGTTAATTATTTATCTCTGCTAAGTTGATACTTCAACCTAGAAAAATCTATTAGGAATATTTAGCTGTTGCTTATGCATCTCCACTAAATCTGAACTTTAGCATATAGGTTAGCAGTCCTTACTCGCGATACATATATTATTTCTATACTCTGAATAGGATGTAATGTCCTTCACTTCAATTTTAGAAATAAAAACATACACTGACGAATGTATTCTTTAAAAGTCGGTATATTATTGCATACAACCAATCCCATAATATATAGTGAAATTATAATTTTAGACTATAAACCTCTAGTTGTTAGCGTTATACTTTCAAATTTATATAATAGGATAGAATACATGTGTTGAGTTATTAATTAATATTTTCTTTCGTAATTTGTGTTCTTCATTTCATAATTAATAATTATACTCAAAAGGAATAGTATTAACACTGGGTGTATTGGTTCTTATTTGGCGCCATATCAAGAATGGTTTCATCTACTGGTTCATATAATACAATTTGTATGGATAATACTTGAGAAATGTACTGGTGTCTGATTAAAAAACAAATGATCTATTTTAGCAATACTTAAAAATATACATATATTTATAATAATAATGATCATATGTCATGTTTTAATGAATGTTAGTACAAATGTCCTGCTTTACTCTGTTACTAAAAATGTAACACATATGAATTATAATTCAAGTACGAATTAGAAATTAATATTCTAAAGTATCGTGCACAATACTTTGTAATAGTTATACCGCTATAGCGAAACAGCGATACCCCCATGTCTATTATCGCCCACGAGCTCGTAACATCGTATACCTTTATACCAGCGTACTTCATATTATCTATAAGTTATCGTTAGCAATATTTATACTTTATATATATACCTATATTTAGGTAAAGTATACTTTCGATTATATATTTAGACTATATATTTGCTTAAATAAATTAGCAATCAATCTTGTCCGTAATAAGTTATGCTTCTATCGTTATTGGCGATGCCGGTGCGTGTTCACATCCTTTAGGATTAACTGATGTTACGTGCATGTAGTATCGCACGTTCATTATCGCCCGGTACATCTAGATAGAACACGTGATTAAACGATAACAATCTAGCCTGTAGATACTCTTCCGGTGTTAGTGGTATCCTTAGTAAATGAGTAATAACGCGAGAGCTATATATACATATAGAAGCTCCGAGAAATAAAGAGAACTGGCGAGAAAATAAGATAATCGCTGTCTATAGACGACGAGTTTTAATGAGTTTGTCTCGGCCTAACTGACTCGATGTATATATATATATATGTATATGCTCTATAGTGACCTAGTTCATTACGTCATACTAGGAAGTACTTGTCACGTGCACATAATAGAAGGTCACGTGTGGTTTGTGTGCACAACTAATTAGCGGGGGCCGCGTTATATCGTCTCGCGCGGTTAATTCTAAATCTCCCGGAAGTGAGCTATATTCCCCACGTGTGTTTGCGTTTGTCGTGTTCTATTGTCTGTGTATATAGTATTGTCTATTGTATTGTCTATATGTACACGGCGATATATCGCGCTGTTCATAAATAATTTAAAAACATAAAAACTCCGCTGATTTGAATAAATATACATGTATTTATTTAGCGATCTATTTAATACATGTTATATATACTGACACGTATACATTGACATATAAATGTTATCATATTATTCATTAAAACTATTTATATATTGCTATTTTGGGTGCTCGGGTTTCTATAAATAATGATTCAGTAAATTATATCATATCATTTATAGATTATATTATTCCACCTGTCCTAAATTTGCGCTAAAGTAACTCTTTGTTTCATAGCTTAAGCTTTAACGATTGTTTTAATTGTGTTTAAATCGGGTACCGGTAAACTCGGACCAGGTAAACTGGGACCACTTTTGAAGTAAACTCGGACCACTTTTGAAGAAAATTCGGACCACTTTTATGTTTTAACCCATATTATAGAAGTATACTATATATAGTTATTTTAAACTGGTCTAAATCTTCTTCAAAAGTGGTCCGAATTTTATTTCAAAAGTGGTCCGAGTTTACCTGGTCCGAGTTCACCTGGTCAGAATTTTCTGGTATTCTTTAAATCTAGTAAACAATTCACCAATAGTTGATATTCACCTATAATGATATCATTTAGAAAAATACAAACCACATTGGTAATACATCTTTATCCTTTGTGATTAAGTTTACTATTGTTATTATAGATTTATATTATAATATTATAATTAAAGTATACTTTAATTGATGTTTTATAAAGATTTATATTACTTTAAGTTAATTGATACTTTAATATAAGATTTAATACTACTATTAAATTTAAAAGTTGTAAAATATCGTTTTAACATAGTAACACCCATCCATAGTATGGATTCCATACTTACTCACAACCTATAGGTTAACTATCGTTACTCTATATTATAGTATGTACATATAACATTGAATATAATTCATATATGGTATATAGGTTGTAAATGCATTCAACTTGAGTTAGGGTTTTATTATAATACCTAGTAAGTATAATTAAATATATATATATATATATATATATATAAACTGCCTATGTGACTCAGTTTTATAAGGCATCAGACACACAAGCAGTAGGACACGGGTTAGAGGTTCGTCCGGACTATTAACATAGGTCCTAACATAATATTTAGAAGTGATATTATATAATAATATATAAATGTATTATCGGCTATCGTTAAAACCACGTATGCCTTAACATGAGAGCGGTTTCGAAGGGACATTATAATGATACTAACTCTATAGAGCCACACGTGAAAACTTCATCTAAGTTCCTGGATGGGATGAAAGGAATCCACAAAATAAAATATAACAATATATATATGTGGTAATATATAGTATTTTATATGAAATATTTATAACAAAAGTTCAATACAAAATGCAACAATAATTACGCATTTTAAAATGTAATTATATTATTTTGTAATTAATAATAATGATATATATATATATCAATATTCTCTATATATATATATATATATGTATGTGTTTGTGTGTTATAATATATTATTGACATATGTGGTGCACACATGTATGTTATTGACATACTTAAATGCACTCACATGTACACATAAATGCACACGTACAGTGTACGTCGTACACGCACACATGTGTGCACACACTCACACACTCACACACACTCACACACTCACATACTCACACATACACACATACACACACATACACACACATACACACATTGATGACAGCAACCACACCTTCAGCTAAACAAGCCGACAATCAGCTAGTATATTGCCAGAACGAAATATTCACCGCCAACTGTTCTAATACAGGTTAGTGCTGAATTGTTAATATTACACACACACACACACACACGTATATCTATATATGACATGCCATTGGATATAGTGACGTAACTATGGATTACGATGGGGGGGATTATGTCGGATGTTATAATAGCGTGTACCAGATACATGATAACATATGTTCCATAGCTTTGGTAGAGGAATGGTGACTTGGTGTCAAGTTATAATAAAGTAAACAGTGTATCTAATCTAAATCCTTCTAATACAATACTTATATAAACAATCGTATTCATTGTATACCAATACAGAGTGTATTGTATAATATACCATATGATGATAGAAATACTATTGTATGTCCTTATTAATAGATTTATGATAACCATTATGCAATATCTCTTACGCAAGATTCAATAGAGATATTTTGGAAAAATTGAATTCGGTTCGAAGATATACCCGAATAAACTATGTAAAAGGTAGTGAATAATATAACCTATAGTGTTACTATTAGTACAATAATATGTAGGATACTAGATGCATTATTGCGCACCAGGCATGATGTGTATGTTATAACAGATGTACAACGTACATTGTACATTGTATACATCGTACACTCTATTAGGCATATTATACTATAATAGACCAACACTCTAATATTAACATGTTAATTATGTGTACATAGTGACTCATGAATCATGAATGATACAGCTTAATTACATTAACTTATAATGTATAACCTAAAATATTGAAATTTAATTAATTGCCTATAAAATATGTCATACAAAATGTACTCTATAATATAGTATATACCTAATAAATTACTAATACTTTATTATTAGATTAACAAATATATATTAACTTAATAAATTTGTTTATAATAAACAATATGGGACAAAATAAATGTTAGATACGAATATACTTAATAAAAACAAATGTTAAGTTCACTTTTTATCGTCTTATACTTTTCTTTCTAGTTCGTAAACTAATAACTATTGTAAAGATGAATGTGATCAAATTTAAACATTTGTTGTCATTATGTTATCGATATAAAAATTTGACCTAATTTTAGTGGACACATGACACCCACGTGTTCTACGCACGTACATCCGGCTAAGCTTATTTTGTCACTAATACAATTAATACGTGCGCATAATAAATGTCTATATATATTTATGTATTCATAAAGGAATATATTAAACGAAATGGTATTGTATTTATTGGAATATTACCACGTCTCCCCTCTCCCCGCCCCCAGTGATAACACGCGGGGTTCAATAGCTGATATTAAACGCTCGCACCGAGCCCACTCACTGCGAATACGACGAATGACTATTTGATTATTGATGCGAATATTAACATATTATAATAATCCCCCTATCGAGTGGACGCGGCGCGATAATTAAACCACGTGACGCATTAATTACGTAACCTGGCGGCGCGGATGTTATTACTTGTGCGTTGAAATCTACATAAGTGTCTCACAGATAGCGTTGTGGTGGTGGATAGGGCGCGCTACGGTCGTATGCTGCTGAACACTCGCTGCATTAACCGCAACTACGGCTTTATCGGTTGCTATGGAAACGCGTTAAACGTCGTCGATAGGTGGTGCTCAGGTTTGCCGCGGACGTCGTCGTCATCAAAATATCATCTATTTGCATTAGTTACATTTGCATAAAGTAATATATTTTAATAAAATAAGGTGATTGTTCTATAAATGAGATAATATATATATATATATATATATATATATATATTTATATAGATTTATATTAGTAATATAATATAATTTCATATATAAATATAATATTACTAATGTTTTAAATTAATAAATGCGGTAACATATAAATAAAAAAAATCAATAAATCTGTATATTATATATATATACTGGTTTATATTAGTATTCATACTATAGAATATTATATATATATATATATATATATATATATATATATATATATATATATATTGTACAGTAATATAACGGAAATATGTTAAATACACATATTAAACTATATATTCAAATTTTTAATTATTAATTTATCATTAATATTAACAATTTATTTGCAAACAAATATATACAAATGATATCGTAAGGTGCATAGAGCGCTAGTATAATATATGCGTATATAATATATACTATATATATTCCTATATTTAATATATTAAACAGATTTTAAATTATACTTATTCGATAATATTTAATATAAATATAAATTGAATAATTTATAATTATAATAAATATATAAATGATATAGTTAGTGGTTTACTGATACATGCAATGTGAAGTATATAGAGTATGTTTATGTGTATGTGTATACGTATATGTGTGTCGTGGTAGTTTTATTGTAAAATATATTATATTCTATGCATTGTAAGGTGATTATTTTTTAAATAACAATAATTTTAATACTGAATGTAAACAATGCAAAGCTTTATATGATAGTTACGTGACATTATATTGCGTAATTAATTAAAATATATTTACCAATTTATGTTATTAATGTATACGTATACATTTTACAATGATTGTAAACTATATACTGACAGTATACTACTGTACAATGTTAATTTACATCGAATATTGTACATTGTACAATGTACAATAAAGAATACATACTATGTATTATACAATATATACTCTGTATTGCATACATGCAATAAGACTATAGTCTTGCATACATGAAGTGACTTATAGATATAATTATATATTTTTTGATTTGTTATATTGATTGTTCTAAATATAGCTTTAAAACAGTACCTATATAAAGTATCATGTTTTATGCATCGATATATATATATATATATATATATATATATATATATATATAAATATATATATATACATATATTAGCTATACGCTGATCCCATTTCACCATATATGGTGAAGTTGTATACAATATACATTTATATTTAAACACAATGAGTAATCATATCAGGATAGATAATTGATTTATAATTATAGTATAATAATTAATATTAATTAAAAATACATTATGCAGCATAAATCGTGAGATTAATTCATGATAACGTGATAAAAGTTTCTATGCCATACTATATGAATGAATGAATTACATCAGTTTATAGACATACGACATACTATGTATATCATACGTCTATGGAGGATCAGTGAAAGCCTAGGCTTTATTTGGTCGATATCTCCAATATCTTCATGTACAGATTACAATATTAGTAAAAGTAATAATATAATAATAATGATTCATGTGTTAGCATTCTTTGTAATATAATTAGCAAATGAAACAATATATATATATATATATATATATATATACGTGTATATACCATATATATATACGTGTATATCCTACTCTATATACTTATCTATACCGCCCTAACCAGCACATCCCCATGCATGCTAATGAAGATGTCTGTGTTGTGAATACTCCCTATCTCTTGTGATTGATATCGTATTTCATTGCAATTATAATGTGTACTGTACGAGTGTGTGTGTGTGCGCGTGTGTGTATGTGTGTGTGCATGTATGTGTGTGTGTACGTAACATACTGACTATTAACGATGAAGGGGTTGACATAACAACTATAGAGTTATTGGTTCAAGACGATTTAAATAATAAAATAATTTAAAAAATTATAATTACTAAATTATTATAGTACAATTATATATAGTTGTACTATAGTTGTACTATAGTTGTTAACTATAGTTGTATTACAACTTATACATAATAACACTAATTGTCGAAATAAAGTTCCACCACCACAAATATAATACCACTAGTGACTTCTAAGTTAGCAGTGCTAACCCCTACCCTATAAACACACCCCTACCCTATAAACACGCCCCCTAAACCTCACTTAACCGTACATCACATGTCAAAGGTAAGAGATCGTGTTCCGTTCAGATACCTAACAAAGAGCTGGATCTGTTGGCTTCATCTTGCCCAGACGACTTCAAGAAATACCTGAGCATCTCATACTCGTGCACGAAAGGTTCTCGTCATTATAGTTATATATAGTCGTGTAAGTATAGCCTGATAGAGTTTGTATAGGTGAATCTATAGATTAATATATATATATATATATATATATTATTATTATTATTATTATTATTATTATTATTATTATTATTATTATTATTATCAGATTTAGGTACAAGTACCTGGGTAATTGTAGAAGCATTGCTGCTTGTCGAGACAATTACCCTTAATTTAACTTGTTGACAGATATCAAATAATTTAATTCCATTATATAAATATAATGGAATGTGAATATTGTGGAATATAAAATATATATAATAATAATAAGGTTGACTTCCTGTTTACACTAAGATAAATATAATATGATAAAATTGTGATATATATATATATATATATATATATATATATATATATATATATATTATTTCATATCATAAAATATGTAAATATATATATTTGTGTACATTTATACTATTATGCAATAAGTGTTTCACGTTATTATTACGTAATAAGTGATGAAGAAAGGTGGTCGCTCGTGTTACGGGGGTCAAGGGTCACGCGTTATCAGAGAGTCACGTGGTATCATCGCCAGCGTGCTGACCGCCGAAACCGGATGTGGTCGAGAATCTCATCCTTGGATTATATCAGCAGGTAGGCGATGCGTCATCGTATTACGTCACGTTATTGCGTCATCGGTATGCGTAATCGTGTATTGATGTACAAATACATTAGTGAACACATGTGTTTATGCATAGGACAATTTATAATGTATATATATATATATATATATATATATATATATATATATATATATATATATGTGTGATATGTATACATATATGTGTATATATATATATAGGAAACATTTTATATAGTAATCATATATGCTTTAATTAAAAGTTTATAGTTTATCAGTATTAGTTATATATCATGATTATATAATGATAATACGTTAATAAGATAATGAATATTGACATTTTGGACATAGATGAAGGACAGAAGATAAACGTATGGCTGATGGACTTTGGAACAATAAAGGACACTATAAGGACACGAATTCCGTGTAACGAATATGCTTATTTACAGGTTACTATTTATGTATTGATATTGAAATATGAAACTTTAATGACACGCCTGAATATAATAGATAGATAGATTGATAATAGTTTATTGATTAGAATCAAAACGATGGATAACAATAAATAATAATGACAGAAATATATAAATAATAGTTAGCAAAAATAAATAAGTTGTGATTTACACACACCGAAATGATTTACACACACCGAAAAAGTATAAGTATATATATATATATATATATATATACGTTAAATTAATAAAAAAACAATTTAATAAAACCTAGATTCGGTTAACGTTTAAATATAGAATTATTTATTAATATCAGAGGTTATCTATAGATTAAATATATATTTATATAATTATGTATTACATGTATGGCGAAAATACAACATAAAAGTGAAATTCACGTTGACTCGTATACTATTTCTATAATAATTAATCATAGAGAATACTTTATATATGGTATTCAGATTATTTGAATAAACATTATTAAAATATATATATACAGTCAACTCCCGATAAGTCGGACTCGCAAGGGACCGGGAAAAGTGTCCGACCTAGCGAGATGTCCGACTTATCCGAGATTCAGAATATCATGCAAATAAGACATGACATTTGTAGCGCGAGTTAAATAGTTACCGAAATGTGGAATTATGCAACAATCAATAACATAAAATGTTGTATTTATTAATATTACTTACTAAAATTATAATATTCATTATTTAAAGTGAACATTTCTGATAATTTATAAAAAGTCCGACTTATCCAGTATAAAAATCATGCAATTGATCTTAATATGTGTCCGACTTATAGAAAAGTCAGACTTATCTATCCAACTTATCCGATTAATTTAACATGAAACTAGATACAAATCCAACCAAACCAACTATATGTGTCCGACTTATCGAGAATTACGACTTATCCGTAGTCCGACTTACCGAGAGTTGACTGTATATATATATATATATATATATATATATATATATACGTTAAATTAATAAAAAACAATTTAATAAAACCTAGATTCGGTTAACGTTTAAATATAGAATTATTTATTAATATCAGTGGTTATCATATACGATATATGTGCTCGTACTGATCTTATATATATATGAATTTATATTATCATTATAATAACATAAATTTAATATCAAATAAATTCTATAAAAATGTGAGATGACATATTGATATATTATGATATTACAAAATGATATATAAACTGTTCAATTATTATAAAAGTAATAATACATATATTATTAAGGTTATTCTATATATATATATATATATATATATTACACTGTACAATATATATAATATATACACTATATTGTATATTATATATTATACAATGTGCATTATACACTAGACCGGTTCGTTCGATTCAATTTTGAATCCTTCATATAAAATATAATACATATCTATATTTTAGTATAATATGTATTAACAATTTTTATAAAAAAATAGTTACCTTTGGTCACGAAGCATTTAAAGTTTGAAATATAAATTATTATTTTAAGATAAAATCTATAATATTCCATGTATAATAGTAATGACACCATCTTATTATCTTTGATGTTTACAAATATTTAAATTAATATTTAAAATTAATTATGTATTTGTATTATATTTAATGAATTAATATAATATATACCATTATTTATATTTATTATTAATATAATATCTATATTTCATGTTTATATCTACAAATTACCAATATTAATGTCTCCTAAAACTCGAGAAAATACACCATTTTACAAAGTATTCATTTCAAAATAATTCAAAAAAAATAATTAATTTTTTAAAAGTAATATATATAATTATACTTTACATCAATCTGAGTGATCAGATTGTATTGAATTGTGGATATAAGTTAGATATAAATGTCCTTTATAGAAATATAATTAAAAAAATTAAAAAATATGTAAACTTATTTTGTATTTCATATTTCAAATAAAAACCCAAAAAAATTTAAAAATGATGTTAATTTTTTTTCTAAAAATAATTTTTAATTGTTTAATCATTAATTTGAATTGTATTATTATTATCTATAAATTATATATTTTAATTTTTTAAATTAAATTGTAATAATTTATTTATATTAAATTATACGATTTTTAGATATTTTTTTTGACTAAAATTATTTTATAAAATCTGGGCATCTAGATTGTTATGAAAAATATTTTGTACTGTTAATACTACTTGTTATATATGTTTCTAGGATATATCCATAGTTGGCTTAAAAAAAATCATCCAATTTTATAAAAATTGAATAAAACTTATTTCTATATCTCCCCCATGTTAACTTTTGTATGTATTCAATGTTAAAATAAAAAGGTCTCGTGACATAACAATATTTAAGATATAGGTCTAAAATTGTAAACACTTATTTATCATATTAAATTAGAAAAAAAATTGAGTACGAACCGGTCTACTGTACAGTAGACCGGTTCGTACTAAATTTTTTTTCGCAATTTTAAAAACCTTCACATCTGTGACAATTATGTATGCTATGATGAATAAGTGTTTAAAATTGTAGACCTTTATCTTAAATATTGTTATGTCACGAGACCTTTTTATTTTAACATTGAATACATACAAAAGTTAACATGGGGGAGATATAGAAATAAGTTTTATTCAATTTTTATAAAATTGGATGATTTTTTTTAAGCCAACTATGGATATATCCTAGAAACATATATAACAAGTAGTATTAACAGTACAAAATATTTTTCATAACAATCTAGATGCCCAAATTTTATAAAATAATTTTAGTCAAAAAAAATATCTAAAAATCGTATAATTTAATATAAATAAATTATTACTATTTAATTTAAAAAATTAAAATATATAATTTATAGAAAATAATAATACAATTCAAATTAATTATTAAAAAATTAAAAATTATTTTTAGAAAAAAAATTAACATCATTTTAACAAATTTTTGGATTTTTATTTGAAATATGAAATACAAAATAAGTTTACATATTTTTTAATTTTTTTAAATATATTTGTATAAAGGACATTTATATCTAACTTATATCCACAATTCAATACAATCTGATCACTCAAATTTATGTAAAGTATAATTATATATATTAATTTTAAAAAATTAATTATTTTTTTGAATTATTTTGAAATAAATACTTTGTAAAATGGTGTATTTTCTCGAGTTTTAGGAGACATTAATATTGGTAATTTGTAGATATAAACATGAAATATAGATATTATATTAATAATAAATATAAATAATGGTATATATTATATTAATTCATTAAATATAATACAAATACATAATTAATATTAAATATTAATTTAAATATTTGTAAACATCAAAGATAATAAGATGGTGTCATTACTATTATACATGGAATATTATAGATTTTATCTTAAAATAATAATTTATATTTCAAACTTTAAATGCTTCGTGACCAAAGGTAACTATTTTTTTATAAAAATTATTAACACATATTATACTAAAATATAGATATGTATTATATTTTATATGAAGGATTAAAAATTGAATCGAACGAACCGGTCTACTGTACAGTGTAAATTGTACTGTTTACATTGTACAGTGTGCATTGTACAGTGTACAATTGTGTGATACATTAATGTACAATCCACATTTTAAACACTCTGTTGAGTATTTACATAAAATGCAATACCATTAGCCCTATAATACAATTACAACTAAGAGATGCAGGTACAATACAATGTCATAATGGATCAACGTTAATAGACCGATAAACGAGTGCATTATATAGGTCAATATTATGTAGGTCAACCTCGTATAGGCGCGGGTAATTATGGCAAATAAGCGGCTACAGTAATAAGTATAAATAATAGCTAATCATGTATTAGTAATAAGTATTATTAAATACATATTTAACTTCACTATATTACAAGTATTCAAGCGGATACAAGTATTCAAGCCGAGGCTACATTCGCGAATATTCATGCGAACATAGCATTTGCGGATATTCGCAGACATCTCACATATTTTATATATATATACAACGCGTGATTATTATTCGCGTGTGTCGGCCTAAGTTTAACGTTTAATATTGTAGTATACGATGAGATTAAATAATACTTACTATTACCTAACCAGGAACCCGGTAGAAACAAAGTAACGATATGTCCGGGAAACCTAAGGGACAAGCACATACTTACAACCGAAGGACACATCCTCAGAATCTCTATCAGACGATCGCCGGACAGTGGTCCCGCTTTCCTACTGAGATATCGAGGTAGCGTACACGTATAACAATAGCGGCAGGGGGCGGGGCAGGGGGCGTGTTGTAAAGCTAAGCAGGCGCCTCCACTATCACGATGTTCGTCATTATTGAGAATAATATATTATTATAAACGCGAATATATTCGCGTTTTGTATAGAACAAACGAGTGTGGTAGCGAACGTATATTGTGGGCGTGTCCTCCTCAGCCTGAAGGTGCGGATAGACTACGAATTGCGAGTACGTATATCACGTTGTATGCGTATACGTTTAGGAAGACAGGACTTACAGTGTAGACCGTTAGGGTATAGACGGTGAGGGTATATAGGTCGTTATTGAAAGTGTTGCTGTCTCGCTCACGGTAACCTTGTAACCTAATGGTTTAGACACTGCCGTCAACTTCTTGATAGAGTTTTAGGTCGTGTATATATGTACAGTAGGTCATAAATATTATATGAAATATATTTGTGAAGTTCCATCACAAAATATTTAATATTGGTAAAGCTAAGTTCACTTTAATGATGAAATATTTCCATTTATGATTCAATGTAAATTTCTATTTTACTTATGTATTTTATGTATTTTTGCAAGTGAGGGTTGTCATAAAAATAAAATAATTTGTATATACGTTTATTTTATAAATATATTAAAATATTAATAAAGTAAAAAATTACGTAAAAATTAAAAATTTATTTTAATTTTTTTAATTTTTAAATTAATATAATTTATTCGATTATTTGTTTGATACATTATTTTAATTAAGCATCATACTTTGTTGTGAGCCTATAATGGATATCAACGAGGTATAATAAAAAAAATATTTATTTTTTTAAACAACATTTTTTTTAACTATAGTTAGTATACCACAACATTTATTTGTTAAATGCTCAATAAAAGTAATTTTTATTAATTCAGTAATTATATGCTAATTTTATATTAATACTTATAATTTTATTTTCATATAATGATGATAGTAGTAGTAAGTAGTAATAGTATTTATTTATACACAAAGATTAATATAATATTCTACAATGTGTTTTACTGTTTGTCGAACAGTTTACAGGTGTGGGTTCCGTGATTTAACGATCATCCGTAAAAATAATATAATAAAATAAAATAACATTCTTAAATATAATAATATAATAATAATATAATAACACGATTACATTTCAAAGAGGGTTAGATATGTGGTATTTTAGTGGGGAACGTTTGAATAGCTCCTTGAGTTTATATTTGAAAGTGGTGATTGAGATATCTACTTTGCGTATGGATTGGGGAAGTTTATTCCAGAGAGTTGCACCTCTCCAGCTAAATCGTTTGTTACCGTACTTTCGTAGTCGTGTAGTCGGTATGTCAAGTCTATATGTTTGTCTCAGTTGTCTGTTAGTGGTTTGTTTGTGAAGTAAAGTATGTAAATTATGGGGTTGAGTTGTTTTTGTAGTTTTGTAAAGTATAGTTAGTAGTTTAATGTTGATGTTGTCAATTGTAGGTAGCCAGTTTAGTGATTTCTTAGTGATAGACATATATAATATACATTTTTTTTGTATTATTCCATTGATAATTTTTTTTTTGATTTAAAAAAAAATGTAACATAATTTGTAAGGATGTATAAATATTTTTTATATAATAAATATGCCAAAAAGCAATTTTTACTTGTAAATATTTTTTCCTTTAATATATCTGTAATTTAATTTTTTTCCGTGATTTTCAATTCGAATATAAATGGTGAAATTAAAAAAAAATATTTATTTTTAAAATATAATATTTTTAACACTTTTACTATATATTTTGGATAAAAACAAATATTTTTCAAAAAAGTATAAATATCTAACCACAATTTTTTTTCTCACTTTTTATAATAGTTTTTAGAAAAAATAATAACATATCTACTAGAATAAGTATATCTACAATTTTTCTCTTTAAAATTATATAAATATTAAAGAATTAAGTTGTAACAACTATTTTCATATATTTTCGTATATTTTCGTTATAAATTATTATTCTATAATAATTTTCACTGTAATATTTTACTAATTTTTAACGGCCTTTTGCATCGTCAATATAAGCTTCAATTAAATATTTAATTTCATATATCTTATAACATCTAAACTTAACCTAACATCACTGGGCCAGAAAAGTATCTGTCATATCACTCTTACTATATATACGACGTATACGTAGTACAATATATATATATATATATATATATATATATATAGGCTATACGTAGGGGTGTCGGAACAATATTTTGTATGGGGGGGCTATTTATTTATATTTTATATTCTATATCCTATTATGTATTACTAATATAATTACTAATTATATCTTATTAATATCGTACACGACGTATATATATATATATAGGCATATACCTCTTTAGTCTATGTTAACCCTTTAATATGCAATTAATAATATTTATTTTTTATAACAATACTTAAGTAGGAATATATTAGAAAATAAATAATAAACATTAAATAATTTATTATTATATAAATATAGATTTTTATTTATAAATATATCCATCTCAATTGTGTGAGTTATTTTTTGATTGATATTTGCCAATACTAATGCATTTAATCTACTATCTAGCATAGTAGACCGTAACAATGTCTTTATTATTCGTAGCTTACTAAATCCACCCTAACATGACACAGAACTTGAGGGGAAAACCAAAAAAGTGTGATCAAATATATTATACCGGAAAATATTTTTTGAATTTTAGGAGATTTTTCCATCATGTATATGTTTATCCTCGTCAGATGTATTGAACTTATTGATTGATTTGAACATATGTAAATTCGATCTTTCAATCGTTAATTCTTCATACATTTTTTATTAATGTTTAGTGTAGAAAATTAATAGGATTAATAAGATTAATCTAAAAAAAAACAACCTTTTTTTCATGAATTATATTATTTGTAATAATGATTCCTTTAATTTATAAGAATGTATAAATGAAGTTTCCTTAGTATAACATTTGGTTTTAATTTTCATCATTATGGAATCAAACAACTCAGTATATTTTATTCTGTAAATATTAATGATAAAGTATATTAACATATTAATTGATCATATCTAATCACATTCTTATATTAACGTAACATTAATAATGTTATATTATGTTATCTAGATAAGATGTATGTCTTTTGAATTTGTATTACTATTCATCTCATACATATTTATAATAATTTATATTATATGTATTATAATTATTCTCCTAATTAGATATAATTAGAAAATTAAATTAGATATATTTAAAATAAAAATAAATTATTATAATATTTTATAATAAACATTTATTATAAGCTATTTTGTATTTTATATAATATTTTTATAAAAGTAGGATATTAACCTTGAATCAATATAAAAACTTGTATATATAAAATATAAAATACTTTTGTTTCTATATATTCAATGAATGTGTGCAAATTATGTATATCATTATTCAATTTAATTAGAATCATCTTTAGATCCTACTATTATATAATCCTTTATGTTTATTTATTATTGAGTATTATTATGATTATATATAATTATAATAATATATGCTTTCAAGTATATTTTTATAAATGTTACCTTCAATAGTATTTGTTGGTATCATGAAAGCTTTCACCTTCATATCCAAGCTTTCAAATATCAAACTTGAAATATTCATATAACAAATATTTGACTTATTCATATTTTTAATAATAAATGTGCAATATATTTGTGGTCATTGGTAATATAATTTAATTTTTTATATTAATTCAGTGCATCATTTATACCACTATATTGATTTAATGTTTTTTTAATACATGATTTTCCAGTCCATCTTATTGGGCATAATGGTTTCAATGTATTTGCTTTGTTATTATTAGTATTATATACAATCCGTAATTTGATAGTTTGTTCATATAATAATCCCAAATCATAAACCACTCTCAAGGCTTTTCTTATATTTATATTATTATCTAATGATTATGCTATTAAGTTTGTGCGATGAGCTCCACATTGTGTATCAAAATTTAAAGGCTGTCTATTCATTATTATAGACTTTACACTATTATATTGACCAGTTATATTAGCTACACCGTCATATGACTGTCCTCTTAATTTAGAAATAGGCAAGTTAAGATGTTATAGTTCAGATAACATTACATTTGCTATATTTTCTAAGTTGTATCCTCAGTCATATTGTATATTCCTATGCATATTTCTTTAATTTATAGTTTTTATGTCAAATAATGAACCATATATCTTGAATTCCATCACATTGAATTGAGAAAGTCCCATTAATATCTTTCAATCAAATATTTAATAATTCAGATTTATATAGTTGAATAATTTCATTCTTAATATCACCAGATAACAAGTATCTCTCAGAGATTCTCTCATGAATATTACCATATTTCATGGATGGGGGGGACAAACAATACTTAGCCCCCCCCCCATATGTTTGGTAACATTCTTTAGAAAAAAATGTGTATTAACAAAGACAATATACTACGTTTAATATATATAAAATTTATTAATACATATTTCATGGGGGGGGGGCAAAACATACTTCGCCCCCCCCATATTTTTGAATGGTGGGGTCCGATACCCCCCGCCCCCCTTCCGACGCCCCTAGCTATACGTATTAGATAATATAAGTATTTATGCTATAGCATATAGCGTATACGCTTTTATATATATACGATAATAATTTAACCTAAGTGAGAATCTGTAGAAATTCAATATATATAGTGTATATGTATTTAATAATCGTTACAGGGTTTCCTTATTTTATATCTGCATTAATCGGAAGTACACTACTGATATTTATAGGAGTATTGACCATATTTTAGAGAATAATAGTATTTATAATATTCACGTTTTATAAATAGATTTACGCTAAACATATGGTGTACGTATGCATTGCACACATAAGACGTATATACATATATATATATATATATATATATATATATATATATATATATATATATGCATAGTTTTAGTTGTATAATATTATAGTTTACTAAATAAAAATGGTAAAATATAAATCTATGATTAAATTAAATGAATTATACATATGCGTAATAATAATTAATGTTATCAATTAATAATACATTAGTAATTTTATAACACCTATAGATATAAGTGTTGTATGATATATTCAATACGTTACTTTAGTATTACTATATGGCACACATATATATATATTATATGTTAGTTAATGTGGTTATTATATTATATGGTTTATATAGGTTTTTGAGTGCCATAGCGTATGTCATATAATGTTCGTATGCGTATATATATATATATATATATATATATATATATATAGATTATAACACTTAATATTTATTGCATTTCTATAGAAGTAATCGTTACGTAACCTCATCACATATCAAATTAAGCGTTATTACGTAATACGACGAATGCAGCGGCTTGATGACGTCATCGCAAGCGTGCGCATATGTGTGTGTGAGTGTGTGAGTGTGTGAGTGTGTGAGTGAGTGTGTGTGAGTGTGAGTGAATATGTGTTATTGCAATTGGATACGTAATACGACGTGATGACTTCATTAGAATAGCGAACACATACGATTAGCAATAACAGAACATGCTGCGAGAATCATGAGGTGCTGTAGTGTGTGGTGATGTATAATTAATATATAAATACATTTATTTAAAATAATCATAATATTATTTTCGTAAAATTCTACGTAATGTGTTCTCATTTATAATTAAATATATACTTATATAGTTTATTTTAATTGCACAAATTAGGCTATATACATTATGCTAGTACACATATGTGTACATTAGTTATAGCTACGTGTACACTTTATACATTGCCTATCTGAAGTAATGAGCATAACGATCATTATATATATATATATAAATTGTTGCTGTTAGATATACCTGTATGAGATAATATTATAATGTAACAGTTTAAATATTTTTAATATATTAAACTATAACAGTTTAATTTTATCGTACTTATTTTAATATATATATATATATATATATATATATATATTTCTCTTTATTACATGAACTCATATTAGCTTGGACTATAGTCCAGTTCCATATATATAAAAAATATTATAGAATATTTAAAATATTCGATTCTTTTGAATAATCAATATATAATAAAACGTCAGAATAAAAATGTCAAACACTATATTCTGTATTATTTAAGGTTTGATATTAATTGTATTATATTATATATATATATATCGTTATTGAATATATATTTTTTATTCTATTTGAATTAAAATCTATTTTGTAATATATACGTATGTATACATTTTATATGTTATAACATATGCATACCAATGTATAAAAAGTCTTATGTGACGAAATATCCGCCAGACAATCCGGCTATAGCAAGTATTGTTTGGTGTGAAATTCGATAACAAATTGTATCTGACAATTTTCTCAATAAATGTCAATGGTTTATTGAAGTTTAACAACAATGTTAGAAGATAATCATGATTAATCAACACAAGTAGTACCTCTACATAGGTCATATGAAGGTCGTACAGAGGTCGTATACGCTGTGTTCATGATTTAATTGCATTATGTTTCATAATAAATATAATGTACATAATAAACTCTTTCTAAACTGCAGTTATATCATAATTATACTGACCATCTGGTTAGTTGCGATCGTAACTTCGTATACGTAACTTCGCATGTACGAAGTTACGATCGAAACTAACCAGATATTCAGTATAATCATGATATAACTGCAGTTATGAAGAGTTTATTATGTACATTATATTTATTATGAAACATACTGTAATTAAATCACGTATACATGCGAATTAAGTGTGTTAGGTAGGACATATGATACATCTATGTGATCCTACACAATTGCTAAAAGGTGTTTCACACCAATTCGAACACAATTATTAACTCAAATAATTAGAGTTAATAATTGCGTTCGAGTTAAAATTAAAGTGAAAACTAAAGGTGTTTTTAACTGAGTGTATCTGGTTGAGAATATAACTACAACTAACTTTGACATGACATAGACATAGCATATTCTGTATCCACCTATAGGTTTATCTTACAAGATATATTTCATTCATAGAATGTACAAACTAACGAACCCAATTCGAGGAATGCTTCGACTTACACTATTAAAAATGAGGGTACGGCGAGTGCCTTTTTAGGGTGTACGTATACGTACACTATAGTGTTAATAACCGTACCCTAATTAGGGTATAATTTGAATAAATACGATCAGTACCCTAAAAATGATCAAACTGTACCTTAAAGAATATTAGCTGGTTGTACCCTAATTATATGATACCGTGTATACACGGGTATACCCTAATGCAATTGGTTGATATATAACATAATTGAATTGCATGATATGTACATGTAATAGTCACGTACATTAATATTTAACATAGCTGTACCATAATAAATATATAGAGTGTACCCTAGTGTATTTAACAGTCACGCACCCTAATATTTCACATATATGTACCCTACAAATTTAATTCGCTGTACCCTAATTTTTAACACGCTACACTGAGTTGAATGTATGCTACACTGAGTTGGATATAACTGTTACTTAAATATAGGTCATAGCCTATGACTCATAGGTATACCTCCTACAATGTTAAAATAAGCATATGCGTGAAATTCGTAGGAATACAATATAATATAGTTATATAATACGTAGAGAAAAATGACCCTTTAATAGCGAGATGCTTTCGAGAAAGGATACCGCAACTATATACAGTATCCTATAGGATACATTAATAAGTCAAGAAGTGGTGTTGGAGTAATATGTTATTTTATATAAATGTATGTACGATATATATATATATATATATATATATATATATATATATGTACGTAAATCTGCGTGTGATGCAGCACGATCTCCCTGGAATATTCTAGGTTACTAATCCGCGGATATCGTGCATGATATTCTTGTAGTTATTGAAACTATAGCGTGGATTGATTAGATAATAGTATACGTTGTATGGTACATCACATTATATATATATATATATATATATATATATATATATATATATATATATGTATATATAATTAATACCTTTTATAATGAGTAATTATATAAATACATTACAAATGGTGGACGATAATGATATTACAATTGATTAGAATACATAAATATACTTCCTATAGGATATTGACCTTGAGTAAATGATTATAATATCTAAGCTATGGCTTATCAGCAAAAGACGAAAGAGTAAATAGTATTTAAATTCATTAATAGGAGGTTTTATTATTATGAGGTTTTATAAATAGTATATAAATATATATATATATATATATATATATATATATATATATATATATATGTATAACTAAGTTTAACTGCCTATGAGGCTCAGTTGGGAATACCTTATAAGGCGTCAGACACACAAACAATAGGATGCGGGTTCAAGCAATTTCAGGATCATTAAAATAGGTCTTAAAATAATATTTAGAAGTGATATTATATAATTGTGTATAAATAAATAATCGGCTCTCGTTAAAAACAATGGATTCCTTAATACAGGAACGGCTTCGAAGTTGCATTAGAGCTATATGGTTATAAGTTCCTGTATGGGATAAAAGTACTCCACGGAAATAAAATAACAATAACAGTAAATATATATTTTATTTATTTATTTTTATTTGGTAGAGTCCTTTCATCCCATCCAGGAACTTAGATGAAGTTTTCACTTATAACCATATGGCTCTAATGTCCCTTCGAAGCCGCTCTAATGTTAAGGCATCCATGGTTTTAACGAGAGCCGATCATTTATTTATACACAATTATATATGATCACTTCCAAATAATATTTTAAGACCCATTTTATAAAATTAATTAATGGTCCGGACGAGGCTCCATATATTTATATATATATATATATATATATATATATAAATAGTATTTAAAAACACATGTATTCATTATTAATATTTAATTTAAATTCATATTATTAAATTAATATGATTGATATTATATTGTTTCGATATATAAAACATACTCTACTAATAGTAGATTAATACCTATAGGTTAATACGTATAGGTTAATATCCTGTTTACCTCTCTGAACCACTTCCTCCGTATACGCGCTCTCTAGAGATCAACATATATTGTCACCCCTTCGCTATCTCCATTTTGAATGCCCACACTAAAACTAAACATTATTAATCACCATTAGCTTATTTAATTGTACGCCATCTTCAATAAACGCGTCGATGCCTAATATGATCTATCTAATAATACGATGCCTATATCATCAGTATAATAATTCACATATATATTCTCATAATATAAATAATCCACTATTAAAATTATATTTTATAGGACTTATTACCTATTTATTATTTTATTATTATCATTTTTTTTACCTATTCACATGCTTATTCTATATGGTCTATCTTTTATTATCTATGAACATTCGATATCCCATGATTTCGTACATTTTAATATAAATATACATTCATAAATCAATCAATCATTTTATTTAAATATGAAAATATTATTACATAAAGAATATAATATAACAATATTTATATGTATATTAATATTTTATAAATATATATATATAAATATATATATATATATATATATATATATATATATATATATATATATATATATATGTGTGTGTGAGTGTGCGTGTGTATGTGTGTGTATGTTTGCGTGTGTTTGTGTGCGTATATGTGAGTATTATTCTTCGAATATGCATTTATAAGATTTCAACGACCTTATCGATAATTATGTAATACTAAAGCGTTGAGATCACGTGTTCTACATTATCCGGTGTCGCTAAGTGTACACCACGTGACGTTAAATTAAGTATCCACCACGTGACGCCCACCGGAAGTGCTGACGTTTCCTGTTTCATGGCGGTGACACGCGCGAGACCTATAATAAACGCCGTAGCTTGTTCTCTCTCTCTCTCTCCATTACCTAGTCGAAGTGCTCTAAGCGATAATGTACGAGACTGTGCGAGATTGTACGAGAAAGTGTGAGAAATAATCGCGTGACATATCGGTATATCACGAGACCACTCTCTCTCTCTCTATCTCTCTCTCTCTCTCGCTCTCTCTCTCTCTCTCTCTCTCTCTATATATATATATATATATCTCTCTCTCTCTATCTCTCTGTCTCTCTCTCTCTCTCTCGCTCTCTTTCTCACTATTTATCTTCACTCTATTTCGTTGAATATGTCTCTCTTTCCCTCTTCTTTCTCGATACATCGACCGTGTTCGATACATGTATATTCTGTAATTGAAGACGACAACCCTCTCAACATCGCCCCCTATTTTAGATATAATGATATACTCACGTTTAGAACGGAAACACTCCTGAATCCCGAATGGCCGATAATATAGAGGGATAACCTAGCGGTATAAATGCGTACTACTTCTAATAAAAACAAATATATTTAATAGCTTGTTTATTTATTACGTTTAATGCATTGTGTTGTGTAATGTTATTCAACTATAGAGGTATACACCCTCTATATACACCCTCTATAGTTGTCCTGTATATATAAATTATATAATATAACATAATATTATATATTGTGTAATGGTTATACAATTATTGATAACATTTTGCATAAATATATGTTAATTGTGTTAATTAAATGTTAATTAAACAATTAACTAAATATCCTAAATAGATAATTAATAATTAATAACTTAATTAAATTGATGAAAAATGCTCGCATTTCTCATCATTTAAAATACATTTTAGAAAGTATGTGATATACAATAAATAGAATAATAATATTATCATATATAATTTATTACGATAAATTAATTAGTAATTATTAATAACGATTTACCTGCAGATATCACATGACCATATCGTATTATACATTATGAACATCACCAGTAATATTCAGATAATGCATTGTTTTACTACATAACAATATGGTATCAGCTCGATATATGTAGTATTCATTTACATCACTCATACATATATATATATAGTTACTATGATAATATTATCGTAATATATAGATTAGTGTATATATATACACACAAACTAAATGTTACTAAATAGTACTACAGTATGTTATACCTAAGTATAAACTCCTATATATATATAGGATATATAGATGCGACGTCTGAAATTGAGAAAAAAATGTAATATATATGGTATTATTAAAATACCAAATATTATCTTTAAAGTTATATAAAAATAATGTGTTTACAAAAAGCACAAATAAATAATATTATACATAGATTTAAATAAGCATCATTTACATGTCTCTCTTTATTCATATTAACATAATGTTATAAGTTATCGTCTGTATATATATTTCATACATTTTTTCATAATTTTATTGTACATCTTTAGAATCAATTTACTTAGAATAATTATTGTTACCAATTTCACTCATTCAAACACTATCAACTCATTCAATAATGCTTTAAATTAGTTTAAATTTGCAGATTATTAAAATTAATTTTTTTTTATAGTTTCATAACATTTGCATTTTTTAAATTTTAATAATTAGTAAAATTTAAAATATTCATAATTTTATCGATTATTTTCAAAATAATAATAATTTATTAGTTAATCATAATTTAATTAAATATCTTCATTCATATATCATAAAAAGTTGTATAGCAACTATATAATACCAATCATTTTGTTAAATTTTGTCTTGAATAAATAAAACATATAACATTTATTACACTTTTAATAGACCACTATTTTTCCTATTAAATATATGTAAAAATCTTTTTATATAACAGACGTAATATAATAGACCTAACCTTAATAAGTACGTAAGTTTAAAAATATAGTTTTCTAAAACTATAGTTGAACAGATCCCGCTAATACATATAGAAGTATAAGCATATCAATAATATAAAATATTAAGTTTATAGAATATAGAGAATGTTTATACAAAAAAGTTCATCAGAATATAGATTATAAAAAACGTTTATACAAATACGTTCATCAGAATATTGAGTATAAAGAACGTTTATACAAAAATGCTCATTAGAATATAGAGTATAAAGAAAGTTTATATACAAAAGTTCTTGGTTAACTGGAGTATAAAGAACGTTACAAAACGTTCGCTATTTCAACCACCCAATGAACGATTACATTGAGTTTAATGAACGTTTAGTTTTTACTGTGTATTATCGTCACAACCTCGCTATTGCCTTATAAGCTATACACCCCGTCAACATCGCCCCTTTACGTTGCCCCACCCGCAGTGACCGGATGTATGACCCCCGACGAGGACGGCGACACATGGGTGAAGCGACAAGCACTAGTAGCGGAAGTGGGCTGTAGGGCTAACCTACTAAGATGGAGGTTACACTGCAGGAACGGCTCGTGGTCAGGACCCGGACACAACTGTACAGATATGATGGGTTACGCACACCGAGGACACTATAGTAGAACCACGTATATGTGTATAGTATACAGTATACACTATATAGTACATGGTATACCTATATATATATACACACACTATATATATATAGTGTGTGTATATATATATATATATATATATATATATTATTTTCAAATAATAAGTTTTACCATATATGTATATACACATATATATATGTGTGTAATGAATTGTTGATGAATATACATAGTGAGTATACGCATACTATAGTATATAGGTATGCATACTATAGTATATAGGTATTATAGATATACTATAGATATTATATCAAATTATAAGTTGTACTATATATATATATATGTAATGAGTCTTTTACGAATATTGTTATCTTTATTAAATATATAAGTATGAATAATAATGTCCTGTAATAAATCCAATAAATACAATAAATACAATATCCTGTATGCTGTTATGCAATAGGTTAGCGGTAAGTTGTCATGACAACGAATGTAAACTGTATTAGTGATCACAACCTAATGGATCTCTTATACCCTGTAGGTAGCTATAGCTAGGTATATATAGCCCTATATCCCTATAGGTATACCTCTATAGATATAACCCTATACATATATGTATCGATACAGATCTATAGCCCTATATCTGCGTGAAGCCTGAAGGCATAGAGTGATATTTCATTTGAATGCTATTATAGTTATCGGCCACTCCCCCACCATATATATTTAATTGTTAACTTTATTATAGAACTTATTAATAATAATTAAATACTATACAATATACTATCCGATACATATATACTAATATAGTATATATATATATATATATATATATATATACTAGTTATAGTGTAATCTACATCTATCATCTAATATATATATATATATATATATATATATATATATATATATATGTTATAATGGGTAGCGGGGCTAAATAAGCTTCTATTTCGGGTTCCAGTCAAATGACAGACGATCCTTTTTGCTAGCAATCACCGCGGGGTCGAGAGTATTATACGACAGAGTAATATAACTAAGCCGGTGATAATTTCCTCCAGTATTTATGGATAATATAAGTATATTTATATTTATAATTAATTAAGAGAAGGGTAATATAATTCAGTTTAATAAATCAAAAATACTTTAATAATAAATCAATGTTGTCACATTCCTGACATGTTTATATACAAAAATCACGTGATCAGCAAAGATCACGTAAAGGTTAAATTGTTGTATTATAATAAAGTTCCAAATAATAATGAATATTTATAACTAACGATATATCGTACCATATATGGTTAAGTTTGCATATATAACATATGTATATATATATATATATATATATATATATATATATATATATATATATATATATGTATATATATATAATAAAATACCTATTACGTAATACCTATTATCCTATACTAATCGTTATGCATTGTTACGTATACATATTCACTATTGTTTTAATTAGCATTGTTGTAGTGGGTTGTAGTGGCCGCCATTACCTATCGTGTAGAACGTGTTACAGGTGAGGGCCCGTGTAAGATTAGCTGCTAGTGTGTGTTGGGCGATCACGTATGTGCGGGTGTGTAGGTGTAGGATGTGGGGAGTGTGTGGGTATGTGTGTATATGTGGGTATGTGTGTGTGAGAGAAAGAGAGAATTTGTGTGGGTGTATGTGAGAGTATGTGTTTTAGATAGAGTGTATGTGTATGTATGAGAGATAGAGTTTATGTAAAACGAATGTATACATATATATATATATATATATATACATATATATATACATATATATATAGCATATACACATAGGGGATATAGAAGACCTATGGGGCTGTATAGGTTAGCCCTCCCTACAAGCGTCACGATAGTATTCTATGTAAGTACTACCATACAATATCATACAACAATATCATACAACATCCTCAATATATTGTATACAGTATCCTCAGTATATATACTGTTGATTTATTGAAATAAAATGTAAAAATATCACTATCTCTTACAGGCTCCCCGTAGAGAATTATTAATGTAATACGCGATACTGTAGTAGGCTCCAATAAATGCAATAAATGTACACATAAACACATACATATATATATATATATATATATATATATATACATTACTTTATACATATACATTACTTTATACATTTACATATTTATTTAATATATTTATAAGTGGTCAATCTTTAATATACAATGGTACCTTATATAAGTTATAGCCTACTTATTATTTATTTATTATTAATATTATTTTACCTACTTTTACTTTTATCTACATATTTATTTGTTTATATATCATTATAATCCAAGAAATTTCCAGGGGAAAGTTATATATTCTAATTTCGTATGAATTTAATTAAATTTTCATTAAATCAATCAAATAATCAAGTAGAATATATATATATATATATATATATATTGATAAATAATATATATTGGTAATGAATGTAATTGCAGATAAAGGACGCAAGAAATTGATGGAATCAAATAAACCATGGACATATTTATCTTATGGTTATTATTATTATTAGTATTATTATTGTAATGTTTATTATTAGTATAATTATTGTTGATTAGTGAGTTTTATTTAAGAAAATAAACGAAAGTATTAATATTTAAATATTAAATATTGTATAATTATAACATATTATATGTGGTATATTTGGTATACCAAATACAAAAATAATAATACGAAATTTAAACATTATTACGTTATTTAATATTTCCTTATATACTATACCTGTATACTAATTCTATAAACAAGATATATAATATACTTTATATTAGTTTTAAAATTAAAAATAAAATTAAAGCAATGTTATTAACAAAATTTGTATGGATAATTTAATATTTTTATTAAATATAATAGAATAATGGTTTCTTTTATTTTTAAATAATCCGAAAAAGTGTAAATATTGCAATAATTAAATTCAATAGTAATATATTGTTAGGTATAACAAATAAAATAATTAAAATAATAAAATAATATTGACTATAATAATCGTCAATTTATTTTTATATTTTTATTGTAAAATTGAAAAATATATTTTAAGGAAAAAAAATGAGATATTTAAAATATAAAAAATATATAATGAAGGATTGTATCAATGAATGAATGAATGCAGTATATATTTCAAAAATTATTCGTCAACATATATTATATTAATAATATTATCATTATTATAATTATTAATACTATACTTATTATAAATAGTTATTAATAAATTATTATTATTTTAATTTATTCCAAAAATATATTCGACTCTTTAATATGCCTAGATTACTCAAAAGTATAGCACGTGATATGTTACATAACAAGTTACGTCATTTCAGAAGTATCCGTGGTGACAATAGCTTGTATAGCTCTCCTGGTTGGCATGGTGATATTCACCTGTGGGATAGTCTGTTTAAGAAGGTTATACGACTTATACTACTACTACTACTACTACTACTACTACTACTATTACTACTACTACTACTACTACTACTACTACTACTACTACTACTACTACTACTACTACTACTACTACTACTACTACTACTACTACTACTACTACTACTACTACTACTACTACTACTACTACTACTACTACTACTACTACTACTACTACTACTACTACTACTACTACTACTACTACTACTACTACTACTACTACTACTACTACTACTACTACTACTACTACTACTACTACTACTACTACTACTACTACTACTACTACTACTACTACTACTACTACTACTACTACTACTACTACTACTACTACTACTACTACTACTACTACTACTACTACTACTACTACTACTACTACTACTACTACTACTACTACTACTACTACTACTACTACTACTACTACTACTACTACTACTACTACTACTACTACTACTACTACTACTACTACTACTACTACTACTACTACTACTACTACTACTACTACTACTACTACTACTACTACTACTACTACTACTACTACTACTACTACTACTACTACTACTACTACTACTACTACTACTACTACTACTACTACTACTACTACTACTACTACTACTACTACTACTACTACTACTACTACTACTACTACTACTACTACTACTACTACTACTACTACTACTACTACTACTACTACTACTACTACTACTACTACTACTACTACTACTACTACTACTACTACTACTACTACTACTACTACTACTACTACTACTACTACTACTACTACTACTACTACTACTACTACTACTACTACTACTACTACTACTACTACTACTACTACTACTACTACTACTACTACTACTACTACTACTACTACTACTACTACTACTACTACTACTACTACTACTACTACTACTACTACTACTACTACTACTACTACTACTACTACTACTACTACTACTACTACTACTACTACTACTACTACTACTACTACTACTACTACTACTACTACTACTACTACTACTACTACTACTACTACTACTACTACTACTACTACTACTACTACTACTACTACTACTACTACTACTACTACTACTACTACTACTACTACTACTACTACTACTACTACTACTACTACTACTACTACTACTACTACTACTACTACTACTACTACTACTACTACTACTACTACTACTACTACTACTACTACTACTACTACTACTACTACTACTACTACTACTACTACTACTACTACTACTACTACTACTACTACTACTACTACTACTACTACTACTACTACTACTACTACTACTACTACTACTACTACTACTACTACTACTACTCCTACTACTACTACTACTACTACTACTACTACTACTACTACTACTACTACTACTACTACTACTACTACTACTACTACTACTACTACTACTACTACTACTACTACTACTACTACTACTACTACTACTACTACTACTACTACTACTACTACTACTACTACTACTACTACTACTACTACTATTATTATTACTTACTTACTTATTTAAACTTGTCTACTTCTTCTAGATTTTCTCTATATAATTTAATGTTTGTATGAGGATTTCTGTTATTACTGTTAATCATTATCTTACCCTTTTCTACAATAATTTGCATTCCATACCGACTAGCACTATTATACAGCTTGTTTGTGAGTGTTTTTAGTTCGTCGTTTTCATCGATCCAGCTATCAAGTCTATATCATTGACGAATCTGAGATTAGATATATTTCGGCCACTAATTTATATTGTAGATATATGTTCATATTGAATTCTAGCCATAATCTCTTCAAGAAATAAATTTAAGAGTACAGGATATAGTAGACATCCCTGTCTCACACCAATATTTGTCTTGAACATCTGACTTTGGATACTATTAAACAGCATTGCGCTTGTGGAATTTTTATATAATGATAAAATCATTAAAGTTATATTAAAGTCGATGCCATATTTATTGAGAGTTGACCAGAGTCCCTCATGCCAAATGCTATCTAAAGCTTTTTTAAAGTCTATGAAATTGTGATATAAGTCCTTTTGGATTTCTAGGTGTTTTTCTATTAGATCTAAACAATTGAATATCGGACCAGTGGTACTTCTTCCTTTCCTAAAACCAGATTGTTGTTCAGAAAGTACTTTTTCAGCTTGCGAGGTTAATCTATTCAATATAATTCTCAATAGAATTTTGCTTGAGTGGCATATTAGGCTCAGAATTTTATAATTTTCACACTTTCTTAGATTGCCTTTTTTTGGAATTGGTACTATTAAGGACTCTGTCCATTGTTTTGGCCATTCTTTTGTAGACCATGATATTTGACATAATTCTATGAAAACATAAACGATTGCGTCTCCTCCGTATTTTAGTGACTCACCAGGTATGTTATCAATGCCAGGAGATTAACCTTCTTTAAGTTTTTGTATAGAATCTTCTACTTCTGATTTTAAAATTGGTAGTTTATCTACATTATCTGTGTTCTGACTGATTATAATGCTATGATCAGGTTTGATAGGATAGTTATAAAGTTCCTGACAGTATTCTGTTCATCGCTTTAAAATAGAGTGTTCTTCAGCTAGCGGCTGTCCGTTCTTATCTTCTATTATCGAAGTACTTCTTGCTGGCGTTTTTGTGAGACTTTTCGTTTCAACGATCTTTTTTTTTCTTCATACCTTTGCGTATTTGATTATTGACTTTTCTATATTCTCTAATTAGTTCTATATTATTCTTATTTTTAGCTGCTTTAAGATATCGTCTTTTATCGCAAAGATCAAGTATGTCATTTGTGATCCATGGTTGTTTTTTCCTTCTATATTTGTGAGCTTGTTTACATCGAATCGTATTCGTGTGGTCTTTGGTTTTCTATTCACCTTCAGTTTGAGTTTCATTTTACATAGTACAAGGTCATTATCACTATTAATTTCTGCACCTGGATATATTCTTGTGCTGGTGCGAATGGTACTAGACGTGAAACGTTGTGGCGTTAAGATATAATCTATTTGGTTGTGTACTTCACCATTAGGAGAGTGCCATGTGGAACACCTTGACTTTTTATGTGGAAATTATTACTACAACTGATAATACTAACTATAATAATTTTATATACTATCATTTATATGTTATTCTGTATAAATATTAATTAAATGCTGTTATTTATTCTTTGAAATATTTATATAATATACTGTAACTATAATTATAAGTATTATTATAAATTATTAATTGTGAAACACATGAATAGGCTACGTAATGATGTGAATTTGGCACAAGAATCGTGTGATGCTAACAGGCATCAGTCGCAAAGAGGTATGCATCCATATTAATTAATATTATACATATTTCTACAAGATTTAACCATATATATTTTTTAATTTTATTTATGCATATAGGGAGATAACTCTAATACCGACACACTAACAATAAATCACAATAACTTTATTATTTCACAATTAAATATTTCCAAATTGTAATTAAAGTATTAAGTAGGTATATATACATATAATAGCTATTTTTAAATTTAATTTAGTTTGTATAACTCTGTTATAACAGGGGTATCAATATTATGTGCAATTAAGGTGAAAATGTAAGTTTATTAGATAAAAGTTTATAACTTTGTAACATATTTTGAAAAATATAAAATATTATCGGCACGTTGTAAAATATAATTATATCTATACAATTTATTTAAAATATTTAAAATGCCTACATTTTTAAATGATTGAGAATCGATATTGTACTTCAAAAATTTAATAAATTTAGTTGTTTGAGTTGTAACGAAAAAATCAGTTTTTTGTTTATAATTAAAAAATTATAAATATTAAAAAAAAATTACACTTACATGAATTAGAATTATAATGATTAACATTTCATACATTAATTATTTTTTGATTGGAATTATATATTAGGAGATTTCTAGGGTGTCGATATTACTTTCATGTCGATACTATAACTCTCTCCTCTATGTATTGTTTAACATATTTATAATTAAAACTTAAAAGTTACAAATATAAATATATATTTACATGTCATAAAAGTAATATTTACAAACTTATATAACTATTTCTTTTCATATAAATAAGTATATATAACAGTATATAACTATTTATATGTAATCAAGAAAAGTTTTATTTGTTACATACATTAAATACATTAGTTATGTTAAGTGATATATTAAATAATATTATATGTAATAAATAGCATTATTCTTGGTAATTTAAATAGCGAACACTAATTAACACTAATAATACTACGTTAGGTCGCGATCATGCTGCAGCCAATGAGGAGAGTTCAATGGCCGCCGTGAAGGGCATGCGATGCGATAAGGACATACACGTCTACGATTGTTGTAGGATGTCGGACGCAAGTAATCTGTACGCCTCTATTCAGGTATTACATAACTATGACGTAATCGCCGCCGGAATTTGTCACAATCGCTTTAGATACTACCGAGGTGAACTCTCGGAACTATAGTTAGGTATATATAGTTAGGTATACCTATTCGTTACATATTCGTTATGAATTATAATATTATTACATTACATTCGATGTAAATACGTTATGTACACTGTACACTAGACCGGTTCGTACTACATTTTTTTTCGCAATTTTAAAAACCTTCACATCTGTGACAATTATGTATGCTATGATGAATAAGTGTTTAAAATGTTAGACCTATATCTTAAATATTGTTATGTCACGAGACCTTTTTTTTTTTAACATTGAATACATACAAAAGTTAACATGGGGGAGATATAGAAATAAGTTTTATTCAATTTTTATAAAATTGGATGATTTTTTTTAAGCATTATATCCTAGAAACATATATAACAAGTAGTATTAACAGTACAAAATATTTTTCATAATAATCTAGATGCCTAAATTTTATAAAATAATGTTAGTCAAAAAAAATATCTAAAAATCGTATAATTTAATATAAATAAATTATTACAATTTTATTTAAAAAATTAAAATATATAATTTATAGATAATAATAATACAATTCAAATTAATTATTAAAAAATTAAAAATTATTTTTAGAAAAAAAATTAATATCATTTTTAATTTTTTTTGGATTTTTATTTGAAATATGAAATACAAAATAAGTTTACATATTTTTTAATTTTTTTAATTATATTTGTATAAATGACATTTATATCTAACTTATATCCCCAGATCAATACAATCTGATCACTCAACTTTATGTAAAGTATAATTATATATATTAATTTTAAAAAATTAATTATTTTTTTGAATTATTTTGAAATAAATACTTTGTAAAATGGTGTATTTTCTCGAGTTATATATATTAGTAATTTGTAGATATAAACATGAAATATAGATATTATATTAATAATAAATATAAATAATGGTATATATTATATTAATTCATTAACTATAATACAAATACATAATTAATATTAAATATTAATTTAAATATTTGTAAACATCAAAGATAATAAGATGGTGTCATTACTATTATACATGGAATATTATAGATTTTATCTTAAAATAATAATTTATATTTCAAACTTTAAATGCTTCGTGACCAAAGGTAACTATTTTTTTATAAAAATTATTAACACATATTATACTAAAATATAGATATGTATTATATTTTATATGAAGGATTAAAAATTGAATCGAACGAACCGGTCTACTGTACACTGTACATAGAGCTAGAGAGAAAGCTTTCTCTCTAGCTCTATGCCACTGTATAAACGTTTATATCCAGTCGCATAGCTAACTAAGTCATGTGTATTTACTATATATGTCCAGGCGTAATTCATAGGTTTAATAAGGTATAGCGTTATAGAAATGATAACATTATATAACTTCTATAGAATAATAATGACAATATATCTCTAACATTAACTGCAGTATGTACTAACTTAATTGCACTATATTCTACATTAACGGAATGATATACTAAATTTATTATACTATATTCTACATTAACTACACTATGACCTACATTAACTACACTCTATAGAGTATATATATATCCCTACATATATATATATATATATATATATATATATATATCCCTACATACACTATAGTTATATATACTATAACCTGCATTGACTACACTATATCCTACATTATTACCTTATTAACTCTACAAAGTCATACATTAACTGTACTGTAGCCTACATTAACTATGTTCTAAATTATTTAATATGTCCTAAATTAATGGTAATATTACCTACATTAACTGCAATATGACCTACATTAAATGCACTATTACGGACATTAACTGCACTCTTACTTACATTAAATACACTATGACCTACATTAACTGTATTATGTCATACATTAACTACACTATAACCTAAATTAACTGTATTATGGCCTACATTAACTCGTACACAATACAGTGAATACTTTTACAGGAGCTGAGCCAAGTTCAGAACGGCTTCACGACATTCTCTCCTCCCGTGGTGCCGTCCTTGCCCCACCTTCCTCCTCCTCCCCATCCTCTACTGACGCAGTACCATTTTGTTGAAGGCGGAAATGTTGCGTAATCCTGAACACGCCCCCCCCCCCACATTCGTCGACACGCCCATCATATCTAAGCATAGATTTATAGTTTACCTAAAATATACAAATCTACGGTAAAATACAAATCTATGTATCTAAGTAATAGGTATAAATAAACACACTTATATAGTATAATATACCCACAATACTCACAATACACACACACATATATATATATATTATAAGTATGTAAATTGTATGTAAAACTTTATATATAAAGTATTATATATGCCATATTTGCCATATAATATACGACACTCCACTGTACTATATTGTCATTGTGACCCGATGTGTTATCTTTTATAAAGCATTTCTATTATTTAATTATTTAATATAATAAATTTAACATTTTGTATATTTAATAAATCTGTTTTTATAATATATATATATATATAATATATATTATATATCTATTTTATTTAAAAATACATATTAGATAAATAAATCATATATTATATGCTAAATATATTATACTATAGTATACCTATAGTATATAGTATATTATACTACATATAGTATAGAGTATACTGTATACTATATATATATATATATATATATATATATATATATATATATATATATATATAATAATAAATAATTATGTAATTTATATAATAATTAATAAATTATATATTTATAAACACCATATAATATACTATATGTGTGTAAATATATATATATATATATATATATATATATATATATATATATATATCTATATATATATATATATATATATATATATATACTTATAGTAATTGAGAGGTGTTGAAAGTTGTTTTATCTATAATCTTATATAAATAAACAAATCTGGATAAAATGAGATAAACATACAACTATCTTCTCAGGTATCTTCTATAGAGTGGTTTATATACCACGCATACACATAGATTTAAGTACATAATACATATAATTATAGGTATATTATAAGTTATATAATATATAATATATAGTTATATAATAATATATATATATATATATATAAATATATATATATATAAATATATATATATATATATATATATTAGAATATATCGAATCAATAAAGCTTATCGTTTTCACTGATATATATATATATATATATGTGAATGAATTAATGAAATCAGTTTATAGACAAATTCTAAGGAGGATCAGTGAAATAGATTAGCTTTATTGATTCGATACCTCCTGACAGTATGTGCAGTGTCATATATCATAATATTCATTCGGGTAAAAATAAACATAATAAAATAATAATTCAATTAAAAATATAAATAAAATAAATGACACTGTAATAAAAAGTAAGGGTACCCCATAAGAAAATATATAATTAAGAACAAATAAATGTTTTATAAAAGATTAAAATTAATTTGAAATAAAATAGTATAGGGGAAAGTAACCTAATACGGACACTTTAACAATAAATGGACTTAACTTTTTATGACTCATTATTTGTATTCAAAAATTACAATATATTCCTATTATATGATTATAGATATTATTTTAATTTTAAAATGTTATTTAATCTTTTAATTCCATAGATAACTGGGGTGTCCGTATTCGGTACCCATGTCCGAATACGGACACCCTGTGTTATAATACGGACACCCTACATACCATTAGATAAACTATATATTATTGATGAATCATTCAGACAAATTACAATTACTTTATTTATAATTAATTTTATGAAAAAATATTGTAATTTAATTAGTTAATATTTTATTTATTTTTATTATTTTTTAATTAATAATACAATTTAAGTGTCTAAATAATAATTATTTTAGAATTAGCTTTATTGGTAGTATTAATATTATAACGCACGCGATTTTTATGAAAATCAGAATAGTTCATACGCTGTGCGTTGATTGGTTATAGGGTGTCCGTATTAAGACATTTAGAGTGTCCGTATTAGGAACTTATATGACATCTAGATATATGCTTATAACTTAATGAATATTTGATACAAAATATAGAAATTAAAAATACAATTTTTAGAATGCTTTAGTTTTTAATAATAAATGGTTATATTTTATATTAATACATTTATATATACTTGATAAATTTTTAAGTTGAATTTTTTTTTGATAAATTTAAAATCGTAATAAAAAAATCAGTTTATTGGATATATCAGCAATATTTTGAATAATAAAAAAATAAAAAATACTTTTTTAGACTATTTATATGATTATGAATATTTTATTAACTAAACATTTTTTGTAGGATTTATGATTTCTGAGATACCGAGAGTATCCGTATTCGGGTACTGTCCGTATTCGGTTACTTTCTCCTACATTTACTAAACTTAATTAGCAACAATGAAGTGGTTCAACATAACATAGTACTTCAATAATTGTCTTTAAAACATAACCATTCGTTTTTCTTTCTCGGTATGAGATTCCTAGGAGTCTTCTATTTGATGTAGTTTCGAATGCATTTTATCGATTTATTCTGTTCTCTATAGAGAACACAACCCAAGTACACCTCAAAACCCTATAGGGTTTTGATGTGTACTTGGGTTGTGTTATCGAGCTCCCTGGATTAATATAGCCACCCAACTCTTACATGACGGCTCCTCGTGCCACACCCTGGAAACTGCCTCAAAACAGGCTAAGTCATTAAGGTGGTTTGGAGAGGAGATAGGTCCTACTAAGCTTAACAAAGCCTACTGAAATTATATGAATCAAGCAAATACAAAGAACATGCCCCGATCGGATATGGCCCGGAATAACAACGTTCGCGCTATCCATCAATAATCTCCAGGATGTAAAATAAGAACGTAAGCAAATTATATAACTGCTTAGCAGGTTACGGTATGGAAGTGAGTTTGGAAAAAGTAAGATCATGGTAAATTAATTATCAAACAGCCATTCAAACGTTATAAATATGAACGGTGAAACACTGGAAACAGTCGACAAATACAAATATCTTGGAGCTACATAAATAAAAGACGGAAATAGTGAAAAGTAGATAACAATAAGATTGTCGACAGCAAATTCGGCTCTGGTAAACCTAAGTACAATATTGGAAAGCAGATCATTACGTACCAAGATACACTTATACGAATCTCTGCTACACTCTTAAGTCTATTATATAGTTATGAAATATGGACATTAATTGAAATCCTCAATAATTATATATTATAAAACCTCACAAGTTTTGAGAAAATAAAGTTTAGAAAAAATTAAATTAAATTAAATTTATAAAAATATATTCTTAGTTTCATCTTAAAGATATGATTACTCACCGGTGACGTATTTTTAAGAGAATCTCATTCCATAAAAAGGATCAGTCCAACTGAAATATCTTTTTCCAATTCTCATACGACGAATATAATATATCTAATATAGTAGATAGGTATGCTTCAATGCAATTATCCGATATTATGATTTAAACGTATACATTATAGTGTATACCTTATATATATATATATATATATATATATATAAACTATATATATATATATATCAAATCATATAGATATCTTGGACATTGGATTTCAGAGGACTTATCTGATGATATTGATATATATATATAGTAATATTAAATAGTTATATAAACAAAGCTATGCAATATCATATAACTTTAATCATTGCTCTAAGGATACAAACATTATTCTATTTAAAACATTTGTTTCTAATGTATACCTTAGTAGCATATGGATACCAAATAGATATTGCATGGCTAAACTTAATATAGCTTATAATAATGCTTATCGTATTGTTATGAACTACAGACGTAGAAATAGTGCCTCTTTAATGTTTTTTAACGATTATGTTAATAATTTAACTGTTAAATTACGCAAGTCATATTATTCACTATATAAACGAATACAATTATCGTGTAATTCACTAATTGTTCAATTATATGAATATAATATTGTGTTCCCATCGCCACTGTTTACCATGTGGTATAACTCATTGTTTGTATAGTATTTTAAATTTCGTTTCTTAGATTAATTGTTTTTTTTAGTTTATTCTTTTTAATTTTCGTTTATATTCTATGGACCTCTGTATTTCATGTCTGATTTAAATAAATAAATAAAAATAAATAAATATATATATAGGTATATTTACCCTATAAGGTTATCTCAATTATAATTATATAAATATATTTAGATCATTTAATTAATATTTGGTGGTTATTATTCACAAACTATAGTTCGTATACGAAACGTAATCCGTAGTGTTTGCGGACCTCACAATAATAAATAACTATCATGCACTCTATCATGCACTCTATCATGCACTCTATCATGCACTCTGTTAGGAACTCCGGAGTTAGGTTTTATGATTATGGATTTCACAATGTCATCTTAGATTTCTTTCACTTATTCATAGAATTTTGTCTATTTCTATAGTTCTCTGCACGATATGACCTGCACGTATACGGGAGTTGTGTGCATATGTAGGTAATGTGTACATAAGGATAAGGATAAGGATAATTTATTATTGCAAAAAAATTTGATTTTTAACAATACATGGCTAAACAAAATAGTCAAATTGACTTTCGAGGTGTTTGGCCAGAGTAAATAATAATGCAATTAAATATTATACATTCAAACATGTATGTGTATAGAAGGATAATCAAAGGGAATATATAAGTCAAGGAAGCTTCGGGGTTGCCCAAATCCCATATGGGTAGCCCACACCCGAGAGTGTAATACTCAGTGATTTATTTAGCGTTTCAAACAATTAGAAATAGAATCCCTATGTTTATCCATCTGAACTATATAATAATAATTAGTAAACAATTTACATATACATATAAGTAATGGGTACCTATATGTAGGTAACACTTAAATACACATAGTGTTATTTTTATTCTAGAAAGGTATATAAACTAGAAATGTGTATATACAGGAATATCTATGTATACTAGAAATGGGTATATTTCTTATTTATAACTGTGCTCTAAGTTTTCTTCGAAAGAAATGCCGTTATAGACTTAGATTGTAATATGAAAGTATTTTAGGCTAGATAATGTATGGATAAGATCAACAGAACAATGTGGTTGCGGCATATCATTAGTATGGAATCAATACTGCTAGATTTGATTAATAATCACTAATATGTTTCACTCGAAACATTTAGGACGTATAATATGGCATAGGCCTACATAGATGATACATAGAATACAACATGGCCGATATACCCTATGCCAATAACTATCGGATAGATCGCATTCTAACTCCACCGATTTGAATCGAAGTAGGTATAAATAGTAATATTTCTGTGATACTATGAAATCTTTAAATAAGGTTAATATGGAAAGTGAAACGAGCTGATGACAATAAGATGTTACGTTTATAAATTAATACAGCCAAGATTTACAAAATAATTGTAAGGTGAAAGCAGGTCGATTCTCCTCATTTAATGAATTAATGATCAATATATAAAATCATATAATTCACCGTTTATAGATATCCTTACAACTACATCCTTCGTATAGTTTCCTGTAAAGTACATCAACATACATATTCATGGATAACTAGTGATATTCTATATTTGTGTGATAGAATGACAATAGTAAATCTATAAATCTTAAAGATATATTAAAGCTTAAAGAGAATCTCGACAAAGTATGCTTCAGAACGAAAACTAATTCTAAATACGAAAATAAGAAAATATATAATAATAGTGATATAAAATTGATTTCACAATACTTATTGTTAACAAATTAATGTGTTTCACTATAATACATAATAAAGAATAATAGGTGCATTATTAAGGTTCATATAGAAAACGAGCTTAATAAAACGATAGTATTAACTATAGATTCAGACCGGAAGTTCAGAATAATAAAAGATAATAACGATGACATCAATGATCAAGATGGCGGCCGGATATTAAAAATATGATTTAAATATGTCATAGAGCAATAAAACTACTTCATAAATCAAGATTACCAAAGAAAGAGGATAATACAGAATATGCATATGACGACTATAGAATACGAAGTTTTATACGATATGTAAGCATTATTCTACTTCGCATTATTTTAATCGTTTAAATATATTAGCTAAAATATCTTTGCAGATAAATAAACTGTAATGCTAGAATAATAGATATTGTACTGCTGTTACCCGGCCCAGGGGAAAATGAAATATAATATTGTGCGAATGCGAGATAAATATTCATAACAATATCATTAACAAACCTTATCCTCATAATGATGGCTTCGTTTACTAGAGTTATAATAATATATGGATCAAAGTTACTCAAGGTTACTCAATATTACTGGGTCAAGGTATATACAACCTATTAATCCAATTGGCTTCATATCGACAACATATATGTATATATATATATATATATATATATATATGTTATAGCAAGTACCTATAGGCACCTATAGTACCTATAGGAGTATACTCCTAATATACCCAACCACAGTGTAAATAGGTTACATGATTATATTCCATTTATAATTAAAAAATTGATAAAATAGTTATATTATTTATTTACATATTAGTTATAATGATTATTCTTGATTATATTGCATTGCATATTTTCATGACTCCGTTTACATGTATTAATATTCGTTCGGCTTCTGATTTGTGTGTACATTATATAATATAACATCTTAATTTATAATACTTAGTTCATAATTTAATTAATATTTAGTATTATATAATAAAATATTGTATACATGTATGTGTAAATATGCTTATATGATCCACTAACTATATCCATTGATCTATTTATAGAATATATAGGTTCTTCTAAAACACAAATCCCCAAAAATATTTCGCTACGCCATTTAAACTGAAATGTACGAAAGATAAATTAATACATATATATATATATATATATATATATAAATATATTATGAGAATACAATTTATAAATATAATTGTATATAATATTAATGTAAAGGTAAAGTAAAATATTTAGGATTTTGTTTAAATTAAATTAATGTTTTAAATATTATTTATATAATTGTTTTGTCAAATAATTTATCCTATATAAGTAATACATATTCAGGATTAATATATGTATATATATATATATATATATATATATATATATATATATATATATATATATATATATGTGTGTGTGTGTAATTATATATAATAGAAATTTCGATTTCAGTAATCACACATCCTGATAAATTCATCAGGCTGATGCACAGTTACGCTGACAGCGAGAACGGGTTCAAACCATATCAGGGGCATTACAATAAGTAATCAATTAATATTAGAAGTGATGGTATATAATTGTGTATACGAACTGATTATTTCTAGCTAAAAGTTGTAAGCATTAACATGTTTTAATACGAATCAACATATGAGAGCGGCTTCGAAGGGAAATTTAATTAGACTATACATTTTAAAATGTCATATTAGTTCCAGGAAGTGATAAGGTGAGTCCACCAAAATATAATAAATAGCTAATAATAAATTATATATATATATATATATATATATATATATTAACTTATCGTATATATTTTCTTCATCTGTATACCTGTATATTATTTATTAGTATTAATAAATAAACTAAACTGTATATAATAAAGAGATATAACCAACTATATTTGTTATATACATAAAGTACATGATCATTCTCATATATATGTTTAACTTTAGTATTAATAAATCTTATATATATAATAAATATAATACAATATTTTTATATTTAATAAATAGATATAAATATATTTAACAAATATTATTTTGTGTTTTTTTCATACTATAATATCAAATATATTTAATATTTGTTTATAAAATGTATAGAAAGTATATCGTTAGTTTCTAAGCGTACAATGTAATGCATTGTCTATCTATACATAATAGCTATTATTACCTATATGACTATATATATATATAACAAATCTATACAATTAATTGTGTATCAACTGTATTAAATTGGAATAAAATACACATGCATATATAGGAATATAATGTTTCGATATTTTAAGTAATTACTAATTATTATTTAATGAATCAGTAAATTAATAATTATTATAATATGTAATATAGCATGTTATTTGTAAGAATATATACTTCTATAGCATATATATATATATATATATATATATATATATATATATATTATATAATAACTATATGATATACAGTATGCTACATATAATAAATATTCAATAGAAATAATACTTTGTTAAACTTAACATTATTAATGTGACGTAATTCTGACATTACATAGACTATATACTATAGTATCTAGGCTTCCTTCAAACGAATGCATATAATTATCAAATATGGACTAATATATATTATATATTGACTATATTTGATACTAGAGTATATTTTCATATAGATTACATGTAAAAATCAGCTAATATGGTCGATACAAACCACTTATTAATTAAAATACCTCATTTTTAAATTGTTAAATGACAGCTGTTTCAGTTTTATAAGAACATATTTGTAATAATATTAACTTATACTTTTGAAATGTTTATGTTAAGTGGACAATTTTTAATACCTTTATTTTAATACTTTTTAATACCCTTTTAAAATAAACATGAAATGGGTTTCTAATAAATCAATATGTTTATATAAGTTAAAAAACTTAAAACTTTAACTTGAAAGTAAAACCTTAAAGTTTATAATAATGATTAGGTACTTATAATGAATCCAATTAACAAATATATATGGTATATTTCTATATTGTATATATTATAATATATATATATATATATATATATATATATATATTACTATATATTTATTATTAATATATATTACATTATTATATATAAATATATATATATATATAAATATATATATATATATATATATATATTTATTTCTATATATTTATATATTTATTATTAATATATATTACATTATTATATATAAATATATATATATATATATATATATATATATAATATATATAATAATGTAATATATATTAATAATAAATATATAGTAATAACTTACTTGTCATATCCATTATCCCTAAATTAATTATTAGTAATTTATATGTCAAATGGCTTATTTATATATATATATTTATAATTTATATAATTGATAATAAATGGTGATTATGAATATACAATAATATGAGGTATACAATGTATACTATACATACATATATTTAAGTATGCTATAATATATATAACGTATAACTATAGTTTAAAATGTACTATAGTAAATTTTACAAATAGCCTTAATATATATATTGTATAAACTAAAAAGTATTATTTTAAAATAATCTTAAATGGAAATCAAAAAATGAACTTAAAATTTTGAGTTATTTTATCATATTCGTAGAACTTTTTTATTTACTTTATATAAAACTGATGTATTTGTATTTACTTATTCACAAAACCAAACTATTGTAAACTCATAATAAATCATTGTATACAATTTTATAAAATATATATATACCGGGCAGGTTACATTAAGAGAAGGTCAGATATACATAGGTTACCATTATAGTGATTGTAGGTCTCAATTATAATTGTTCGGTATACCGACCTATAAATGACTATTTATAATAACGTAATCAATATTCAATATATTTTAAATTTTGTAATATGGTAATAGTATGGAATATTTAATGTTGCTATTTTAAATTGTTGATATGATTGCATTGACAAGTATAGGTAGGGGTCGGTAATTGGATATCTAGTGATAATACCGAACCCGTCTCCAATTACCGACACCCTAACATACGTATAGTACGAATAGTTGTAACGTTACAATATCCAATCAAATAGTAGATATAAATATGTGTAATGAATTAGAAAACGGTCGCTATTTTTATTTATTGAATTTAAGTTTTAATATTAATATATATGTGATTATATTTAAACTCTATGTGTTCGTGTAGTAAACTTTAACGTAAGTGACTGTAGTCACACTTTATAAAGTCCATTATTAATATAACTATAGTTAGGTAACTATGTATATATGTGCTAAAGAATACTTTTATAAAGATATTTAATATGTTGTTCACATGATAACAATTTCAAAGTAAACAATGGATACATTTCAATTTGATATTATAAATCATATAGGGGCAGTATTTAAATAATTTAGAAGGTCGGCGATTGGAAAATCATATATATGATGTCTTCCATATGGATTGCAATAGTTAATATATCTGGTTTAATATTTATTAAAATTCAATTATTTTAATAATTTGTATAGAGATTTAATTTACAAACAATACCAGCCTAGCATTACATTTTCTTTGAATTAATAAATTATTTTAATGTTTTAAAAAAATTATTATTCAAATATTAAACCCAGAATATTACATTTTATCAAATAACAATAACAAGATTGAATATTTTGAAAAACAAAATACTTATTCATATTTACCATTACATTACTAATATGTTATGTACTGTATATTATATTCACGTAACTATTATATATTATATATGTTGAGTTGCGAGGGGGTGTCGGTAATATGAGACTTTGCCCTAAATATGGAACATACCCTTCCAATAAACTTAACGGTAGCTAGTATATGTTGTAAATGAAATGTAATATAATATCTATGATTCAATAGTAAAACAACTATTAAAACAAATCAACCAATGTAAAGTGGGAAGTATTATTTTATTTTTGTTTGTTCGGTATTATATTTTAGTTTTATATATATTTCGTATATATGTTTCAAATGTATTATATTACTAAAATACAATATTAATAATTTTCTATTATTTCAGAGTATAGTGATAAGTATTATATTGTTTGTTTCGTAATATTATTGGTATGTTTTGTTATTAACTTGTTCTGTTTTTGTATAGGTATATTGGTTTATTTATTTATAACGTGTTCTGTTTGTATATATAATATGATATATTACAGATTTTGGTATGTATTACATTATTTGTTTGTTTCATTCTAGAATTGGTTTAATTGATTTTTAACATGTTCTGTTTATAATATATTTAAAATTTAACATTTAAATATTAAACTATATAACTAATAATTTATTACTAAAACAGGGTACAGATAAGAAGAATTCTATAAAGTTAAAGTAGAAATTAAATATGTCGATGCCACTTACAAAATAATATATTTTATTTCTATTTTCGATTATTTTTACGCTATATTTTATTACTATTTTGATAATTTTTCGTTTATTTGTATTATATGATTTATTTCTACTTTCGATTGTTTTTCGTTTATTTTTACGGTAACTGTAAAACGTTTTAATTTCCTTAATTTTTTAATTTCGTATTATTCTTTGTTTATTTCTATAACGTATGTTATCGTTAGCAAATATTTATATTTTATACTTTCGATTATATTTTCGGCTATGTATTTGCTTAAATAAATTATCAATCAACCAATGCAAATATTAACATAATAATGTATTAATATATTACTCATCATTTCTAATAACACAACATATCGTATATATGATTCACTAATTAAGCATGCATTCTATTTGTAATACGTTATATCGTACACGCACAGACTTTGAGGGGCCCCCTCAAGTCTGTGCGTGTATGTGCGTGTATGTAAGATGAGTATGCGATGATGCTAATACTAACGGTGTCCCATCTAGATTCAATACGTCCGTAATTCTGTAATATGGAAATGTATATATATATATATATATATATATATATATATATATATATATATATATAGATTTATAGAATAATATACTCATTCAAACACTAATACATACGCGCGCATATGCATACACATACACACACACGGTAATTATGTAATTATTGTTATTCTATAGAACATTATAATGTTTATATACAAATTATATTTCATTTATATATAATATTTATTATTCTATATATATATATATGTATATAATATATTTTTTAATTTTAAATCTTTTATTTAGAGATATTATGTTTTCATAATATATATATATATATATATATATATATCTTTATAGTTATTATGAACAAATAATATCTCTGAATGAAATATTCAAAATTAACAAAATTAAATTCCTATAATATATATAATTAACATTATAATTATTATATGCATAATATGTATTATAATATATTATATAACACTATATTATAACCGCTATAATTATAACTACACTATAGCTATACTTATAACTATATCTATAATAAATACGTTTTATTTACCTTTCAGTCTTCTCGAGATTCCAGTCGAGAGAGAGTTGTTCATTGAATTCCGCATCTCTAAAGAAAATATTAAGTTATTTAAAATTAGAATAAAGAATGTATTATAATTGTATAAATAATAAAAATATGGGTTAGTTCACAAAGGAGTTAAATAGCTAACCCTGGACATAATATATTCACTTTTTCTTTAGTCGATCCCTTTCTGCAAAAATGTGTAATTGTTTGTAGTTATTATTATTATATTGGAATGTCAGATATTTATATTATAAATAGTTTTTATTAAATCTCAGTCACATGTAATCAACTAAAACTCAGTAAAATCTATTTTTAATATTTTTAAATATTAAGTACTATATATTATGCCTCTGACCGACTCTCCTCCTGTATCAAGTCCATACACCAATGGCTTACCTCCAACTCACTAAAACTTAACCCCACTAAAACGGAAGCTATTTTTCTCCACTTACCCCTACGCTCCTCCACCCTCCCTGAACCACCCCCATCTCATTCATCAATATATCACTCCCCTACTCTCAACACGTCCGAAACCTTGGCTTCCATCTTGATACCACCCTTTACTTTGACTTCCATCTTATATATATGCACAAATCCATCCACTACCACCTACACTGCCTTCGCTTAATCCGATGCTCCAGTCCCCTCCCCATCGCTATTACCATTGCCACTCCTCCTACATCATCCCCCTATTCGACTATTGTAACTCCCTACTCTTTAACATCCCTGAATACAAACTCTTTAAACTACAACGATTCCAAAACGCTGTAGTTCGCTGCGTCCATTTACTTCCCCGTCGTTCTTCTGACTCTATTACACCTCTCCTAAAACAACTACACTGGCTGCCAGTCCCCTACCGCATAAAGTACAAACTCTCCCTGACCATCCACAAATCAATTCACCACAACTCCCCAGACCACCTTGCTTCCCTCCTACATCTACACACACCCATCACTCCACTCCAGACCCGTTCCTCCAACACCTTTATCCTTACCAATCCCTATCTACACAAACTCCACTCTTCCAATATACGCTCCTTTGCCCTCTTTTTCCCTTACCACTGGAAATCCCTTCCCAATCACCTACGAACAAACACATCAACTCCCTCCTTTAAACTCCAAATTAAGACTTATTACTTCTCCCTTGCCTTCCCTCCCACTCAATAATTCCCTCCCAGGGACGGCCGATTGCTCACGCACTGATGCAGTCCATAAACAAAACAAAAAGTAAGTAAGTAAGTATATATACTATATATACTAATATATTACTATAAAACATATATAAAACTGGTATTTCTATATAGAGTCAATTCAGTATTTGTTATTAATGAAATATATAATTCGGGAAGTAACACGCGATTTTAAAACACGTAACATGTCATCCATAAATAGATATTACAATAATATTTATAAGTGAGTTTATATGATATTGAATAACAATTATCAGTTCTCATTAAAACATCGATGCTTTAATATAATAGCGGTTTCGAAAGGATATAAAAGCTATTTGGTTATAAGTGAAAACTGCATATAATTTTCTGATGAAAGGTTCCACACACATACAAAACAATACATATATAAATAACACTATATAAATGAATACATGAACGAATGAAATCGGTTTTTAGACAATACATAAGAAGAATTAGTGAAAACGAATATCTTTAGAAGAAAAAAAAACTAAAACAATTTGTTAAATATTTTAACATTTAAATGATTGCTTCCTATTTTAATAATCAATACTATATATACAATATAATTTGTAAAGTGTCAACTACCTATTGTTGGTGACTTGATATTTGCGAAATGTTATGCATCCAGTTTTTTTCATTGGTTATTAATAATTATATATATTCAAATACGCTATTATTATTTGTGGGCAATTTCAATAAATCGGGATATACTAGTTTACAGATATTTTTAGATATTTACATATACGATTTATATATATACATTTATATGTTAATATACATTAATCTTATACATTTAACATTTTCTATTTGTAGCAATCTATATAAATATGAATAGATTCTGTAATAAATTAAATTAGATTACTTCCCCACAATGTATTCACCTAATAAGGATAACAATGCAAGTGCTTTGTATAGCATACTATACACAGCACTATAGTGCGGTGTGTATACGTGTTTAAGTGTATCAATTTCATATAATATTGATACAAATGTATATATTTAAAAATCATACATTTAAATATCTGGAAAATATCAGGAAAATATCTGGAAAATATTTGGAAAATATTTGGAAAATATCTGGAAAATATCTGGAAAATATCTGGAAAATATCTTGAAAATATTTGGAAATTATCTGGAAAATATCTGGAAAATATCTTGAAAATATCTGGAACTAGTATATGCCAAACAAATATACTACCTGCAGGTACATAATCGCATGCGCACATACGAACTTGGATTCGACGGGTTTAGCCTTGGTTCTGTTCAGCGTCTTAATCACCAGACAGATGATCTCCATACAGAAAGTTAACATTATTGCCATCAGTACTATGTAGTTGTGGGCAATACGGGAGAGTTTCTTAGCGACTGTGTTGGCAGGGTGGTCATGTGTCACATGTCACGTGTAGGTGTAGGTGTAGGTATAGGTGTAGGTATAGGTACATGTATAGATATAGGTATATGTGTATGTGTATGTATATGTGAAGGTATAGATGTAGGTGTAGTTTTAGGTAGGGGAGAGTACTCGAATACCGATACCCTAACAATAAATAACCATAACTTTATTATTTCTCAATTAAATATTTCCACATTTAATATATAAGTATTAAGTAGGTATATATATAATAGCTATTTTAAAATTTAATTTAGTTTGTTTAACTATGAGATAACAGGGGTGTCGATATTACAGGCACTGCCTCGAATACAGACATCTTGGCATATAATATCGACATCCTAAATATAACGATATTTAGATATACCATATATTATTTAATATCCACTATCCAATCAGAATTAAATGCGCGTTACTTTTAGTTAACACACGCAATTCATACGTTGTTTTCCTATAATTAATTTTCGAAAATATTTAATATTTTATATTATATTATTAATATTAACTTTTAAATTACATAATGCGAATATTGTACGTACATAGTAGTTTTATATAGTTTCTGAAAGACTATTTAATTCCAAGTAGAATCAATTCCAAGTATATGTATATATTATTAGGTATATCTATTAATTTATGAATATTGTCATAACGCATGCACATTATAAACAAATAACGCTGATTGGTTAAAGGGTGTCGATATTACGTGCAATTAGGGTGTCGGTATTATGAAAATGTATGTTGCTTAGGTAAACGTCAATAACTTTGTAACAAATTATCAAAAATACAAAATCTTTTAGGCATATTGTAAAATATAATTTGATCTAAACGACTTATTTAAATTATTTAAAATATATATATTTTCAAAGTATTGAGAAACGATATTGTATTTCAAAATTTTTATAAATTTAGAGTTGTAACGAAAAAATAAGTTTTTTGTTTATAATTAAATAAATATAAATATTTAAAAAAAAATTATACCTATATGAATTAGAATTATTTTGATTAACATATAATTATATTTCATACATTAATTATTTTTTGATTGAAATTATATTTTAGGAGATCTCTAGGGTGTCGATATTACGTGCATGTCGATATTAGAGCACTCTACCCTACACTGTATTAAGTAAATGGTTTTCTGCAGTAAAATAAATGGTATTTAAGGTGTGCTTATAATAGAACCATTTTGTATAGGTGTATGTGTAGGTGTATATGTAGGTGTAGGTGTAGGTATAGGTACATGTATAGGTATATGTGTAGGTGTAGGTGTAGGTGTAGGAGTAGGTGTATATATAGGTGTAGGTATAGGTATAGGTGTAGGTATAGGTGTAGGTGTAGGTATAGGTGTAGGTATAGGTATAGGGTATAGGTGTAGGTATAGGTGTAGGTATAGGTGTAGGTGTAGGTGTAGGTGTAGGTGTAGGTGTAGGTGTAGGTGTAGGAGTAGGTGTATATATAGGTGTAGGTGTATGTGTAGGTATAGGTGTAGGTATAGGTGTAGGTGTAGGTGTAGGTGTATATATAGGTGTAGGTGTAGGTGTAGGTATAGGTGTAGGTGTAGGTGTAGGTGTAGGTGTAGGAGTAGGTGTATATATAGGTGTAGGTGTAGGTATAGGTGTAGGTGTAGGTGTAGGTGTATGTGTAGGTATAGGTGTAGGTATAGGTGTAGGTATAGGTGTAGGTGTAGGTGTAGGTGTAGGAGTAGGTGTATATATAGGTGTAGGTGTAGGTGTAGGTGTAGGAGTAGGTGTATATATAGGTGTAGGTGTAGGTATAGGTGTAGGTGTAGGTGTAGGTGTAGGTGTAGGTATAGGTGTAGGTATAGGTGTAGGTGTAGGTGTATATGTAGGTGTAGGTGTAGGTATAGGTACATGTATAGGTATATGTGTAGGTGTAGGTGTAGGTGTAGGAGTAGGTGTATATATAGGTGTAGGTATAGGTATAGGTGTAGGTATAGGTGTAGGTGTAGGTATAGGTGTAGGTATAGGTATAGGGTATAGGTGTAGGTATAGGTGTAGGTATAGGTGTAGGTGTAGGTGTAGGTGTAGGTGTAGGTGTAGGTGTAGGTGTAGGAGTAGGTGTATATATAGGTGTAGGTGTATGTGTAGGTATAGGTGTAGGTATAGGTGTAGGTGTAGGTATAGGTGTAGGTATAGGTATAGGGTATAGGTGTAGGTATAGGTGTAGGTATAGGTGTAGGTGTAGGTGTAGGTGTAGGTGTAGGTGTAGGTGTAGGTGTAGGAGTAGGTGTATATATAGGTGTAGGTGTATGTGTAGGTATAGGTGTAGGTATAGGTGTAGGTGTAGGTGTAGGTGTATATATAGGTGTAGGTGTAGGTGTAGGTATAGGTGTAGGTGTAGGTGTAGGTGTAGGTGTAGGAGTAGGTGTATATATAGGTGTAGGTGTAGGTATAGGTGTAGGTGTAGGTGTAGGTGTAGGTGTAGGTATAGGTGTAGGTATAGGTGTAGGTGTAGGTGTAGGTGTAGGAGTAGGTGTATATATAGGTGTAGGTATAGGTATAGGGTATATGTGTAGGTGTATGTGTAGGTATAGGTGTATGTATAGGTGTAGGTATATGTGTAGGTGTATATATAGGTGTAGGTGTATATATAGATTAATTTATTCAGTGGAATAGTATCTTTGTTTTTGTGAGGCGATCGAAAAATGATCGGCTGGACAAATACTCGTGTACGGAATGTGAATTATGAACAATAATCTTCATGTATTTGATTAAGTATTTAACTGTATATATGTTTGTGTGTGTTTATGTGTGTATAAACTTATGTGTATATTGCGCGACGTACGACGTACGTAAATACGCTAAGGGTAGTCACAAAATAAAAAAATAATGCTAGTTTTTATCATACATAGATTTGAATTCTAAGAACAATGAAATTCTTGGATTTTATTTTTATTTAGTTTTAGACACTGCGCCCTTCAAAGTTTTGTAAAAATTTCAAAATAAATTTTTCAGAAATAAATATTTCCCATTTTATCCATTTACCATGACTCTACGATTATTGTTATTATTTTATTTTGAACTTTTTCATTTAATATTTTTAATTGTTCATCTGTATATCAACCTATTACTAATTATTATATAATCAATATTAACAATATTGTTATATTCGATTTCCAGAATTCGATTTCCAGAATAACCTATAGGCTATAGCCATACTCAAACGGTTACAATAACCATATCAATGGTATCAAAAACATATAAGTGTCTTTCTGACCCAATTGAGCGAGATGGGCGGATTCATATTACACTAATTGAACGGCAGATAATTCAATCATATAAATCCAAAATCTAAAAAAGATTTAAAAAAATAAATATTATATATTCTTTAGATTTCTCTATATTTTAATTATACATATTATATGAATTTAAAGAAATTTTGGAAATATATAATAACATTATACTATAATATATAATAAATATATTATATATAAATTAAATTAAATATATAAATTCAATAATATTTTCACTTTAAATATTTATTTTAAATTATAACCAAAAAAAAAATCTTTAATAAATATTGTGTAAATAGTAAAAAAAAATTATAAAATTTTTTCATCGATTGGAAATGTAAGCAATATATCGATATATATGAATAATATCGTTATAAAATTTTAAAAAATAATATAAAAATTGATCACATTACTTAGAAATTTTTTTTTTGCAAAAATGATTATTAAGAAAAACTGATTTATTTTTTTTGTAAATAAAGTATTTATTAATTTTTATATCATATTTATATTATATTTATATATGTTTTAAATTTGAAAAATATGTTAATTGGAAAAAACTAGTATATTTGCCTTTCTATGAAAATCCTCGCAATTTCTAGTATTTTGTTTTTACATATAAAATGTTGTAATATTTTATAATATATTTATATGATACAAAATATGCCAATGTTTCATCAAAATATATTCATTATTTGTGTTTTGATTTAAATATTTATATATTTTGATAAAAAACAATGAAAATCGTATCTTTTTCAATGCAAATTATACGTAATCTGAAAATCGCGGGCGACATATCAGAAATTGTTCAAATTGGGTCAAATTTTGTTGTAACTTACTTTTTGTTTTATTCTCTATAAAATATTTACTAGAACGTTTTGTATATTTACAAATTTCATAATTTCAAATTTCATAAATGTAGGTTCCTACATGATCATATATGATCACCCTTAACGTACGCGCGCACCTACTGCAGTATGTACGCGTGCGTAATTCAAACGTTATGCAGTATTGTTATGGCGCAAGATAGCTGTATTCACCCCATAGGGGGCATCCTTAAAGTGGGTGGTATAACACTACAAGTATTTCCGGCAACTATAATTATAAATATACCGACTAGGCCAACCCTATATGCAACATATTTACTATTTTGAATTTAAATTGAATAGACCAATTAGAAGCATTTACACAATGTAATAAACTATAGTGCATTCGTGTGAGGACTATTGTTGTGGTACACGTTGATCAAGGTATATCCTCGTAATATCAATAATATCTATGTGCAAAATGTTAGTAAAAAATATAATTATTCTATGTATTATTTATTTGTAGGTGAAATATGTTTGAGTAGAAATAAATATTATGAATCAGTTATATGTTATTCATTCGAATACTATAAACAAAATAAAATATCCTGATCGTTTAAGTGTCGGCGAAAACTTCGAGTTTTTTTATTTTAGTTTTTTTTTAATATACACATTTTTATCTAAATAATGATATATGTTATTTATAACCTAACATGTTATTTATAAGTAAATATAAGTATAATAAATTCGAATTTTAAAACATTAGATCATGAACAAATATACTTATTATTATTATTCAAAATATATAACTATAACTTTAAGAAGCTATATCTCAGAACATTTTATTTCATTTGTTCACTCTTTTCAAAATCCTCTGAATTTTTAACTTTTTGATTGATCTTTTGACATTTTCTGAGTATATATATATAATATATCTAATAATACATTAGATAATTAAAATATATGCATAAATTCTATAGATATACATATATTACATAATATCACAAAAATATGTATACTTTTATAACCTATATTTTTGAATTTTTAAATATTTGTATTAGTATGATTATTTATATAACCCTATGTTTTACAATTAAAGTAATCAAGGTTTTGCTACCCTTTGAGGACCAGATAAGCGCTTGGAATAGGTATCAACATAATTCACCATACACAGTAATTTAAATATAATATTTAAATATGTCATTGTTATTTAATAGATATTTTATAAATTAAAATATGAGGTAGATTTTAAATTACAGTAAATTAATAATTAGTATTTATATTCCATTATTTAGAAGAAAACTGTTTAATTAATTAATCTGGAATTGATGTTTTATTATTTTATATACCAACTTAAATATATGCAATTTACATAAATAACATCATATTATATATATATATATAAATATATAATATGTTATCGATGTTATAATATATATATATAGGAAATATATATTATAACATTAATGTTATGTAACATCAATTGATAACATATTATACAACATATAATAATATTGTATTTAGATAATTTACAGTATACAATGCATATATTCTTATATTATTATGTATAAAATAATGATTGGCTCTCATTAAACATGGATGTATTAAAAAACTAGAGCTGTTTCGAAAAAACGTCATTGATATAAGTGTAAACTTAATCCAAGTTCCTATATGATTGGATGAAAGGACTTCACTAAATTAAAATTAAAAAAAAACAAAATATTACTACAGTATATATATGCATAACGAACAAGGTTGCTTATTATGTAATAGCGATATATATAGATAGTGACACATTGCGTAATACGCTGTTATGTAATCGTTACTAGATAGAGTTGATAACATAACAGCCATGGCTCCACGTAATGAATACGAGCTACAACTAACATACATTCTTTAAGGGCCATTAAGCGCATATCTAAATATATACTTCTAAATAAGAAGTCCCCTGTTAATATTATCTGCATATACGTATATGTAGACGCATACGTCTACTCCAATTTAAGTGTTACCGTAGTGCCAGTAATAGGTAGGACATTTAAGTGTTACCGTAGTGCCAGTAATAGGTAGGACATTTAAGTGTTACCGTAGTGCCAGTAATAGGTAGGACATTTAAGTGTTACCGTAGTGAAACGCCAGTAATAGGTAGGACATTTAAGTGTTACCGTAGTGCCAGTAATAGGTAGGACATTTAAGTGTTACCGTAGTGCCAGTAATAGGTAGGACATTTAAGTGTTACCGTAGTGCCAGTAATAGGTAGCACATTTAAGTGTTACCGTAGTGCCAGTAATAGGTAGCACATTTAAGTGTTACCGTAGTGCCAGTAATAGGTAGGATATTTAAGTGTTACCGTAGTGCCAGTAATAGGTAGCACATTTAAGTGTTACCGTAGTGCCAGTAATAGGTAGCACATTTAAGTGTTACCGTAGTGCCAGTAATAGGTAGGATATTTAAGTGTTACCGTAGTGCCAGTAATAGGTAGCACATTTAAGTGTTACCGTAGTGCCAGTAATAGGTAGCACATTTAAGTGTTACCGTAGTGCCAGTAATAGGTAGGACATTTAAGTGTTACCGTAGTGCCAGTAATAGGTAGCACATTTAAGTGTTACCGTAGTGCCAGTAATAGGTAGGACATTTAAGTGTTACCGTAGTGCCAGTAATAGGTAGCACATTTAAGTGTTACCGTAGTGCCAGTAATAGGTAGCACATTTAAGTGTTACCGTAGTGCCAGTAATAGGTAGGACATTTAAGTGTTACCGTAGTGCCAGTAATAGGTAGCACATTTAAGTGTTACCGTAGTGCCAGTAATAGGTAGGATATTTAAGTGTTACCGTAGTGCCAGTAATAGGTAGCACATTTAAGTGTTACCGTAGTGCCAGTAATAGGTAGGACATTTAAGTGTTACCGTAGTGCCAGTAATAGGTAGCACATTTAAGTGTTACCGTAGTGCCAGTAATAGGTAGGATATTTAAGTGTTACCGTAGTGCCAGTAATAGGTAGCACATTTAAGTGTTACCGTAGTGCCAGTAATAGGTAGCACATTTAAGTGTTACCGTAGTGCCAGTAATAGGTAGGACATTTAAGTGTTACCGTAGTGCCAGTAATAGGTAGCACATTTAAGTGTTACCGTAGTGCCAGTAATAGGTAGCACATTTAAGTGTTACCGTAGTGCCAGTAATAGGTAGGATATTTAAGTGTTACCGTAGTGCCAGTAATAGGTAGCACATTTAAGTGTTACCGTAGTGCCAGTAATAGGTAGCACATTTAAGTGTTACCGTAGTGCCAGTAATAGGTAGGACATTTAAGTGTTACCGTAGTGCCAGTAATAGGTAGGACATTTAAGTGTTACCGTAGTGCCAGTAATAGGTAGCACATTTAAGTGTTACCGTAGTGCCAGTAATAGGTAGCACATTTAAGTGTTACCGTAGTGCCAGTAATAGGTAGCACATTTAAGTGTTACCGTAGTGCCAGTAATAGGTAGGACATTTAAGTGTTACCGTAGTGCCAGTAATAGGTAGGACATTTAAGTGTTACCGTAGTGCCAGTAATAGGTAGCACATTTACACGAAATAGTAAGTTATCGTTAAGTTATTATAATGCAGTAAAAATCAACGATATATCGTATAGTATACTCATAACATGGAGTAACTTAAATAGTACTATTAAATGTAGTAAATGTACACTAAATATTGAGTGAAATCATCGAGTTGTACTAGGAAATATATATATATGTTATATATATAACAATTAATTTTATAGGTACACTTTTTGTTATATAGAAAGAATATAATATTTAGTTTGTGTTCTTATATTAATATATTTATAAAAATTTTACTAATGTAAATAGATTTTAAATTATTATTTTTATTTTATATCTAAGTTAATATTCTGAATTTATTAAATAAAGTTACCATTTTAGAATCTATATTTAATTAAATGGAAATTAAACAAAATATGAAAGTATTAAATTTTATATCTAAAATAAAATTCTATATATATAGAATTTTGTATATATAAATATATGTATATATATACAAATATACAAATATAATGATTACAAACAAATTATTAAGTAAATGATTAAGTAAATGATATATAACAATATAAATATGGAAACATGAATGTACTTACTCTTGCTATATTTCTTATCCGGGTCACTATCTTCTATAGATGCGCAGCGTCCCAATGGTAGTACATCATTACAGATGAACTCTTTCTTGTAGTCTGCGACTAGGTCTTTGTTGTGCCTCGACTATATTGTGTTTACTCTATTGTATATCCATATATATATATATATATATATATATATATATATATATATTACTGACTGTGTTGCTCATCGGGAAAAGGTTAAATTGTGTTAAAATATTTCTATTTTCGGTCCTACCTTTTACAAATGAAAATGTCTTATATATAAATTTAGATGCGCGAATAAACACAGTTAGTTACTTCTATAATTCTATAACGTAATATATAAATCAGTAGGGTGACATCTATAGGGGAAAGTCTCCGATTACCGACCCCTAAATGATTATTTGTAATAACTTATTCAATATTATATATATATTTGAAATTTTGTAATTATAATTACCCTATGGGTAATATTATGGTAATGAATAATGTGGCTATTTTAAATGTTTAATATAAGTATATTTACAAGAATAAATAAGGGTGTCGGTAATCGGATACATGCATGTGTCTAATACATACCCCATTCTCCTATTACCGACCCCCTATAATAATTGTGGTATAAATAATTGTAGTATTATAATATCTAATAAAAATAGTAGATTTACATAAATATAATTAATTATAATATGCATGCAATTTATTTGTTATCGAATTTATGTTTTAATAGTAATATTAAATTTAAATTTAAACTTTAAGGTAATTATATTAAAATAGTGTATATTATTATTTAATATTTATTTATTAATCAGTATGTATATAATTAACTGTAATCATGAATCATTAATCTATATCAATGATATATAAACACTTACGAGATATTTTAAAGTAAAATACGGATCTATTTTAATTGGATATTATAAATCACATGGGGTCGGTATTAGGGTAATTTAGGGGGTCGGTAATAGCAAAATCATATGGGTTGCTATAATTAAGATTATTTTGTTAATAGTTATTCAAATTTAATTATTTTTATAATAATTATAAACATTTTATTGATCTACAATATTATGCACAAAATCAAGTTTTCTTTTAATTAATAAAGTATTTACAATGATTTAAAAAAAGTTTCAATTCAAATATTTAAAAACAGAATATTACATTTTATCAAATGACAATTGTAGGATTAAATATTTTTAAAAACAAAATAATTATTCATATTTTTCATTAAATTACTAACAGTTCATATATATATAATTTTTTGATATCTCTTATAGTTACTGAGATATGAGAGGGGGTCGTTATTAGGAGGAGGTCGGTAATCGGAGACTTTTACCTACATGATCTCACACACAATCACGTAGTGTTAATGTGCGTATTTGTAAAATATTAATACCAAATATTAATACCAAATTTAAACTATTGTATATATACCGCCTTTTTTAATTTGTTCTTAAAAATTATTAAATATAGATAATGTAATATATAATATATATATATATATATATATATGATATATCAATATTCATTTTATAAAGTAAAATTATCAATAAAGTATATTATATGATATTTTTTCTTAAAAACTTAACAAATTTGTATATCGATATAAAATAATCTAACATTTTTTTAATAATTTGTTTACGATTTATTAATCTAATACATTATGTTTGTTCTACAACAAAATGTTGCGAAGTGTTGGATTACACGTTATATTTAAAAAAAGAATAAAAAGTATCAAATTGTATAAATTGATATATAGGTAGGCTATAGCATAAATATAATGAATATTATACCTACTTTGTATACCTATTAATCGATCATTTCTTATATACAACTCTTGATTTCATTCTCGAATAAACATTTATAATATATAAAGCTATAATATGTATATAATATATAGTATAAAACTGTAAAAAAAATCGATAAAAATGTAAAAACTGAAATAAAATTGAAATACAATATAACAGTTGCTAATATACAAAACTTTTACGCGCATGCGTATTCGAACATTCCATTGTTAATAGGTAACACACGGTATTTGTTGTTTTTATATTTTTAATCAAATAGTGGAGAATAACTACACTAGTAGGGGAGTGAAGGGTATTGTGGCCGATGCGGGTATTGTGGCCGATAACGATATTTCAAGAACCATTATAGTTATCAAAAAATGATATATACGAAAAATGTAGATAATTGTATTCTAAGAATTATAGTGTACATCATTTTTTATTTATATCAATATTAATTATTGATTTTTGATTAGAGAAAAAAATCAAATAATCAAATAATCGAACAAAAAGTTTGTAGCTGAATAAAACTAAATGTAGTAAAACAAAATGGTATAACGATTAATTATTTTTATATTTAATATAAAATGCGTGTGTATCTTGATATCTGATACAATGTATTTTATTTTCTAATTATAAAAATAGTACGTATTTTAATACATGACGCGATCCTAGTGGCTATTTCGGAACTATAGACCATAATACCCGCACTAGTGTATTTTATCTCTATTTATACGGAAAATTTGCTTTTTAATAAAAATCAAATGATTTGAATAAAAATAATTAAATGAGTAAATGTTGATAGCCATTATTTAGAACAATATATTGTAATTGTATATACAACTTATTGGATCATGATATCCAATATTAGTATGATATATTTTGTTTCTTGTAAGGTAATAAAAAGATCGGCCATAATACCATTCCCTCCCCTATGTGTAATTTAGATATTACCAAATTGTTTATCGTATAATATCCATTAAGATACTAATTATAGGTTAATACAAAGATCAGCCTTAGCGTGCGTTTGTTCGCGTAAAGTGCGGCCTAACTCGCGAATCTTCGCAAATATTGAATATACGTGTTCGATTACTCGCGAATAGATGACGTAATAGATATGACGTAATATATATATATATATATGTGACGTAATATATGACGCAATAGATAAGACGTAACCAGTACGCATGTGAGTAGCTGCATGTGTTTCAACTGTGGGCCTACGCAATAGGTAGACTCGGCCGCGGCCAGTACATATGTGGGGTCCTTCAACCAGTGCAGTTTACAGTCGCATATCAGCTTATTACCCGTCAGATTGACGGTCAGTTGATCTCGGGGGTACAGCGGAAACGAAGTATGCTCGAGCAAACTTATTCTGTTGCCGGAAAGGTCGAGTAACGTGAGAGCCGGTAACGCTGTATATCGAACCGTTATATTATATTAGTATATATATATATATTATATAGTATTATATATTGTAATATATATTGTATTAATTAATATATATGTTCAAATGTACATGTGTTCTGCAAGGGGACGTCAAGTTATATACGCAACTAAGTCAGCAAGTCACACACACATATATATATATATATATATATATATATATATATATATGTAGTATATGTAGTATAAGTATGGTATACTAGTGGTAATTATGATAGAATGTAGTATGGTATACTAGTGGTAATTATGATAGAATGTATGTGTGTATATATGTGGGAATGAGAAATGTGAACATTATTATGTAATATAGAAATGGGTGTTTTTGGTAATGTATAATTATAATTATAACTGTTGATTGGAATTAGATTTGATTTTATATTTGTAAAGAAGGGGGCGTGGCGTCTGATAGATTAACTGTTTTTATATATTAAATGTTGTTATTCGAATGCCTGGATGACAGGATATTTATAAATTTCTACAGTGAATGCTTACACTCGATGCAACACAGTCGTATAAAATCATTTACATTATCTACTACGAATTATTGTTTTAACATTATTAACGTTAACATTATATATTATATTATATATATTAATATCTGTTGATACTAAAAGGTAACGTAATGACTTGTAAATATAATTCAATATTAATATGTATAATACCCATGTTTATAGTACGGGGTTCTTGTTCTATTCGTAATAAAACGTATAACCTGATTGTGAACTATCTTTGCGGAAACGCGACAACATTGGTGACAGCGGCGAACAACAGCACGTACGATTTGGAGACATTAAAGAAAACCCCGGCTTATGTTAGTTAATCTATTAGATAGACACGCCCGCTTATTTTTTAATAAAAAAAAGTTCTGAATGACTAAGTGTGGTGTGTGTATGTGAATGATATTAAGATCTGGTAAAGTCATGGATATTAAGGATAGTGTGAAAGTAATTAAGGGAAATAGTAGTGATATGTCATATGTGAAGTTAGAAAAGTTTGATGGTAGTACAGAAGTAGGTAGATGGATACGAGAGTTAAATGAATGTGTAAGATTAAAGGGAATAAATGATAGTGAGGCTGTATCATTTGATTGCTATCACGTGATAGGTGCAGCAAAGATTTACTTAGTAATGATGTTAGGAGAAGATATGACGGATATTATAAAAATAAAGGAAAGTCTAAGAGATAGATATGCATCGAGTAAATCTAAAGGCGAGATGATTTATTCGATAATGGCTAGGAAGCAAGGGGATACCGAAAGTGTTAGTAAGTTCATAGATGGGCTTTTAGAATTAGGCATGGAGTTAAAAGTAGTAGATGGGAGCTGGGAGGAGGTCATAATTGAAAGTATAAAACATAATTTAAAATCTGTAGAGTTAAGAAGGAGTATGATTTTGCTTGGGAAGTCATCGATTAAGGATCTTAGGAGGGTTGCAGTAAAATGGGAAAAGGAAGGTGAAGAATTAGCGGAAGAGGTGTGTTATAAGGTAGAGGTTAGAGATATAGATAGGTCGAGGGAAAATAACTTAGAAGAGAAATTAAGGAAGTTAGAGTTAACTAATAGGGAATGGGAAGGGAGGTATCGTGCACTAGAATCGAGTATGAATAGAAGAAGTAGAGTAGAAATAGTATGTTTCAAATGTGGGAAGCAGGGGCATATCTCAAGATGGTGTAGGAGTAATTTAAACTCGAATGCTCTGCATTAAGCGGGTCGAGTAGAGCAATTAGAGATACCCGCAGAGAGAGGTTGAGAGGTCAGTTAGTTGGGAATAGAAGGGAGGTTATGGTAATGGTGAAAGGACAGCGAATACAGTGTCTTGTAGATAGTGGGAGTCAGGTATCGATCTTACCATTAAGTTTTTTTAATAAATTGAAAGATACACGGTTTAATGGAAAACTACCATGGTTAACTATTAAGGCCGCTAATGAGGGATTAATACCGTATCTAGGGTATTTTGAAACTAATGTAATGATAGAGGGCCGTACGATAGAGGAAGTAGGATTTTTATTAGTGGACAATGAACAGTTGAGAATAATTGGAATGAATATAATTGGGAAACTACAGAATGATAGGATAAGTGATAGATTAGGGGAAGTAATGGTAAAAAATGAGGAGATAAGTAATAGGATACTTATAGAAAATGGAGTAATGGTGATAAAGAGTGAGGATTATTGGTTAGATGGATTAGTAGGAATAAGTGATGTAGTAATCAAAGGGAAATTAATAGCAGTATTAAAAAGTAGGGAGAAAGCTTTCGCAAAGAAAGGGGAAAATTTATCAGAATCGAGGGCAGGGTTACATCATATTAGAACGATAGACAATGTACCTGTGAATTCGGGGTATAGGAGAATACCTCCGGCACAACTTCAACAAGTTAAGGATCATTTAGAGAGTTTATTGAGAGAGGGTATTATTGAACCGTCTGAAAGTAACTACTGTAGTCCTATGGTGATTGTAAAAAAAAAATCAGGAGACATTCGTTTATGTATAGATTATAGAAAGTTAAATTGTAAAACTATAAGAGATACTTATCCTTTACGAAGGGTAGATGACCTATTGGATATCGTTGCGGGTAAAAAGTATTATACTTCATTAGACCTTAAATCTGCGTACAATCAGATTCCAGTTGTTAGGGAGGACCAGCATAAAACTTCATTTATTTCGCCCTTGGGTCTATATCAATTTGTCAGAATGCCATTTGGGTTAATCAATGCACCGGCAACGTTTCAGAGAATCATGATTAACCTGTTTAGAGATAATACATTTGAGAACGTAGTTTGCTATTTAGACGATATTGTAATATTTTCGGATAATGTTGACCAGCATGTAGAGACAATAGATAGGGTGTTAAGTAAACTAGAAGAGGTAGGGCTGAAGTTAAACGTGGACAAATGTAAGTTTTTTAAGAGTAAAATATTATTCTTAGGTCATAAGGTGTCAGAAAGGGGATTGGAGGCAGATGATGAAAAACTAAAGGCAGTAAGGGATTGGCCTACACCTAAGTCACTAAGGGAAGTAAGGACACTATTAGGATTTTGCTCTTATTATCGTAAATTTGTAAAGGGATTTTCGGGAATAGTGGCTCCATTAAATAAGTTAATAGTAGAGGTGAATGAGAAGGAGGGTAAGCCAGTTTCGAGGAGAAGGAGTAATGGCGTAAACGTAGAGTGGAACACAGAATGTGACCAGGCATTTACTAAACTAAAGACAGCATTATGCTCGTCACCTATATTAGTGGTACCGAATTGGGATGAGAAGTTTATCGTAGAAACTGATGCATCTGCGAGTGGGTTGGGGGCTGTATTAAGTCAGATAGTGGGTAAATATGAGAAAAGAGTAGTAGTGTACGCTAGTAGATCGTTACGCCGAGGAGAACAGAATAAGTCGAATTATTCTTCTAAAAAATTAGAATTTTTAGCAGTGGTATGGGCGATTACTGAGAAGTTTAGTTACTATTTAAGGGGTAGTAGTTGTGTTGTAATTACTGATAACTCAGCCGTATCATATATTAGTCATAAAAAAGAATTGACGTCATTAGATCAAAGATGGATGGCTAGATTAGCTGATTATGATATTACCTATAAGTATAGTCCTGGAAAAGAAAATGTGGTAGCCGATGCATTATCAAGAGTAAGAAATATAGGAAATGGAGATACAGAGATCAAGGAGTATGATGATGATGAGGTAGAGTTAGGGTTAGTGGAAACGGTACCCATGATGGAGAGAGATAAATTAAGAATCGAGCAGAATAATGACAGTTTTATTCGCAAAGCACTATTAATTGCAAGTAAGAATGGATACGTTGGTAGATTAGTAGTTAGAGATGGAGTTCTGTATAAGAAAAGGGAAGGATATGATGACAGGTTAATGGTACCAAGTAGTCTAGTAGGAGAGGTGTTAAGAGGAGCTCATGAGGATAATGGTCACCAGGGTATAGAAAGGACAACTCAAAAAATAAATGAAATGTATACGTGGATAGGCAAATATAGGGACATTAGGTCATACATTAGGAGGTGTGAGACGTGTAGTAAAGCTAAAGAATTATGCAAGAAGCCTAAGATAAGAATGGGGAGTTTGTCAGCAAAAAAAACCTTTGGCTATATTATTTATAGATTTTATGACCGTTGATAAAGCTAGTGATGGCAGAGAAAGCATACTCGTTATGTCAGATGCATATACCAAATACACGAAAGCAATACCTACCAGAGATCAAACGGCGTTAACGGTGGCAAAAGTAATAATGAATGAATGGATTTTTAATTTTGGAGTACCCGATAGAATCCATTCGGATCAAGGCAGAAACTTTATGTCTTCATTAATAAAGGAGTTATGCGGACTATTCGGAATAGAACAGAGTAATACAACACCGTATCATCCAATGGGAAATGGGCAGGTAGAGAGGATGAATCGTACGATTCAAAATTTACTAAGGACATTAAGTGTGAATGAAAAAAAAAATGGCCTTCACACTTGAATAAATTGACATACGTATATAATCGTACCCCGCATGCAGTAACTGGTTACTCGCCATTTTATTTGATGTTTATGAGGAAAGAAAAGTTGTTAGTCGATCGGAAATTAGGAGGGATAACGGAATATGAGGGCAGTGATTGGGTAGAGGATACGCGGTGTAAGATGAAAGAGGTAGAACGAATAGTTAGGGAGAGTAGTAATATGGAACAAATTGTAGATATGAAATATGATACATTAGAGATAGGAGATATAGTTAGAGTAAAGAATAGAGTTTTAGGAAGAAGGAAGTTACAGAATAGTTGGGGTGATAAGAAGTGGACAGTGATAGAAAAGCTTGGCGATAATGCGGTTTATCGCATTAAGAATAATGAGTGTATTAAGTGTGAGAATTTAATGAATCTGAAGAGAGTGAATGAATAATTGTGGTGTGGAGGAATTTTTTAGTTGGGGTGAATGTAGTATGGTATACTAGTGGTAATTATGATAGAATGTATGTGTGTATATATGTGGGAATGAGAAATGTGAACATTATTATGTAATATAGAAATGGATGTTTTTGGTAATGTACAATTATAATTATAACTGTTGATTGGAATTAGATTTGATTTTATATTTGTAAAGAAGGGGGTGTGGCGTCTGATAGATTAACTGTTTTTATATATTAAATGTTGTTATTCGAATGCCTGGATGACAGGATATTTATAAATTGCTACAGTGAATGCTTACACTCGATGCAACACAGTCGTATAAAATCATTTACATTATCTACTACGAATTATTGTTTTAACATTATTAACGTTAACATTATATATTATATTATATATATTAATATCTGTTGATACTAAAAGTTAACGTAATGACTTGTAAATATAATTCAATATTAATATGTATAATACCCATGTTTATAGTACGGGGTTCTTGTTCTCTTCGTAATAAAACGTATAACCTGATTGTGAACTATCTTTGCGGAAACGCGACAACATATATATAGATGTATATCAAAGCTTATTATATATGATTATATATATATTATTTATATCGTTGATTTTAACCTTTAAAGCTGTGGTTTCCCACAATACCTATGAAGTTGTTACTGAGGTCGATGACCCTCAGGTAGCGGAATTTAACGAACACTTTCGAGTCCACCGACAGCAGTCCGTTGCTAGGGAAGCGAGACACGTGATCAACTCGGTACCATAACAACGGTCACGTGATTATATTTCACGCGAAAATACCATCGATGTAAATAGATACTTGTATTTACATCGATTTACATGGTATCGACATGCATCCTGAACCAGATCTATATTCTATGAATTACTATTATTCCCTAATACTATACTAAGTGCATATATATATATATAATAAAGGTTCGACACCGCGCAGTTCTTGTGTTTATCAATAACTTAATGTACAATACATCAAAACACAAGACAACAAATTCTACTATTTGCAAATACATGTATTGTATTGTCCTGGGCCCCGCACAGTTATATATAACATGTACAAGTCTATAAATTAATGAGGGGTTCATTTTTAATCATTATTTGTATTGTATTCAATATATATATATACGTATTTCAATTAATAAATATTATTATTATATTATATATATATAGGTATAATACTTATATTTGTATATACATCTAGATTGAAGCGATACACTCTTGATGTTGGTACTAACTTACTAAAGTCGAATACTTCCAAATAGACGAAGAATACAAATGAAGACTCGTATATAACTTCTAGTTGTGAGTGGGTCCATATGAATACCTGTTGGAAGAGAGCAATTTTTAATTAATGAATAATATTTATTTTAACTATATACTATAAATAAATAATTAATACAAATGGGATATGTATACAATATAGTACAGTTATATAATAAGTAAAAAAGGAACCCTTAATATTAAATTTAATATCAATATGCTTTCGAGAAAAGACTCCACACAAAAATATTTAAGAATAAAAATACAAACCCAAAATAAATATGATAATAAAATAACTATAATAATATATAATAAAATTAAATTACGGTGAATAAAATAGCTGGAATCTCACGTGCGGTAAACATCTATTCACAACATACACACATGGCATTCCCGAATAGCCTTTATCGGCTACATGTCTTGATATATTAGTCAAAAAGGATTGAATTAGTATCTAATATATGTTAATCTTAGAAAACCGTAATATGGTGGAATTAGCGGTCGAGTAGTATTACATAAGACAAGAGTGCTATGAGAAGCGACACCTACATATACATGAATTACATATACAATTATAATTTCAAATATATATATATATATAATCGAAACAACAAAAAACGAACACTAATTAAATATTAAAATCATAATAAATAAAATAACATATGTAATATCAGAAGACGGCGTTCACTTGTTAAAGTTGGATCCTATCCCCGATATATGTTTCATAAACCGAAGTAAACCAAAGTATGATTACATTAAAATTAGATGAATTAATAATTACTTATATATATAAATTTGTAACTTATTTAAAAAAATTAATATAAGTAATCGAATTTTTGATAATTAAATATAATACATTCCAAAGAATACAACCATAAATAGATAATCATTTAATCTGTTTATTGAGTTTACTCATTTTAATATAGAATAATTTACCATTTATAAAATTGTACCCTGTATATTTTTTGATATATTTAACTTGTACAATATTAGGTACATTTTTATGAACTTATTTATACATATAATTTAACATATATATAGTGTATACACTTTTTTCAAGTCACTGAATTTTAGAATATTTAATTTTTTATAAATATAATAAATATTTTTAAATCAATATTTTTTTAATTTATTTTATAAATATTTCGCAGGGATCTGTTCTGTAAAACATGAATATAAGTAGTATTAGATATATACGCTTATACCCATATTTGAATACAATAAGATAACAAAGTCATGAATAAACATTTAAATATAATTAATAAGGCAGAAGTATTACACTTATTTTTCAATTTACGAAAAACCGAGATTATTTTCGATAATTTACATCATAATGAATATATATGTATTTTCCAATTTAGTGTGGAATCAACATACAAACCCAAAAACTTCACATAATCTACTTGATCTATTACATTATTTCCATTACATATATCTAATTCCTCATCATTAAATTATTAAAAATCAAATGATTAATCTTTTTTTTATTAAGATATAATTTATTATTAATAAACTAATTATTTATCTTAATTATTATATAATTGACGAAACAAAAATTAACAGAAATAGAAAATACAAAAGAAATGTTACAGAAACTAAATAGAACTATGACAGAGACAGCAACTGAAATCCTAGGAAAACACAGAGAAAAGAAGAAAAAAATGGATAACAAATGAACTGATGGATATGTGTGACGTGAGAAGAGAACTGAAAAAGACTAAATTTGAACCATGAAGTACGTACAAACAAATAAATAATACAATAAAGAAGGAGATGAGAATAGCAAAAGAAATCAGGATTAATAACAAATGTACTGATATTGGAGAATGTCTAATTAGAAACAATACCAAGAAAGCCTACCAAATTGTAAATGAGCTAACAAAAAAGAAGGACAAAATAATAGTTAATGTACATGATAAAGATGGATATTGCATAACAGATAAAACAGAAGTTCTGAAACGTTGGACAGAATATTGTTCTGAACTCTATACACATAACGCTGAAGGAGATATATCAGTACTAATAGTAAATATACCATCAGACCAGGAAAATTTTTCAAATATTGGAAAGTGAAGTTGAGGCTGCTATCCAGGCATTAAAGATGGGAAAATCAGCTAGTATTGACAATATACCAGCCGAATTAATTAAAGCTGGAGGATATATAGTGATTCAAATACTGCTAGATATATGTAACAAAATATGGGAAACTGGAATCTGGTCATCAGACTAGAAAAAATCAATGATAATAAGTTTACATAAGAAAGGAAGCAAACAAAATGTGACATTTATAGGACAATAAGCCTTATATCACACTCTAGTAAAATAATGCTAAAGATAATCCTAAACAGATTGAAACATTATACGGAAGAGTTCATTTCTGAAGAACAAGCTGGATTTCGAACAGGTATAAGTACTAGCGAATAGATATTTAACTTAAGAGTAATCTCAGAGAAATATTCTCAGCATAGTAAACCATTATATCAAGTTTTCATCGATTTCAAAAAAGCGTTTGATAGAATATGGCACAACGCGCTATGGTCAGCAATGAAAAGATTTAACATCAATTTAAAACTAATAGAATCTATACAACATCTAATCAATAAAGCAGAAAGTGCAGTTTACTTTGACGGTAAAATTGGAGAATGGTTTAGAACAACAACTGGAGTTAGGCAAGGCTGTCTACTTTCACCCACACTATTCAATATTTTGTTTGAACAAATAATGAACGATGCTTTAGATAATCATGTAGGTTTAGTAAATATTAGTGGTAAAATAATCACAAATCTGAGATTCGCAGATGATATCGATGGATTAGCAGGTAGTAAATCTGAATTAGCCAATCTTATTTAAATAATCTACAATATAGCACGTGCATATGGAATGGAAATAAACTCTACGAAAACACAAATAATGGCAAATTCTGAAGGTAGTTTCACATCAGACATAAAAATAAATAACAAGCCACTAAAAGTAGTTGACAGTTTTAAATACTTAGGAGCAATCATCGACGATAAAGGTTCAAAGGCTGACATATTAGCTAGAACCGGACAGACGATTGCAGCTCTATCTAGATTAAATGTTATATGGTACGATAAAACACTAAAACTGAAACTGAAAATCCGACTACTGCAGTCACTAGTTAACTCAATTTTCTTATATGCGTGTGAGACATGGACAATAACGAAAGAACTGCAAAGAAAAATAACTACATTAGAAATGCGGTGCTTAAGACGATTATTGAACATATCATACAGAGATAGAATTACTAACATTGAAGTACGCAATAGAGTTACCAAAGAAATCGGTCCACATTCGGAACTACTAGCAATGGTCATCACGAAGAAACTGAGATGGTGATAAGATCAAATTCCATGACCAAAACAATTCTTCAGGGTTCTATTGAAGGTATAAGAAGACGATGTAGGCCAAAAATGCAATGGCAAGACAATATCGTGAAAGGACTTGATATAAATAAAGCGATGAGAGCTGCAGAAAATAGAGAGGGATGGAAAAATTTGTTGACGAAATCTACTGCGTCCCTACGGTATCCAAATTCTATGGGATAGGTAAAAAAAAAATTATATAATTATATATTAATTATAATTAATTAAATTTTCCTAATTTTATCATATTTAAATATAAAACTAGTATCGTCTGAAAATATAATAGGATATAAATCCCTATCAATATAAGCAATATAATATATATATATATATATATATATATATATATATATATATATATTATAAACAACAGGGGTCCCATGGGATTCTGAAGAACATAACTCTGAGGAACTCAAATTTGTATAGGTAATATTGATGAATTAATATTATTAAAAATAACTATAGTTATTATAGTTAACTATAGTTGTTTCCTATTAAATAGATAACTTTTCATAAGCTTTAATCATATAGAGAAAAGTAATATAATACGGGGGACACTTTACAGTACATAGTCTTAACATTGTATGACTCAATATTTGTATTCAAAAATTACAATATATTAATATTATATGATTATAAATATTATTGTGATTTTTAATTTTTATTTAATATTTGTATTCAATAGATAACGGGGGTGTCCGAATACGGACACCCTGTGTTATAATACGGACACCATATATACCACTAGATAAATTATATATTATTGATGAACCAATCATATAAATTACAATTACATTATTTATAATTAATTTTATGAATAATTTAATATAATTTAAGTAGTAATTAAGTTATTAATGTTTATTATTTTATTATTAATAATACACGTTAAGTATCTAAATAATAATATTTTTAGATTTAGCTTCATTGGTGGTATTAATAATATAACGTACGTGATTTTTATGAAAATCAGATTAGTTCACACGTTGCGCGCTGATTGGTTATAGGGTATACCCGATACCCGGATATATCCGTATTAAGACATATAGAGTATCCGTATTAGGGATTTATATGACCTCTAGATATATGCTTAAAACTTAATTAATATTTGATAACAATTATAGAAATTATGTATATAATGTTTAGAATGCTTTATTTTTTAATAATATAGTGTTATATTTTATCAATACATTTGTATATTCTTGAGAAGTTTTTAAGTTGAAATTTGTTTTCATAAATTTAAAAACGTAATAAGAAAAATCAGTTTATTGGATATATCAGCACTATTTTAAATAATTAAAAAATAAAAAATACTTATTTAGACTATTTATATAATTATGAATAATGTATTTTTTAAATTTATTTTTTGTAGTATTTATTATTTTTGAGATACCGATAGTGTCCGTATTCGGGCACTCTCGGTATTCGGTCACTTTCCCCACCTCTAATTTAAATATTTCTAAGTTTATTAATTATAATGTTATGATCAATAGTATCAAAATCTTTTGACAAATCTAATGATTATATTGAACATTTAAATTTAAATTACTATATAAAGCATATGTTACTTCTTCTATTAAGGCATTGACAGCATCAATAGTTGACATAGTATTACGAAAAACAAATTGTCTATTATTTATTATATTATTTTGTTCAATAAATGAACTAATTCTGGTCTTAATTAATTTTTCAAATATTTTAGATAAAATAGGTAAAATAGATATAGGTCTATAATTCTCAATATTATCTTTTATTCCCTTTTTATATATTGGAATTTCTTTAGCTAGTTTTAGAGAATCTGGTAAGTAACCTAAATCACTAAACAAATGTATATAACATAGATAAAGGAACTGATATAATATCTGCTATATTTTTTATAAGAATAGAATTAATGTCATATAAGTCCTTACTATGTGTAAATGTCATGTTATTTATAATATTCGTCAATTCAGTGGAATTTATAATAGAACAAAATAAAGAGGAGGTAATATTATAATTATAAGTATTTGAACTATTATTATATGTTAAATATGTTGCTAAAGTAATACCAACATTACACAAATATGTATTACAATTATTGGTAGTATATGTGTCACTGATATTATTTTTAGAAAAAGTATTTATATTATTAGTATTATTTGTTTTATTAAGTATATTATTTTGTGTTCCATAGTTTTTAGGTGATTTATTTGATGAAGTTAAATTAGAATAAAATAGTTGTTTAGTTTTACGTAAATAATTTGTACATTTATTAATATAAACATATCTATTTATTAATGAGTAATCATTAATACATTTTTTATATAAAATATCTTTTTTATGCATCATTTTTAAAATTGTATTATCAATCCATGGTGAATTTTTAAATTTAGTGATTTTTTTTACAAATTGGCAATTATCATGATAAACTTTTGTAGTTGTATTAATAAAATCAATACAACTAGATTCAATATCATCATTATTGAGTATGGATGAACAATTATATTTTATTGAAATATTTCTAATTTTGTTAATATTATTTTTATTAAGTGATATATTAAACAAAGTTGTATGTTTATTTTTGATGTATTTTTATTAATATTAAAATGATTTGTATATACGACAATAATAGGTAAATGATCAGATACATCCGACATATTTGTAAAATAATCAATATTATAATATGATAGTCTATATATATACTACTTAATATTATATTCGTATTATTATATTATTATTCAATAATACATATATCAATTAAATTAGCAATAGTAAAGGTTAGATTATGTAATTATATTAAAATTATAGTTTATATAAATAGTAACACCACCGCAACTACGTTTATTATTTCTTATTGTATAAATAAAAGCATATTTAGGAATTTTATATAAATCAATGTCATGTAATGTAAGCCACGTTTTCCCAGTATATTTTTTAAATTCATGTATTACACTGACAAAATGTGCGTGTATTACACAGACATGTGGCTACGATAGAACCATTGTATTACACAGTCATTTTGTCAGTGTAATACACGCATATTTTTTCATAATAATACACGTTTTTGTATACACGTTATTTATACTCGATATTAAATTCGATACTGAATTCATAAGAATATTTTATATTATTGATATGCTTATAAGTATATATGTAAGTATAGTCTATAATGTAACCTACTATAGTCTATAATGTATATAATTACATATCTATATATTTAAAACATAAATTTAATAATAATAATATTTTAAATATTAAATACAATGTTTCAATGTTCAATAATGAGTAATAATTATTTCAAATTGTATTATCTTAATTATCAATATAATTATAATTATTGTTTGACAAATAAATGTAGGGAAAGTAACCTAATACGGATACTTAAACAATAAATGGTCTTAACATTTTTTAACTCATTATTTTTATTCAAAAACTATAATATATTAATATTATATGATTATAGATATTATTATGATTTTAACATTTTATTTAATCTTTTAATTCCATAGATAACGAAAGTGTCTGTATTCAGTACCCGTGTCCGAAAACGTATACCCCATGTTATAATACGAATACCCTATATACCACTAGATAAACTATATATTATTGATGAATCAATCATACAAGTTACAATTACATTATTTATAATTAATTTTATGAATAATTTATTCTAATTTAATTAGTTAATAATTTATTTATTTTTATTTCTTTTTTAATTAATAATACAATTTAAATATCTAAATAATAAATTGTAGATTTAGCTTTATTGGTGGTTTTAAAATTAAGTTTAATTTATTTATAACATTTGAAATATTACCTTTAAAAGGTATATAAATGATTTGTTTAGGTAAAATAAAACTGATAAAAAGAAGCATTTTAAAACAAATATAAATATACTCGTATGTATTAATTTTTAACTTTAAACTTGATTTACACAACATAACTTTAGTAATAATGCTTTATTTTAATTAACAATGTTATAATATATCCATAACATATGTAGCATTATGAATCAAGTTTATTTTTATTGATAAGATTTATAATTTTTTTTTTTAATAATTTTTTGTAAATATTGTATAGGTCATCTAAATAAATACGCATACCACTAGAGTATTAAAAAAATCAAAACAAAACTTGATCTATAATTTTCGGAATAATTATTATACAAATAAAAAAATGTAATAATTTTAATAAATATTACTTAGTGAATTAAGTTTTTAAATGTAGTCCTTTTTTATCTTTTACATGTAAACAACAAAATTATCATTTATAGTATTATTAAGTATAATAGTATTGTTAACTGTAGAATATCCTATGTAAGGGAGAGTGCTCTATAGATTATAAACTCTAATATAATATAAACATGCATGAAGTGCATTGCACGTAATATCGACAACCTATAGGGTGTAGAGCACTCTATAGAGATCTCTTAAAATATAATTCTAATCAAAAAATAATTAATGTATGAAATGTTAATCAATATAATTATAATGTATATAAGTATACATATTTTTTTTTAATATTTATATTTTTTTAATTATAAACAAAAAACTGATTTTTTCGTTACCACTCTAAATTTATGAAATTTTTGAAGTACAATATTGATTCTAAATCATTTAAAAATGTAGGTATTTTTAATATTTAAAATAATTCTTATAGATCTTATTATATTTAACAATGCACCGAAAAGATTTTGTATTTTTCATAATTTGTTACAAATTTTTTAACTTTTACCTAGGAAACATACATTTTCATAATACCGACACCCTAATTGCACGTAATATCGACACCCTTTCAATTATATAACCAATCAGCGTTATTAGTTTATTATGTCCAATACTCTAACAATTTACGTATCGTTATGTTATATGATTTTATACATATTATATATTATTTCTACTTTAAATTAAATAGTATTTCAGAAACTATATAAAACTTCTATGTACTTACAATATTCGCATTATAATTAAGTAATTTCAAACTTAATATTTATAATATTTTCGAAAATTAATTTTAGGAAAATAACGTATTAATTCCATGTGTTAACTAAAAGTAACTCCCATTTAAATCTGATTGGATATTTGATATTAAATAATATATGGTATATCTAAATATATATATATATATATATATATATATTTATGGTGTCGATATTATGTGCAAAGGTGTCGGTATTCGAGACAGTTCACGTAATATCGACTCCCCTGTTATCTCAGAGTTAAACAAACTAAATTAAATTTTAAATTAGCTATAATATGTATATACCTACTTTATACTTATAAATAAAATTTGGAAATATTTAATTGAGAAATAATAAAGTCATGGTGATTTATTGTTAGAGTGTCGGTATTCGAGTACTCTCCCCCATATCATTTCTTGTTAATGAGTCTTTAATATCTTTTTTTGTTTCTTCAGCTAATATCATTATATTTTTATTAATTGTATTATTAATTTTTTCTTCTAAAACTTTAATCATATCCATTTGTTTATCATTTAATTTATTTATAATTTGTTGTTGATTTTCAATCATAAGATTATGATTATCAAAAATGTTTATAAATGTATCAATATAATTGTTAATACTCTTTGACATATTTAATTAATATACACAATATAAACAATTATAGTTATACACATAAATATATCTAGATATAAATTTGATAGTATATATTGAATCATTTGTTTCACTTTGTGAATTGTCAACTAAATTAATTGTTTACCCAACACATAGCTAAAGATATATTAAATTTAAATCCTATTAAAACAAACTTTAATTATTATTTTCTGAAGGTGCCTATTATAAGTTTTGTTATAACAAAACGTGTCATATATGACATAACACATATTTTATATTGAGTTCGAATATAAAGAAATTATTTGATACTTTGAAAGAGAACTAGATTCACTCAGATGATGTTTAAGTAAAAATGTTGAAGATTCGTGGAAAGCTACTACATATAATAAAGTATGAGCTTTAGTGTGTGGCATATCGTCAAGTATGCCTAGCACATCTACTGTCGGGTCGGATTGTATGTATTCAAATTAAAAAAATAATTGCAAAAATAAGTTTTTCAACATTTGAAGCAATACTGATATCGTATTATAAATGATCGTAAAAGATCATTTATAATTCATACTAACATTATTATTACTATTTACTCCCATTTAAATTTTTTTTTAAATAAAAATGTATTGTAAATAATTTTATAATCTTAATTTTAATAAAGTCTATTGACAAATTATAAAATACAAAATAAAAGCATGTTATATATTGTATATATTATAATAGGTATAACATATATAATATGAATCATATTTTATGATGGATATTAAATTATTTTGAAGATTTAAAAAAAGGCCAAAAATAATCAAAAATATAGAATTTGAAAATCCCAAAATTAGCTATTTTGGGCTTTTTTATTTTGGTATTTGGACCATATTAACTAGGCCTAATTATAAGTGAAAAACGTCATCTAAATTTCTGAAAGAAATTTAAGGATTCCTCTCAAATAAAATAACAAATATATATATATATATATATATATATTATTTTAAATTAATATTTATAACATGATATACCCTTAAATATCTATAAAGAATATAAACATGTCATAATAGTTTATGTGAATGCCATGTAAACATGAATGTATGACTCATACCTTGGTATGTTTATATCTATCTTTTTTGTTCTCGCTAAATTTTCTTCTTCTAATACCTTGTAATGTACTGCCCGTAATATTCAATGTTCGTATGTATATGTATTTGAATAATTTAACTACAGTAGAAATTCTGTTCAATCCCAATAAAGTTGCCTGCATTAATATAAATATATTTATATATAGATATATATATACCTATATTATTCTTTAATATATATATTCGTATAATTTAATATATATATATATATCATAAACTTTGAATTACACAAATAAATTACTATTTATGATATATTAAAACGTGATTCTCTGTAACGAAAACATAAATCTACCATAATAATTCGTAAGAACGCATGATTATGAAATTTAAAACATACTGTAGGTAAATAGAGTTATTTGGGTAATGCATGATAACGAATAATTTCAGACTAGAGAATTAATAATATATTCATAATTTCTTTTATTTGCAATTAAATATAATCATTATATTGCGTATATATATATTTATATATATACATATATATATATATATATATATATATATATATATACTATAGTAGTAATATATTTATATATATATACTATAGTAGTAATATATACTATATATATATATAGTAACTATAGTATAGATGTATAACGAGTTTTCCAAAACCTTATTTCCATGCCAGTATAATAATAATAATATCAGATTAAGGTGATGACCGAGATCAAAAATCCAGGTATGGTATAGAAGTTATATTGAACTTATCGAGATACCAACCTGGTAATGAGAGGATTAATACACACAACGAATAAATATAAATAAATATTTTACAATTCTATATTGTTCATTCGTGTTCTGTCTCATAAAAAAACCAATACAATCAAATTAAATATATCTCTCAATACCAATAAATCATCATGTATATAACAATAAAATAATAATAAAATATAATACAACTATATAATAAAATATTTAAAAATGTAAAAATCTACTAAAATAATAAATAAGTTAAACTATAAAAAATCAAAGAAAACTAAAGACCAAAGTAAGGCTACAAAGATTAAAAATATTTATACAATACGAACAATTTAAAAGAGCTAAAATTAAGAAAAGATGACCATGTAAATAAATTAACAAACAATACAGATAATGTGTAAGTGATTAAATATAGTTATTTAAAAGCATGTTTTTAATATGCATTGTAAAAGTATTCAAATTAGTCAAAGATGATATGGTTGTATTTAAAGAATTCCATAAACATGCGCCTTTGTAACGAATACTAAATTTCTCATGATCAAATCTTATTTTTGGTATTAAGAATATTCTATTTAACCGAAAAGTATATAAGGAGCAATTATAAGTAAATAACTTACAAATTGAACTAAGCAAATAATGCTTGTTATATATTCTAAACATATATTTATAAATAGATATATTTATTATATCTTTAAATTTAAGAATGTCTTAAAAAAATGAAATCAATATTACTGTTGTTATCAAGTTTATATATTGCTCTCATACATTTATTTTGTGAAATGTGAATGCATTTTATATTGCTATGGTAAGTACTTCCCCATATAATAGAAATATATAATAGAACAATAATTAATATGACTATGAAAAAAAGAAAAATATAGCATAACTAAAGTATTAATATTAAATTTATATTTATATCTATGTAGTAAACTATGGTAAAGACAATGGTAAATAGTAAAAACGAAAGTGCAAAAATAATGATGGACGGAACACTACTCGAAAATGTCAAAACATTTAAGTATCTTGGATCGACGTTGAAATCAGATGGATCATCAGATAACGAATTACGAATACGATTAGCAACAGCAACCTCAGCAATGGTAAAACTTGGAACAATATGGCAAAGTAAAAAAATTGCATTCCATGTCAAATACAACCTCTATAAATCACTTATATTATCAATACTTCTCTACGGCTGCGAAACTTGGACCTTAATGGAAAAAGAGGAAAAAAGGATACAAGCATTCCAAAATAAATCGCATAGAAGATTACTGTGTATTACATATCGCCAGAGAAAAACAAATGACTATATCAATGAAAAAATGATAAATCTAATAGGCAAATATGATCCACTCTTAAGCACTATAAAACGAAGAAAGCTGAAGTATTATGGTAATATTTGTCGACACGATGGACTGGTCAAAACCATTCTACAATGAAAAGTAGAAGGCAAGAGGAAAAAAGGCCGGCCACGAAATAATTGGATGCACAATATAAGTAAATGGACAGATAGAAGTACTAGCGAACTAACACGGATGACGGAAGATCGCGAAAAATGGAAGAAAGTTGTTGTTGATACTTGTCTGATGATTCCACTACGATTCAAGAGTCAAGGGAGTAAAAGTAAAAGTAAGTAAACTAAGTCCATAGTAAAGTTTATTTTTATATTATTTATTTGCATTTTCCAATTATGATTTTCGTCAATTAAAATGCCTAGGAATTTATACATAACTGATTGCTGATTTATACTATATATATTATCAATACGTGTTTACATAAACTATTATGAGTTTATAATTTACTTAAAGTAGCAAATAATCTAAATATAGAATAACGGTAAATAATTCGTAGGATCTGATTGTTTGTTAAAAAATCTTAAAGATCTACCTACCACAATAGCGGTGCGAGAATTACTGCACATAAAGGTGCGACTATAATCACCCCACACACACTATATATATATATATATATATGTATATATATATAGTGCTTCAAAGTAGTATAGGGGAAAGTCTCCGATTATCGACCCCCTCCTAATACCGACCCCCTCTCGTATCTAAGTTACTATAAGAGATATCAAAAAATAATATATACATGAACTCTTAGAAATGTAATGATAAAGATGAATAAGTATTTTGTTTTAAAAAATATTTAATCCTATAATTATTATTTGATACAATTTAATATTCTGTTTTTGAATATTTGAATAATAACTTTTTTTAAATCATTGTAAATACTTTATTAATTAAAAGAAAACTTAATACTGCACATAATATTGTAGATCAATAAAATGTTTATAAAAATTATAAAAATACTTTAATTTGAATAACTATTAACCAATATATCTTAATTATAGCAACCCATATGATTGTCCTATTACCGGCCCCTTAAATTACCCTAATACCGACCCCATGTGATTTATAATATCCAATCAAAATAGATCCGCATTTTACTTTAAATTATGTCGTAAGTTGTTTATGTATCATTGATATATATAATATATAAATATATAAGATATATAAATATTAAATAATAATATACACTATTTTAATATAATTACTATAAAGTTTAAATTTAAATTTAATATTACTATTAAAACATAAATTCAATAATAAATAAATTGCGTGCATGTTATAATTAATTATATTTAAGTATATCTACTATTTGTATTGGATATTATAATAATACACTTAGTTATACCATGATTATTTTAGGGGGTCGGTAATAGGAGATGGGGGTCGGTATTAGGCATATATATCCGATTATCGACCCCCCTGTTTATTCTTGTAAATATAATTATATAAAAAATTTAAAATAGCCACATTATTCATTGCCATAATATTACCCTAATTACAAAATTTCAAATAAATATACTTAATATTGAATAAGTTATTACAAATAATCATTTAGTGGTCGGTAATCGGAGACTTTACAAATTGTACATATATGTAAGAACCAATATATATAACACTATAATGTGATATATACTGATATACTATGTACATTTTATTCGGAAATGAAAAATTATTATCCATATCATAGAAATATTAATACATTAGTCATGCATAAATGTGAGTCATGTATCACGATCCCATAGTATAATACGTGTGCTATAATTATACATTATATATATATATATATATATATATATATATATATATTAGTATATATCACATTACAGTGTTATATATATTGGTTATTTTACGGTTGACCTAGTGGTGAACTTCGAATATTAGATAGAGATAACTATTTCTCCAAAAAACACAATCCACCATTATACCTCCCTGATTGTACTTTGTTATAATTTAATATGTAGTTGTACTTTAAATATAAATAAGCAGACGATTAGGTATTTCAGAATTGCAATAAAAGTATCAGGTGTGATATTAACACAGAGCTAGAGAGAAAGCTAGTTTCTCTCTAGCTCTGTGGATATTACGGTTTCCTGATTATTCACTTTGAACAAAATATCCGAATGTCCTCTATACTTATATAAAATAATAAATACTATACTACACCATATATGGTATATGCATACTTACATTGTATACGGTTTCCGATTCGCTAATAATTTCATAATTATTATTATATTTCACTTTGCAGATAATTTCTAATACCGTCTGTATTGCATATTAAAAATGTAAAGTATATATATACATATATATATATATATATATATACATATATATATATATATATATATATATATATATATATATATATATATATTTCTTTAAAGTGTAATAATAAATACTAGGTTGATGGAGTATATTCTAAATTATTAATTTTAACAATAATATGTAATTCCTAACTATGTACGTGAATTGCATATTAATGTAATGAATAAAAGGACATATGTTCAATAATATGTTTTAATAATGAGTTTTTACTATCATATTCAAAAATAGTGTATAATAAGTACATAATAATAACATAATGATTAAATAGTACATAATTAGTACATAATAAGTACATAATAAGTACATAAATAATAATAGATAAATTAATTGATTATTAAAATATATATTATGAATTAAATTAAATTGTATATGTTAACATATACTTTGTATAGGAAAGTATACAAAAGTAATTTTTTTTATTTTTAAACAATTGGTAAAAATAAAAATATTGTAATGATAATCAAGATAAATTAATAAGCGATAGGTTAATTACAATGATACAGTAGGTACGTATATGATTATTTAAAACAATATTATTTATAAATTTCTATTGAAAATAAATGCTTATATATGGAAAAGGATGTATACATCCTATATGATGAAGCCTATATCGATTAAGGAATAAATATGTAAATAATACTATAGTATACATATAAATACATATATGTATAGTCAATTCAACCAAAGGTTTTTCTAAAGAAAATATCTTCGAAAAATCTTTGGTTCAGCTATTGAGAGCGGTAATAATGGTAGAGAAATGATATCGAAATATATAGTCAACGATTAGGTTTATATAGTGCAATATAGATTATGAATATATCAAAGTTTATTATTTATACAGCATTTTTAATTATATTGTATAATAATTAGTTTATGTATATATTATAAATATAATAATAATTAAATTTTCCATAGATAGCCTACTTTAAAGTTTGGTTACTGGTGAAGTTGCAGGCCCCTCTCGTAAATATGGTTTTTATTTATATATTTTATATGTATAAGTTATACAGTATAACATATTAACATTGCACATATTTATACATTAATATATAATAATTGAATATATACATTTAATTAAAATCATTAGTAACATTTTGATATTTTATATATAATAATAATTTATTATAAACGGATTTATAATTATATTAACATATTACTGTACAATATATAATTTGCATTATTCTCAAATTAATAATTTAGTCAACGTGCTTTAATCGAATCTTACTTTATCGAGTAGTAAAATCGGTATATTACTATACTATATATTTTAAACTAATCATCTATAGATGATATACATATATGATATCTATATATATATATATATATATATATATATATATATATATATATATATATATATAGATATAGATATATATATATGTATATATATAGATATAGATATATATATATATATATATATATCAATTTATAAACTTACAATATTAATTAATATTATAGGAAAAAGACAACCTTAGGAAAAAGAAAGGGCTATACCGCAATAATTACATCATCTCCATATAAACAACATTTGGAGCAGACACCGGCAAAAAAGAAATGTGTGAGAACAAATTTATCAAAATCAATTAAGAAAATAATAATAATAATAAATATATATAATTTCATAATATGCGATGAAATTATGAACGATGATATATATATATATATATATATATATATTAATATATACAGTGTTATTCATGTACACATTGGTGTTATGATTTATGTGTTGATATTATCAACTTGATATCATCGATATAAAGAAATATCGATTTCTTTCTTTATATCGATGCTTGATATAGATACATTTAAAATATGCGATATATGCATATAAATTAATAAAGTATATACATTTTATTTTCTATTTCATTATATATCTTGTGAATATAATATATTATTATTTATGTAATTAACCATATACCTTAATTAAATTAAGAAATTATCATTTATATAATATCATGAGATAATATTATTGTATTAAAATATCTGGGTTATAGTTTATTTTATTGAGATAATTATCTATAACTTTAATTATATTAAAATTTAATTTAAAATTATATATTTATATACTTTTTAAATGCTTTTTAAATAATTTTGAAATGTTAAATATATACGAGTATATTAAACTAAATAAAACCCTATCCATGATATAAACATTATTGAAATATCATAATACATATAGGATTTCACTAAATAAATGTGAAGTGTATAATTTATAAACATATTCATAGATTTATAAATAATATTATAACATTCCAGAATCGTAAATTATTATACAAATATGGTTATTTTTTTTAAACAAATCCATTTAACTTTAATAAAGTTATATCATATTATAAAAAGATATATAAATGTTAGGTTTGAAAAATCCAACATTATTTTTAAATATCTGAATTAATTATAGTTTATATAAAGATAATATAATTTATTAAATTATTTAACATCATTTTATATTTATTTCTAGTGAATATTTATGAATATATATAAATATATTTATAAATATATATTACATATCATTAATTTAAAATTTAGAATAATTTAATAACACCAAGGCATTGCTAGTCTTAAATTTAACTACTTACAAAATATAGTTTTTATATAGATTATTAAATATAAATATATATTGTTATACTTTTAACATACATATCATTATTTTATTATGTTTAATAAATTAAATAAAAATAACTAATTTAAACATTTATATTATATATACATTTATATTAGGATTCTTAACAATACTATACATAAGGGTAATTAGTAATACTATCTTTAATATTTATATATATATAATAAAATATATGGTTTATTATCGTGTTATCAATATTGATAGGTAGGAATTATGATGTCGATATATAAATGGGGATATATAAAATATACTATATATTATAAACCAATTAATTTATAAACTAATAGGTAATATATATATTTATAATACCTATATATATGATTTTAACTATTATGTACATAGTGTGTTTATTTTTACAATCTAAATATAGTCTATAATGTATTAATATATACTATATATAGTAGGATAGTATAGATATATTATAAAGTATATACACTTATAATACTGATACATTGTATATTATGATATTTGTTGTGGTATAATGTACATTTTACATGTATTTAAATAGGAACATATAACCATATGGTCATGAAAAGGACATATGTTCTTGATATAACTACTATCATGGTATATTGAAAATAATTAATATTTAGGCAGCGCGTTTTATATCGACAACCGCAATCATATCATAAATATATTTCAGTGATTTTATAAAGAATTTATCTAAATATACTATTTTTATGATACGCTTACACATTGAAATTATCTCGATGCTGATTGGTTATTAATCGGCCATAATACCCACCACGCATCGGCCACAATAGCCGCATCGCACTCGTTGGTTTAAATAACAGATTACTATGTCATTATGTTTTTATTGAATATTGTTATAAATGTAATCTGATATATTATTTATTACCTTAACTGAATATATTAAAAATACATAATTTTATTCAATAACTTGCCTATAAAATAAGGTAAACCTTACGTTTTTTTTCGATAAAAATTACGATTATTTGATTTTTTTCTCTAAGCGAAAATCAATAATTAATATTGATATAAATAAAAAATGATGTACACTATCATTCTTAGAATTCAATTATCTACATTTTTCGTATATATCATTTTTTGATAACTATAATGGTTCTTGAAATATCGTTATCGGCCACAATACCCGCATCGGCCACAATACCCTTCCGTCCCCTACAACTAGTATATATATTTATTATAATAAACTAAATATTAGAATGTTAGTAAACTAATAATATAATAATTTGATATCTACTATCGCCCCCTATACTTGAACTATATAAAGCATTGCATTATTTGGCTCTAATTAGGAAAATCAATAAAACGCCTTATTAAATTTGCTGGTACAAAGTACTTATTAATTTTTAATTAAAATATATTATCTAAATTCTAGAATATTACTTAAGTAGGACAATTACAATTTCAATTACAATTACACATTATTAATTATATATTATTTATATAACATATATATATATATATAATATTATATATATATATATATATATATATATATAATAATGTACGTTACTTTGTAATTCCTTATTTAATATACTATTATTTAGTAATTGTTAACTTTAAAATCAACATATATATATATATATATATATATATATATATATATATATATATATATATATATATATATATATATGTATTATATGCGTATCAGTGTAATGTATCAGTGTATTGATTACGTAACTAAATATAACTTGACATTAATCTACATTGCATTACCTTTCCGCATTCACAGTCGGTAACGTTGTTAACTGCGCAGTCGTCTTCTCCGGAACACACGTAGCAAGTGTAACAAAGTATGCAAGTAACGCAAGTCAGTATATACCTCATCTCAGTGCAATCGTTAGCTTTGTGTTACGATATGTTGATATTATCTCAGAAATATAATGTTGTTGTTATTTATAAAATTTAAAATCAAATTATATAAAAGTAAACCTTCAAAAAACAGTTAAATTATTAACACTACTGCCTGTGTGGCTCAGTTGGCTAAGGCGTCAGACACACATGTAGTAGGACGCGGGTTCAAACCTCGTACGGGCCATTTAAAATAGGTCTTATAATAATATTTAGAAGTGATCTTATATATATATATAATTGTGTATACATAAATTATCGGCTATCGTTAACGCCATGGATGCCTTAACATGGGAGCTGCTTCGAAGGGGCATTAGAGCCATATATGGTTATAAGTGTAAGTTCATCTAAGTTCCTGGATGGGATGAAAGGAAAATAATAATATCAATAACAACAAGTATTCTGTAATATAAATAAGTAATTCATCTACTTGTAATTGGTAATTACTAATTACTAACGTTATAGACATATATTCACTATATCCTAAATGAATATAATAGGTGATTTATATTTATATGTTATATATATATATCATATGTTATATATATATATATATATATATATAGGATTAGGTAGTATTTAATAGGCAGTAGAGGAAATATATATATATATATATAAATTCTATATGAATTATAATTCTGGAATATTAGATATGTTATGAATGGGGGCCATGTCGATAATGTCGAGTTTGTAGTATAATACAAATACTGAAATACTATATTAGTTATAATAGATAATAATATACGTGATGTATATATATATATATATATATATATTACTATTATCCCTATAATTTATTAGTATATTAGTATACTATTATCCATTATAGTATACTATAGTATAAATTGTAGTGGTTACAGATAAACTATAGTTCATTTATCATAACGATATGTATGTTTGCGTCGCGTCAGTTATTTTCAAACAAATATTTTAATTTAAAATATTAAACATTAATCATTATCTTTAAAAGTATGTCTTTAACTGTACATAATACATATTATTATCTAATATTGATTACACACAAAACTTTAGAAGATTCTAGATCAGAAGATTATAAACCAAAAATTATTTGGTCAAAAAGTGTAACAAAACTATGGTTTTTATTTTAAGTATATCAAAATACAAATAAAAATATTTATATTTTCAAAGTACCCATATAATATCTTTTATGTGGTATTTATAAACTTTGGCCATTATATGAAGATTTATAGAACGGTTATAATGGTGGAACCTTGAAAACATCATACATTGTGTAAACAACAATATTGAGATATAATTTTCTAAATTTTGCATGTAATAAATATTACATAATTATGTGTATTGTATATTGTATAGGTGTATATTTATAATGCATAGTTCAGGTACTTCTATTTATTCTTGAACAATATATTATACATCATTTTAAAGATATATATCTTATCATATGATACTTAATTATTTGTATTAAAATAAAGTAAAATAATTTTTAAAAACAACAAAACTAACGGTTCCCTTCTATTAGGTACTGAATTTACATTATAAAACATAAATATGTGACGCTTGAAGATTCATGCATCACATAAATATCGTCCAAGTATTTATAAAGTTATTTTTAGGGCTATTTTATTATATTTTGATATAAATAATGTCCATAAGATAATGCCTAAAATGTAGGTATGGTATCATCCTAACGGTATTAAATAAAGGTAATCCTTTATAAAGATATATCCATTCAAACTATATTAGTATCAGGAATCATATAGTATTACTCGAACGAATCATTATGTCATTCATCAATCAAATGTATTATTGATTTTAAATTTAAATATAGTTTTTTAAATCAAATTCTAATTTAGTTCAGTTTAATTAAATTATATCTATTTTAGTTTTTAAGTTAGTAAAATTATTTCAGTAGATATAAGATAATTAAATTAATGATCCTATTATAATAAATTTTAATATTTATGAATTATTCTTAATAAAATTTTATTTAGTAAACGTTATAATAAGAACATATGTTAGAATATAAATGTTAAAAAAATGTTTACCTATCAATTAATAATGATTAATAATTATTAATCATTGATTATATGATATATAATAATGTGATTTTTTCGAGAAAAATTTCTCGAAATAAAATAGAGTTTATAGTGTAAACTTTACACTACAAATACACATATAACTATTGTCTGGATAATATTATAAGTAGACTTATCATTTTTAGAAAAATTAATATTTTAGTATTACTAAGTAAATAATAGGTATCTTAAAGTATATTTTAATAGTATATATACGAGATATACGTCAGGTACACTTTGTCATATATTTTAGATAATATGACATGAATAGGATATGTCACGGGTAATATTATATTATGCGTCATCATCGAATAAGTATGATATTTACCGATATCATTTTATAATCATAGAAATGTATACATCTATAGTAAAGTAATAAGAACATTAACATGTTATTAGAAATATATAAAATATCTCTGAGCCTAGATTTGACTCTTATCTCTAAGGCTAGCTATGGCTATTATCTCTAAGTATAGCTATATTCATCCTTATAAGGATATATAGGGGAAGGTCCCCGACTACCGACACCTAAATGATTATTTGTAATAACGTATTCAATATTAAATATATTTATTTTAAATTTTGTAAATAGGGTAATATTATGGTAATGAATAATGTGGCTATTTTAAATTGTTGATATAATTATATTTACAAGAATAAACAGGGGGGTCGGTAATCAGATACCTGTTCCTAATACCGACCCCCTTCCCCTATTACCGACCCTCTAAAATAATCGTGGTATACATACTTTTAGTATTATAATATCCAATCAACATAGTAGATATTAATAAATATAATTAATTATAACATGCAAGCAATTATTTGTTATTGAATTTATGTTTTAATAGTAATATTAAATTTAAATTTAAACTTTATCGTAATTATATTAAAATAGTATATATTATTATTTAATATTTAGTTATTAATCAGTATGTATATAATATAATGGAATCATGTATCCTTAATCTATATCAATGATAAACAAACAACTTATGACATATTTTAAAGTAAAATAATTATCTATTTTGATTGGATATTATAAATCACATGGGGGTCGGTATTAGGGTAATTTAGGGGGTCGGTATTAGGAAAATCATATGGGTTTCTATAATTAAGATATTTTGGTTAATAGTTATTCAAATTGAATTATTTTTATAATAATTATAAACATTTTATTGATCTACAATATTATGTGCAGTATTAAGTTTTCTTTTAATTAATAAAGTATTTACAATGATTTAAAAAAAGTTATTATTCAAATATTTAAAAAGTAAAAACAGAATATTACATTTTATCAAATAACAATAGTAGGATTAAATATTTGTTAAAACAAAATACTTATTCATATGTATCATTAAATTACTAACAGTTCGTGTATATATTATTTTTTGATATCTCTTATAGTTACTGAGATACGAGAGGGGGTCGGTATTAGGAGGGGGTCAGTAATCGGGGACTTACCCCTAGTTATCATTAAGGATATATAGTTATCTAGATAGGAGATATTAGTAATATTATTGATAATAGATCATATCTATTCAATTAAAATGTTATGAAAACTAGTAATGTACTATGATTCATAGTCTGACTGTAGTAGGTATTACTTACTTTTTATTAATATCGGCGGTAAACTTAAATATAAACCTAATAAATATTATTTTATATTATACATAAATAAATTAACAATATAGGTAACCTATTACATATTAGTATAACCTATATCTAGTATAACCTATTCCATATTCATCATAATTTATTATAATATTCGAAATAAGTATAATATGTATTAAATCATTCATTCGTTAATTACGAAAACACATTTAACATATTTTAGTTAATATATTTAGATATTATATTATCGATATCATTTAGATTATATATATATATAATAACTACTTGTGTGGCTCAGTTGACTAATGCATCAGACACACAAGCAGTAGGACACGGGTAAGGCCGGTGGACGCTAATAAAATGTGTCTTAAAATATTATTTAGAAGTGATATTATATAATTGTGTATAAATAAATGATCGGCTCTCGTTAAAACCATGGATGATTTAACACGAGAGCAGCTTCGAAGGGACATTAGAGCCATATATGGTTATAAGTGAAAACTTGATCTAAGTTCCTGGATGGGATGAAAGGACTCCACCAAATAAAAATAACAATAACAACAATATATATATATATATATATATATATATATATATTTAAATTAGATTATAAATATAGAAAGTAGAGATAACAACATGGAATATTCCAATGAAGACATAGGTAATTAGGATAGAGTTCCCATCTAATACAATACCCAATTGAAAAAGTTACACATATTGCCGTCAGATACGGAAAATTAAATTTTCCGGTTTAGCTTCCGCGGAATTGAACCCCGAACATCTAGTTTACCGTCACTGACGTTAATACCTGTACATTTTGCAATGGGTATGCTATTAGATGGGAACACTATCCTAATTTCCTGCACTATATATATATAGTATACTATAGTAGGATGTATCCTAATCCGTGTGTATTTCGGGTCTTTCTCATGTGTGTATCAAAAACTCAATAAACATAACATTCAAATATTTGTAATATATTTTAAACAAGTCGCCACATGTTCGATCTTATACACGCGTCACAAAACGCAACTATTTGTTTGTGTTATGCCGTGTCTCCGTGTACGAGTCTACGACTTAGGAGTCCATTTAAATGTCACCTCTCAAGTCTCAAATATTTGTGTTCGGTTCGGTTCATATCATTAATGTTGGAGTATGTGGACAAATATGATATTCTCTAATCTTATTTTGTATTTTGTTTCTATTCTGTTATCGTTCACTTCGGATAACGGGTAGGTTACTGATATTATGTAGTCGGTGCCAAGAGATGTTAATTGTTTATTATTTGTTACTTATTTATACTAATAAATTTATCAAGTATTTGAGTGGCACCCATCGTGGAGACAGTTAAACCATTAGTCGTAACACATTCTAGAACGATTTTTTAAATTATATATGATTATTAAATTATATAAAATTGTTATCATTTATATGTAGGTATGATATATAGTATTGTAAATAAATTAGGGATGAGAGTATGTATACCCCCCCAACATTTTAATGTGGTTATGTCCTCCCCAATATTGTTATGGTGATATCATATATACATATATATATATATATATATATATATATATATATATCAAATTATATTTTGTAATAATTTTAATAATAATTATATAATTATTTAACAGTTATAATATGCACATGTTTACATACCTACTCTTATATAAGTAACATTCATTTAATAGTGCTAATACAATACTATATATATATTGTATACAATACCATATTTTGTATACAATTGTATACCTGATCATGTACGTAATTACCTGCATTAGTATTAACTATATTTTAATATTCAATTACATAATTATGTATGTAGGCTACATTAAACTAAATTACAAATATTAAACTAATTATAAATGAAATGCAGTATACATTTTAGTAGGTTATGTGGTTATTTCAAATAAATATATATTAATAAATTAATAAATATATATAATTGTCTATTCCAAATAAATATAAAAAGTTTGTAATGAATACAATTGCCAATAATAACGATAAACTGTCAAACATCTTATCATTATCTTCCACATAGGTGCTATAGGTGATATTCAACTCGTTATTGATACAAATATAATGTAAACATTGTCTGTATTAATTGTATCAAAATATATACCTAGTCAAACGAAAATGCAACGAAATAGTATACATTTAAATATCGTTGTATATGTTAAAGTTGAAACTATCCACATTTCAACTAATAACCTAATGATAACTATGCAATACATGTTATTTAATTTGATACATTGGATTTTATTATAAAATATAAAATAATTAAGGTGGCTCGGTTCTCCTCATGTGATGGGAGATAATAGCCATTTTTTAATATTTAAATATGTTTAATATTTTCAATACAAATCTAACAACATTTAGAAGAAAAAAATATCCCATTTATTAATTATAATATACTAAATATGTTTATTACCTAAAATGATGATAACATTTATTATTTAAGATATAGTCTACGATGTACATTGTATCTCAAATATATTGTACACTGTACGTTTTGATATAAAAAAGGTGGCTCAATTTGGCTTAAGCCTCTTCTACATAGTATAGTGTATATATATATATATATATATATATATATATATATATATATATTAGAATCAGGTAGAGTGTAAACCCTCAGATAAACACAAAAGAAAATATTGACAAGGTATTTTCTCACTCAACTTGATAACAACATTACAATAATAACAAATACAAAATATAAGTAAATTGTAAAACATAATAATTATTTTTTTTAATTGTCAATTTTGTATATCATTAGAACTATACGTATATTAGTAAATTTATATGATTGGTAAATGTTATTAGTATAAATGAAAATGTTGCTGAATAAATAAGTCATTATATATATATACTTGAAAATTTGTATCAAGGAGATGTCATCATTTTAAATACAATTTTAAATACAAAATAAAATATAATAAAAGCATATATATATGAAGAATGTTCTTTATTCATATACGTATATGTATATATATATATATATATATAGAATTAACCTATTAGTTGTTATAGTTATGTAATTGTATTATCTTTTTTGACCGAAGTATGTTATTACGTCCTGTGACGTCACATATCGTAGTACGAAATCATTAAATAAATCTATTTCTAGTACCAGAATTGTGTTAATTAAAGGTCAATTAAGTTATTTTATTATTCTAATAATCGGAATATTATACCACGTGGTTATTACGTAATTCAATTTCGAGTTCATGTCCTCTCATAAATAGTCGGCGCTGTGGCTAGAATTTATATACGCTCGGAAATATCACAGGTAGGTACAGTATATCTATTTAGTATTAGTGTTGCTTAACTAATTTATTAATAACTCCTATAATAACATATATGTGTTGCCCGTGTGGCCCGCAGGTAGTTGAGGTATCAGACACACAAGCGGTATACCGTCCTATAGAACGCGGGCTCGAGTTACCGACACATTCACCATTCGATATGGTGTCGGTATTCATCGCCTGTGCTTATTTGTAAATGTTCCCCTATACCATATACACGTATACAAACACACGTACACTTACAATGTACGTGTACGTCGTACATGCATACACCCACAAACATATATACACATGTACATATATATATATATATATATATATATATATATATATATATAATATATATATATTTTATTATACTTTTACTATAATTTTTTCCTCATAATTGTCCTATAGGTAAACGACTAGATAAGCATAGTGCTTCTTCGTTTACCATGGTCATACCTAAATTCTGATTATTATTATATATATAACATGTATTATATATATCTAGGGGAAAGTAACAGAATACGGACACTCTCGGTATCTCAGAAACCATAAATCCTACAAAAAAATATTTAATGAATAAAATATTCATAATTATATATATATAGTCTAAAAAAGTATTTTTTATTTTTTAATTATTCAAAATATTGCTGATATATCCAATAAACTGGTTTTTTATTACGTTTTTAAATTTATGAACAAAAATTTCAACTTAAAACCTTCTCAAGAATATACAAATGTATCGATATAAAACATTATTTTATTAAAAACTAAATCATTATAAACATTATATATAAAATTGGTATATTTGTTATAAAATATTTATTAAGTTATAAGCATATATCTAGAGGTCATATAAGTTCCTAATACGGACACACTAGATGTCTTAATACGGGCACCCTACACAGTAAAAACTAAACTTTCATTAGACTCAATGTAAACGTTTATTAAGTGGTCGAAATAGCGAACATTTTGTAACGTTCATTAGACTCTATATATAGAGTCTCTATATATATTCTAATGAACGTTTTTGCATAAACGTTCTTTATACTCTATATTCTGAATATTTTATATTATTGATATGTTTATAATTCTATATGTATTAGCGGAGATATGTTCATATTAGTATTTAACTTGTAATGACTTATATATTAAAATATATTATATAATTACATATATGTTATATTTAAAACATGAATTTAACATTAATAATATTTTTAATATTAAATACAATGTTTCAATATTTAATATTGAGCAATCATTATAACATTATTTAAAATTGTATTATCTTAATTATCAATATAATTATGATTATAATTATTGTTGAATATTATAATTAAATTGACACATATATGAAATTATGATGATATCAAAAAAAACATAGATACTTAAAGAATTTATGATTTTAAAATAGTAACTTTATTTATTAAATCATAATATCAATTTAAATATAGAAATAACATAATAATTGAAATTTAATTCCATTAGTGCTAAATTAAATCAATTTAACAAAATAAAGAAAATGTAAAATATGGTATTGTATCTGTATTTAAAAAATTAATCTAGGCGAAAATTAATATTATTAGCAAGAATTTTTTTTAAATAATTATGTATTTAATAATATGTCTATAATAAGATCAGTATATTTATATCACTTTATTTTCACTATATTTTCTCGCTATTCGATATTTTATCTTTAAGGGGATCCCACACATAACACGCAATTTGCCAATTTCGTGTATAAATAGATAGGAAAAATATAGGTCCACGAAAAAAAATAGAACTAATATTCTATTCATTCAATTGACCTAATATTGTGTTGTAATGTATTCATAACATATACATGCATAGAAATATAGAAAGTTATTTTTAATATTATTATTTATTATATTATATATATCTAAATTAAAATTTAGCGATACTAAAATGATGGTATTTCTATAGAAATTATCATTTTATACAATGAATTCTATACATTTTATTAATTATCTCTCTATTTTACTATTCACATAATTAAATTCTATATAAAGCAAAAAAAAATAATATTATAATTATAATAGTTTTTATGTTCTATATTTTTGAATACACATAACTAGCGCGAAATAATTATTCTGAGAAAACAGCGTTTGAAGTTTGACAGCATAAAAATGTAATATTGAATAGTATATAATATAGAATTATCGTATCGTCATAAAACACATTGTTATGTCATTTCTAGACTTAATGTCTAATTTGTTTACAGATACTAAAAAACACTACAATAAGTATTATTAAGTAATACAAAAATATATTAAAAAAAAATGTTCATCACTTTAAATGTGCGGGAGCCCCTTAATATGCAATCATATACCTAATACTTTTAATACAAAAGGTCATTGTGATTTTCAATATCTAATGAACTTTTATACATTTTTGATAAACGTTCTTTATACAAAGTTATTTCATGAACGTTTATGTTAAATTTTATAATATTAAAGGTTCATTGGACTCTGACATGTCTAAAGAACGTTTAGTTTGTACTGTGTATACACATATACTTATATATAACCAATCAGCGCATGAACTATTCTGATTTTCACAAAAATCGCGTGTGTTATAATATTAATACCATGGTATTAATATAAATTAATGATATATGGTGCACCAATAAAGCTAAATCTAAAATGTGTATTATTTATATACTTAATTCATATTATGAATTAAAAATATAAAATAAAAATAAATAAATTATTAACTAATTAAAATAGAATAAATTGTTCATAAAATTAATTATAAATAATGTAATTGAAATTGATCTGATTGACTCATCAATAATATATAGTTTATCTAGTGGTATATAGGGTATCCATATTATAACACATGGTGTCCGTATTCGGATATGGGTACCTAATACGGATACCCCCGTTATCTATGGAATTAAAAGTTTAAATAAAATTTTAAAACCACAATAATATCTATAATCATATAATATTAATATATTGTAATTTTTGAATACAAATAATGAGTCATCAAATATTAAGACCATTTATTGTTAAAGTGTCCGTATTAACTTACTTTCCCTATATTAATAAAAATTAATGACTTAATTATAAAGCAATCATCTTATATTTTATTTTTGGGTATATTTATAGATGAAAATCTCAATTGGAAAAAACAGATTCATAATATTAAAAACAAACTTAATCGATGTATCTCTTTAATAAATAGATTAAAATCTAAATTGAATAGAGAATCCCTTATGAACATATATTACTCTTTATTCCATATTCATTTGCATTATTGCTCAATACTCTGGGGTAATACGTATTTTAGTAATATTAAATGTATTACTATATTACAAAATAGATGTCTAAGATCAATTTATTATCTACATAATAGAACAAATATTGACCATATTTATATACATAAACGTATTCTCAAATTTAATGATATTATTAATTTAAATATTTACAAATACATGTATAAAGCTTGGTACAATAATAATATACATCCACAAATTATTAAGTTATTTAATAAAAAAAAGACAATATATTCTCTAAGGTCAACTAATGAATTCGTTGTTCCCAATATATCACGTTGTTATGATAAATTCTGTATTGGTTATAAAGGTCCTTTGTTATGGAATTCACTATCTATTGATATCAAAACCACTAACCCTTTGAAAAAGTTTTTAAATGTTTTAAAACAAAAAATTATTGGTCACTATTAAAGTCTTATTTATTTATTTATTTTTATTCAAATGATGAAATTCAGTAATTGGAATAGTTTTTAATTAAATTATTTGTTTACAATATTTATATATTTTAACAATTGTATTATAATTTGTTTTTAAATGTATTGTTTATTATTATTCTTATTATTATTTGATTAAATTTGTATTACGAGTTACCTATTATTATTAATATTATTATTATTATTATTATTGTTATTATTGTTATTATTATTATTATTATTATTATTATTATTATTATGTCTTGTATATATTTTATTGTAATTTTATTTATAAGATTTATTTTTCATTATTATTTATTATTTTTATTAACTGTTTATTATTATTTTATTATTTATATTATATTTTTTTATTTTTTATTTTATAAAGAGGAGGAATTTCGTGTTTTTTGTATATTGATTGTAGCGTGCGGTGGTGTATTATATGCCGAGTACTAAGTTTACCGGTATGATTGTGGTGGGATCATCTCAAGGTATTAAGGATTTGGCACATCCTTACTGAAAGTTGGTAGCCTTATACTATTCGTTCGTTGTGGTCGTTTTATGAACTATGTGTTGTTTTTCCCTCTTTATTTGTACACGTCTTGTTTTATTGTTATTTGTATCTATTATTATTATTTTTATTATTATTTATATATAATATTTATTTGTATTTTAACTATTTTAATATTTAAAATTTTACTTTATATTTATATTTTACTTTTAATTTCCAATTTTATTTTATCTTTGTAAATTTTATTACTGTTTGTTTTTTTTCCATTCCTTTTGCTGACAGGTAGATATCTCGATAAGTTCAATGAACTTCTATATCTACCTGGGTTCATTCTCGTTTATTACGACGAACCAATCTGATTATTATTATTATTATATTATATTATATTTAAAATATAGATATAAAAACCCAAATTTTCTACAAAAAAAATAAATTTTTTTAAAAACCCAGGAGAGATAATGCAATAATTAAGATACAAAATTAATCATTAATCAATATACAATTATAAATTTATGTTAAAAAAATGTTGTTTGTCAAAACATATTTTGTTTATTTTATTTTTAATAGATGAAAAAGATACATATTTTATTTTATCATTATTTAATAATTCCATATATTAACTGATCTATTATTAATTATATTTTTATTTAGAATTACGTTATTAATATAGTATTTTATAAATAATAACTAGTATGAATTACGGAAACTATAAAATCGTTTATATTAGCGTTTTGTTTATCATACAAATTAATTCATTATATATTTCAATAACGTATACCAATTGTCGTCGAATATGTCAACTACCAACTAGGGTTAATGCTTCAGACACACAGGTATACCTACTATAGTAGGACACAGGTTCAAGCCCCGTCTGGAACAATACAATATGACTTAAAATAATATTTAAAGTTATCTTATATAATTGTGTATAAATAAAGATCGGCTCTCATTAAAACCATGGATGTATTAACATGAGAGCGGCTTCTAAGTGACATTATAGCCATATGGTTCTATATAAATGGCTATATATATGGTTATAAGTGAAAACTTTATATAAGTTCATGGATGGGATGAAAGGACTCCACGAAAATAAAAATAACAAATACCAAAAATAACATATATTATATTAGGGGTTAAGGATTAGGGGTTAACCCCTAATATTAGGGGTTATTAGGAGTTAAAATATTAAAATATTATAATATATAATTGCTTACACAATAAAACATGCATCCATTTATCCAACACAACCTATCGCAGCTAACACATCTCATCACGCCCCCAGATATCAACATGTCTCCAAGACTATCATCTCTATTCGTGGTGTACGCGGTGTTAGTAGTGGTCACCACAGCTGCCAGTGTCACACCTACCGGTGTAGTGTCAGAAGTTGACAGGTGTCTTATGATCTGTTTGCGAATGTTCAATAGCCTTGTTAGTACACGTCAACCATAATACCCCGGCTAACGGTAATAGCATCGTAATAGCAGCATAATAGCATCGATGATAGCCTCAACTGTTTACGTTATGCTATTGTTGCCATCACGTAATGCTATTATGCTGATATTATGTTGATATTGTTATAATAACAACATGATAACAGCATAATAACATTGCAAATTATAATAGCAGCATAATAGACTTTTAATGGCGATATAATAGCAGCATAGGATATAATAGCAAAATGTAAATATTTTAGGCTATTATTTATGCTATTATGCTGCTATCATAAGGCTATTACTGTTAGCTGGTATATATATCATATTTATATATTGAATCACACATATACAAATTTCGAATATAAATGGACCCCTCAATAAGTCGTAACACCTAACATTTTTTCTTGTGTTTTTTGATTTATCGTTTATTAATTTTTCGATAAAGACCAGAGAAAAACAAGAACTATCTGAGGTCGAATCCGTGACATCTCACTAGCGATAGATACTAATCTTACTAGCTTTTGAGTGGTCCACTTAACCAAAGACCCCAGGTATATATATATAGTATAATAGTATAGTATATATAAATATATAGAATATACTATATAGTATAACATGTTGACAAAACTACATTTTCTAGAAATATTACCATATAACATTCCTAATTAAAATCATTAACAGTACAATGACAAGCTGGTGGACTGTGCCAATAAAATATGTCTGAAGATCGATTTAGAGTCAAATCGCAAAATCAACTGGAAAACATTAATTCGAATTTTGTGATTTAACCATTCTATAATGGACATATATGCCCATTATAGTGAAACATAATATATCATTTTATGTGATACTATTAATGTTATTAGACTACTAATAGTAGTAGGTGGAATTACTATTAATAGTGGAATTAAATGAGAAATTATGTACAAGTTATAAAGTGTTGTTATCTAGCATAAACATATTTATGAATATGATTATATTAATAAAATAAAATATTAATATAGTAATATGAATTATTAATTACAAAATATGAATATGATTATATTAATAAAATAAAATATTAATATATTAATATGAATTATTAATTACAAAATATGAATATGAATATGATTATATTAATAAAATAAAATATTAATATATTAATATGAATTATTAATTACAAAATATAGCATATTGGACTAATAGATCCCATGTATAGGTTATAGACGAGTTATATTACTTGTGGGTATTACTAGGGGGCTTAAAGTTGTTTGTTTATCTATTTTTATCATTTACTATACTACTCAATACTCTTGGTATATTAAAACTTGGTATTTGATTTTTAGTATCTTTATTAAAAATGTATTAATAAAGTAAATAGCTATTACGGATATTTAGTTACATACTATTATTATAGGTTTTAATTATAGATATTCAACTATAATAAACATGTGTACATAATATTTAAATATATATATATATATATATATAAATATATATATATATATATATATATATATATATATATTACTATATTTACTACATATGTTCCTATATATTTATAAATAATAACCATATATTATATATTTCTCCATTTTACTAATAAAATATTAATTTAATTAAAATAATGAACACATATATTTATATATTAATGTATATATATATATATATATATATATATATATATATATATATATATATATATATATATGTATTATAATTGTAAGTGTTCATTATTTTAATTTAATTAATATTTTATTAGTATAATGGAGAAATATATAATATATGGTTATTATTTATTTATTTGTTTAGTAACATATGTAGTAAATATAGTAATAGGTTATATAATATAATCTATATCGCAAAGTCTCATATTACCGACTCCTCTCGTATCTCAGTAACTATAAGATAAATCAAAAAATTATATATACATGAACTGTTAGTAATTTAATGATAAATATGAATAAGTTTTTGTTTTAAAAAATATTTAATCCTACAATTGTTATTTGATAAAATGTAATATTCTGTTTTTACTTTTTGAATATTTGAATAAGAACTTTTTTTAAATCATTGTAAATACTTTATTAATTAAAAGAAAACTTAATTTTGTAATTAATATTATAGATCAATAACATTTTTATAAATATTATAAAAATAATTTAATTTGAATAACTATTAACCAATATATCTTATTTATAGCAACCCATATTATTTTCCTATTACCGAGCCCCTAAATTACCCTAATACAGATCCTATGTGATTTATAATATCCAATCAAAATATATCCGTATTTTACTTTAAAATATGTCAGTTGTTTATGTATCATTGATATAGATTTATGATTCATGATTATAGTTGATTATATACATACTGATTAATAAATAAATATTAAATAATAATATACACTATTTGAATATAATTACTATAAAGTTTAAATTTAAATTTAATATTACTATTAAAACATAAATTCAATAAAATAAACTGCGTGCATGTTATAATTAATTATATTTATGTATATCTACTATTTTATTGTATATGATAATACTACAATTATTTATACCACGATTATATTAGGGGGTCGGTAATAGGAGAATGGTTCGGTATTAGCCACATGTATCCGATTACCGACCGCTTGTTTATTCTTGTAAATATAAGTAGGTATATATATATATATGTACCTATATCACAAATTTAAAATAGCCACATTTTTCATTTTCATAATATTACCATAATTACAAAATTTCAAATAAATATATTTAATATTGAATAAGTTATTACAAATAATCATTTATGGTCAGTAATCGGAGACTTTCCCCTATTTATAAATATAGTAACATAATAAGTTATATAATATAAGCTGTTCCTTTATCCCAAGTTTAACTTCCTTTTGATAAATCAATTTTATATTTTCTACGTTTTCTTCTTTATTAGAAATACAAAAATTAACGTAAGGATATATACGTAAGGATATATAAATAATAATTATTATAATTATATTTAATTATAAAATCGCATATTAAGATCTACACATGTGTTAAGCATAGTGGCTATGAAGACTGAATAGGCCTATGAAGGCCTAAATAGACTTCTAGAAAATGTGTAGTATTGTACATGTACAATACTACATTGTAAAGGGTAAACAATTAGGGTATACCCTTTGTTGTATATATACAAAAACTCATTTTTATAGGGTACAGATCTTTAAAATATCACCAAAATTTGACATGTATATATACATGTATACCCTGTGTATGGTATACCCTATACAGGGTACATGACTTTTAAACTCAATAGGGTACAATATGTATATTTATTAGGGTACATGTATACTATATTTTAGGGTACATAGTATTTAAATGCATTAGTGTACACTCTATATGTTTATTAGGGAACAGCTATGTTAAATATTAGGGTACCTGACTGTTAAATGCACTAGGGTAATATATATATATATATTAGTATAATAGAATAATACATGATTTTAAATTCACTTGATTAAGATGTATATTTATATATTTATTAGGGTACATTTATTATATATTTAGGATGGCTGTTAAATTCACGAATATAACTATATTCTTCAAATCACCAATGTATAAATACATCATATTTATACATGAATACAATTGTGTGAATATTAATATTATTAATATACCTATATAGGATAGTACTATAGTACTTATATATATATATATATAGTATATACTATATAGTATTAATAGTATACATTTAATACCAATATAGTGTTATATTTGGTATACCATATTCATATACCTATAACTCAGAAGGTGAGGAAGGTAGAGAACAACTGGATAGAAAAAAAATAAAATCCCTTCTAGTTGAAGTTCTTATGTTATACAGAATTATTATAATATAGGTTTTTCATAAGACTATATTTAAATAAATTGTATGTGAGTTAAGAATTCTACAAAAAGGTTAGCCTATTTACTTATTTGTTAATTGTTAATAACCACTATATTAAAATGGATTCATGAATAATTATAATATTTATATAATTTAATATTTAAAATTATAATTAAATATAATCCTATATATGTTATAAAGTCAAAGTTGTAGATATATAGATTAATGTAATATACATTTAAATACATTTAGCATTACGTAACAGAAATCTATAGGAAAGAAACTATAGAATCTATAGAAACCTATGTATACATAAAAACTTTAAAAAAACTCTCGGTGTCACGCTCTATGTTAATTGCATAGCCAAAGCCAATGTTTGTTTTTCTGGTATTTTAAATTGTTATCGTCTGTAAAGTATATTTCGTTATTTTTCTATAGAATAAATTCCACTCGGTGAAATTTCTTCATTCTTCGGTCTGCATCTCATCTGGTAGGTACTATTATTTTTATGTTAACATAAAAAATATAATTATATTAAACAGGTCTTTCTTTTTATTAAACTGTATAATAACATTCACCTAAATACACACACATATATATATATATATATATATTATATTTTATTACCCCCATTTAAGCGTTAATTAAAACTGTCACTATAGTAGTATATATATCAAAACCCATAGGATTACAAACTGTCACTATACCAAAGGGCTTTGACTATACAATAAATATATATATATATAGGGACGGAACGGGGTAGTGGCCCAGGACAGAGTAGTGCTCGTTTTAAGTAACGCTTAAATGGTGCTTGATAGGATAAAAGTTCTATATACAATATTTAGATGATCAACATTTCTATAATATAAAGTACATTTTTGTTTTAAATAATTAATTTATTACATAATCATTTTATGTCAAATTATAACAAAAACATGATTATATATATTTATACTTATTTATGTGTGTGAGTGGTGTGTGTGTATATAATTAAATCATTGAATCAAATAGGTGCGTATGCTTCATAAATATAATTATTTAATATTATATAATTAAAAAATTATAAATCAAATACATTATGAGACACCTATTGCATATTCTGATAGTATAGGCCACTACCCCGGAATTGCCTTATTGTAATGATTTTGTATTCCTTTTTTAATTAAAAAATCTAAATATTAATAAAAAATGTATACTTATATGTATTAAAATTATATTAGGGGAAAGCATAGATTTATAGTTTACATATGTGAACTATAAATCTATGGGGGAAAGTCATCGATGTAAATAAAAGTTTAAGACTTTTATTTACATCGATGGGGAAAGTAACCTAATACGGACACTAACAATAAATAGTCTTAACTTTTATGACTCATTACTTTTATTCAAAAATTACAATATTTTAATATTATATGATTATATATATTATTGTGATTTTAAAATTTTATTTAATATTTTAATTCTATAGATAACGGTGGTATCCGTATTCGGTACCCATGTCCGTCGGACACCCTATATGGTGTATATATACCCTATATATACCACTAGATAAACTACATATTATTGATGAATCAATCAGACAACTTAAAATTACATTATTTATAATTTATTTTATGAATAATTTATTTTAATTTAATTAGTTAATAATTTATTTTATGAATAATTAGTTAATAATTTATTTATTTTTATTATTTGTTTAATTAAATTAGTATTTATATTAGTAAAATTAGTATCTATATAATACACATTTTAGATTTAGATTTATTGGTGGTATTAATATTATAACGCACGCGATTTTTATGAAAATCAGAATAGTTCATACGCTGCGCGCTGATTGGTTATAGGGTCCCAGTAAACAGTAAGAGCAGCATAATAGCAGCATGGCAGCATATGCTAGAGCCTCAAATATTATATAATAATAGTAAAATAATAGCAGCATAATATACTTTTAAAATTAATATCAGCATAATATTAGCATAATGGCAGCATAATAGAAGCATAACAGCAGCATAATACCATAACAAATTAATAGTAGCATAATATACATTTAATAGCAGCATAATGGTAGCATAATAGCACAATGTAAACATTTTAGGCTATAGCATAAGCTGTTATGCTGCTATTATGTTACTCTTTCTGTTAGCTGGGGTGTCCGTATTAAGACATCTAGAGTGTCCGTATTAGGTACTTATATGACCTCTAGATATATGTTTATAACGTAATGACTATTTAATAACAAATATAGAAATTATGTATATAATTTTAGAATGCTTTATTTTTTAATAATATAGTTTTATATCGCGATACATTTGTATATTCTTGAGAAAGTTTTAAGTTGAAATGTTTTTCATAAATTTAAAAACGTAATAAAAAAATCAGATTATTGGATATATCAGGAATATTTTGAATAATTAAAAAATAAAAAATACTTTTTTAGACTATTATGAATATTTTATTCACTACATATTTTTTTGTAGGAATTATTGTTTCTGAAATACCGAGTGTCCGTGTTCGGGTACTGTCCGTATACGGAATATATTCGGTTACTTTCCCCTACTTATTTCGTAAATTAATTATTTGTTGATTGGGTATCTATTTTAAGTATCTATAGTGTTTCAATATTACGTGCATCAGTATTCGAATACTTTCACCCTATAATGGAAAGTATGCCTAACGTCACACAATGAAGCTCGGGAATCGTCGGATATAGATGGATAATATCTGTTTGACTCCGATTTAATTAACAAGTTCTTATACAATATTTATATATGTACATATAATAATATTTATTAAGGGGGGATATCCCACTACAAGTATTTCCTGAAATAATGTCCTGACAGTCTTTCTAGAAAACGATTTGCTAGCAAGTTGTAGTATGACACCCCTTACTTTCCATAAATACTTGCTTGAACACAACGATATTATTATATATCTCATGATGATTGTTGTTTATTTTTCATTTTTATTTTTTTTATAAATCCAAACATTTTTTTGATGGATTTATGGTTTCTGAGATACCGAGAGTGTCCGTATTCGGGAACTGTCCGTATTGGGTTACTTTCCCCTAGTTATTAATGAATGATTAGTACACAATTTACTTATTATTTACGTATTATAAACAATATTCTATATAAGATGATGATATTATATCATATTATATATTATATATGTAGAGTATATTTTAACATTTATAAAATAAAACTGGTTTATATCGACGTATACATATAACGTACGTTAGTTATAAACTATAGTTATACAAAATCTAATTATATAAATATAAATAATTATTCAGTAAATAATCCAATATGTATTTGTTTACGTTAATGGCAAATTATAATTTAAAGCGTGTTGCATTGCGAGATACGATGTGACAGGGATTGGGATAATATTATATTAAATATCAATTATAAATCATATTATTCATTCAAAACCCGAAACCGGTTTCAGTATATACAATAAAATTATGAAACCGACCCGAAAAATAGATTAAAAACCTGAAACCATTATATTTCATAAAACACGAGACCTGACCCGAAACTGACCCGACCAATGAACATCCCTACTACCTACTGATATATTGATACTCTCATTATAATAATATATCATTATTTAATTAACCTATTTAATTGTCATTTTAATAGTCATTAGTTTTTTCAAATATGAAAATATTTAATACTATATATAATAATATTATAGTTAATACACCAATAATTTCAATAGGGTATATTATATACATTTATACATATACATATTATAATACAAACAATATTATAAATACTTTAAATTAAAAATATGTTTAAATTAGAATCTCTTAAGTATGTATAGCTTTTATATATGTGTCGTTATAAATATAATTATAGTCCACTATTATTTATATAATATATATATATATATATATATATATATAATATATATATATATATATATATATATTAATATTGTGGTACGGTTACGTACAGGTATTGTAGACTATAGTGTTGTTTAAGCTTGCTTCAACCACCATATAGCCGTGTCAAGCGAAAAGAAAGGCCGAGTGAATAAGCCATTTCCTGTTGGTTTTATAGTTCTTCAGTTCAAGACTCCCACAGTGCCTCCACGCGACACAGCACGGTAACTGAATCCTCGGTACCAGGCTAAACTGTGGGTGATCTAAGAGAAATTAACTCTGAATCCAAATATTTTTGCTGCCTTGTAGTAATGCTTCTTTAGGCAAAGGCTAAAAGTATGTAACTCTGATATAAAAACACTGTTATAGTAGTTGCGCACATAACAGTATCTAGAAAAAGAAAGACAATCATGACAAATACAACTAACAAAACTAGGGTTAAAGTCCCTAACAAAACCTTACCGTCAACCTAAACGATCTCTAAGGAGAAGTATGACGGATCTACTCCAAACCCGAAAGGAAGGATGGACCCCGATAAACGCGTAGGTGCCATGGCCAAACTATTAAAATGCAAACAAGAAATTATCATCTCTACTATGAATGTTAGAACAATCATAGAAAAGCATCAACAAATAGAATTAAAGTATAACTTTGAGTACCATAATAGTACCTATATATATTCTATGAATACAATAGCATAGAAATATACACGACGAAAAAGTTAGATACAAGACAATCGAAAGAAGCATATTTGTAACGACATCAGCCCTGAGAAACGACTAGGGTGCAGCCACTGGAGGCATTGGTATCTTGTTAAATAATAGATAAAGAAGCTCATTAAGTGAAATTATATCACATACAGATCGTATACTTATCAGTACATTCCAAGGAAATCCTGCTACATCTATTATTGTCATTTACTCACCCGCAAATTCCTGCGAAGATGAAGTTATAAATAGATTCTATAAAGAACTTAGAGGAGCTATAGAAAGTATACCGCAACACAATGTGATTTCTATCATCGGGGACTTCAATACACGTATTGGGAAGGATGATGATACATTTACTTATCATCAACACACAAACAAACACGTGTCATTGCTGCTAGATATTGTTAATGAAAAATAACTAGTGGTTAATTAATACCTATTTTCAAAATAAGATGAATAAAATACGGACCTACATGGACCCAAGTGGAAGAAAATACCAACTTGACTATATCCTGATAAGAAATATATGGAGAAATAGTAGCACTAATGTGGAGGCGTACACTGTTCAGTACGCCGTACAGTAGCTTCTCAAATACAGGTTCAGACCATAGAATCGTATTATCAAAGATTAGAATAAAATTAGAAATCACCGGAAGAAAATCTACTCAAAAAGGTATGATAAAGGGAAGAAATCAGAAAGAACGACTACAAACATGGTACAATCCTTTACAAGGCTTACTAGGCAGGCCACCTGAAATAGATGAGGATGAACCGATTACTCAAGTTTAACCACCACTGGAACTAAAACATGGAACGTTTGATATCAATGAATACAAGCGAGCAAAGTACACCATCAAAGAAGGAAAAAGCTGTGGAATGGATGAAATACGCCCAGAAGTTTTAAAACGATGTGACCTAGATGCTATTAATCTCCAATTCTGTAACATAGCACTTTCGATAAAACGAAGCCCAGACAGTGGTAATTGCTGAATATAATTATGATACCAAAATCCGGAGATCTTAGTATGGTTGGCAACAGAGGTATAAATCTAAGCTCATTAGTAGCGAAAACCTATAATCTTATGATAATGAATAGAATTAGACCGTACCTAGAGTGTTATCTAAGAAATAATCAGACGATTTCAGAAGTGGAAGAACAACTACTAATCAGATACTCGCTCTAAGGAGACTGATATAAGGAATAAAGGAAAAGAATCTTGAAGCTATACTTATCTTCATTGACTTTAATGCTTCATGTCAGACTCCAATATGCCTAGTAATATTATAAGTGTTGATGTTTTAGCGTAATATTCTTAGATTAAATATCTATTCCAAAGATTTTGCGAAGCATTCGGAAAATCTTTGTCTATTCCATGGGTCCACGGGTCTATTCTATGGTATTACCAAAGATTTTCCGAAGGAAAGATATAACACTTACGAGAAATCGTGTAATTCGAATTTGTATACAAAATACCCCAGTGTCACCTATAGCGGGTTACTTTTAGGAACTATGTGTTGTTTATAATGTAAATTCGTATTTAACTATACACTAGTGTATAGTGTAAAAGTACTTTTAAAATGTTAAATAATATGCTTTAAATTAATATTTATATGATGAAAACTAAGTGTTCACTACTAATATATAACAAACAAATGTGATATGTATGTTTTAAATGCTATAAGTATATATTTAGTAAAAGCTAATTTATATTGCATGTAATTTAATAGAGCAATGAAAACATTGTTGTATGCAACCAGTTCCGAACCTAAATCTATTTCAGTGATTTCGATACTACTGGACCATTAGTACTGGTAGCAGCGGCAAGTGATATTACTAAATTACGTTGCATGCATAGGGAGTGTTATATATTTGCTTCGCAAAATCTTTTGTATTACTATATTTCATAATGTCTATATGTTTATTATTCTGATATAATTGTCTACGCTTTCGGCTAGGAGGTATATGTTAGGGTAATGTTTGCCTATTTACTAGTTACATATTTTGGGTAAGATGAAGTATAGTTTTTATTTCAAAAATTATCCATATCTGCGAGAATATGAAGTACACTTATTTCCTATTCATTTCCGTACACCTAGTTCTGACGGAATGTTGTTTTCCCAGATGTGCACTTGTATGCTTTTATATAGTTGCTATTAGGATAATGTGTTATTATACTACATGTTTATAATAATTATATTCATATTTCATATTTTTCTATAAATAAATAATTGAATTTATATATTATATTCATAGATTTGTATTTTACAAACTATTTTGTAAAATATAAATCTATAATTATATTATTCAATAAATTGATAAAAAATCAATTAATTAATTATCTATCTTACTTTATTTATTATCATGAAATGTATCGGCCAGGGCCGGCTTAAGGGGGGGGGGGCAAACCGGGCAATTGCCCGGGCCCCACATTTTGGGGGGCCCATGAATTATTTGAGAACATTTTTTTTACTATTTATCTAAAAAAAAATTGTCTTAAATGTATTTTTCTTATATATTATTAATTCTAATTAAATAAATAAAAATAATATAATAAATAAATTAAATATGAGTCATTTAGATCGATTTGAAAAGTGAATTTTACAAAAATTTTACAAAAATTTCTAAATTTACACGAAGCTATGGTAGAAACATGTTTGTTTGTGCACCTGCAGGTACATGAAGATTTTGGAGCATATGCTTATAGTGATAAGTTATAACTGATAACCATAGATCATATCACACATATCTGTTTGTCAGATAAAATAGTATGAAACGGATTGATAAATAATTGTTTGTTAAACTAGAAAATGATAAATGATAAACTTATTAACCTTTTACCCAATGTAAGGGAATATTAACCATAATTCAATCTTAACAATTTATATTTCTATAATTAGTTTACGAAAATAAAGTATACTTCTTTATATTAAAATTAAATATGAGATATATATTAAGATATATTTTAACTATGATTTCTGAAAATAAAAGATATCATTATATACCATAGTCCATTGTCAAAATGGATCCCCATATCTGCGCTGTACATTCCTTAAATCTGGTTGGGAAAAATGCCGTTGAATCTTCGTAGCAATATTGTTTGCTTTCATCCCAAATAAATATAATTTATTTATCCAAACTAAATAAAGAATATATTAACATCTATATTTAAAAAAGAAGAATATAATATGTTTTATTAAAATCATTATCGAATATAATATGGTCATCACAAACAGATTTTATTAGAGCAGTATCTTGTGGATTTCCCAAAATTACATAATTTATATCTGATATTATATATTTAAATAATATGTTAACATATTACGTAAATTACATTAATAGAGTCAAGGTATTTATTCAATTAAGATGATTAGTATATAGGTAATTTAGATAAGATAATTTAGTATTAAACATATATTATATCATATTGATATACACCTCAAAGGAATGGACTATACAAATATTAATATATATATATATATATGATGGGCTAGATATATCCAATTGTAGACATTTTCATCCTAATATATTTAATGGTAAATAATTAAACTTGATGGAGAATTCTCTAACTTAAGCTTCTCTAAACTTAAAATTAAATTTGTAAATTATAAAATATTACATTGCAATGATTTTAAGTGGGTATCGTAATAATTATGTAGACCCATAGCGTGAAGGAGACCCCCTCTATATATATATTAGATGCATCTTAAAGTGGGTCTCCTTCACATGATACATGTAAATATATATGAAAAACAAAAATTGTTAAAAATTATAAATAGTTTTACATAATTTGATAGAATAATAATAGGACCTACATCATTTATATATATATATATATAAATAAATTGTAGTATTATAGATATTTTTTATTTATAGAATGGCCCATTTAATATGTTATGAAATTCGTATGGGGCCCATACGTTTTTTTTTGCCCGGGGCCCATAGTATGCTTAAGCCGGCCCTGGTATCGGCATGGATAAATTAGTTAAAATCGGAAGAACAAAAATTGTATTATGTACTAATGATATGTTATTTAGTGACTGTGAACAAATTATATATTAAATCAGTTTAGAAATAGCGTAAAAAGCATATTCTATAGCATGTATTTTTTTTAATAATTTTTTTTTTGAAATCTACTTTCAAAACTAATATAAATTGTTATAAAATGTTTTATATAATATACTAACAATTTCAAAATTTTAAAAACTGGATTTTTTACATTTATTCATAGATATTGAGTGAGGCTCACTCTAATGTCTATGCATTTATTTGATTAATAAAATAAATTATTTATTTTGAAATCACATTCCTAACTAATATACATTATTATATAATATTTTATATCAAATATATAAATTCTATAAATATAAAATTTAATAAAACATATCTATTACTTTATAATATTGATTTTATATTAACTGAATACATAATTTTATTACTCCGATATAATAAAAAAAATAACATTTATATAGGTATAGTTTCAATTATTATATAACATATAATATATATAAATTTTATAAAAATACCATTTATATATTGATAAGAAAATATAAAACTATTACTTTATAATATTGATTTTATATTAGCTAAATGTATACATTTATTATTTTATAATTTATTTGAATTTTATTGAATATATTTATTGTTTACTTTTCAAATGCGTTTTACGTGGAATAAATGTTGTTGCTATGTTTGCGTATAGACGTGCCTATAGAAACTACGTTACAATTATAATATGATTATAATTATGAAAATAATGATAGTTTTAATTAAGTTAAATGTCACTATACCCCGATGATCTAATTATAAATAACATTTCAGAGTAAATTTAAAGAAGATATATTAATAATCGTTCTAATATAGAAACTTGAGAGTTAGTTTATTATTCATACATATTAAGGGGTATACATACCTCAATACGGTCAACAAGCACGTTACCCAGTATCCACGTAGGTCACTTTCTATCATGTGACATTCTGCACAACTCTCCCAACGATAGTGAGATGCAGATTCTCTTATATTATGTATACACGTGTTCTTAGATCTGCCACTTTACCGGGAGCCTTTAAGTTTCCATTAGTTGTACTACTTACATCCACGCGTTCCTTCAATATAAGGAACTTTCTATCACCGATCATCTGGGTGTTAGTACCGTTGCTCGCTAGCTGAACATGTACTAGGCGGTCATCAGCACAGGCAACGAACGCAGCAACAGGTCACCCCTAGATTAAACACGTTCACTTTCAATGTAAACAAGTACCCGTTGCTCACTATCCGAACACATAAATAACGCACACAGCGATAGGCATATCAATGCGTTGCTCGCTGCTCACGGTGTGTACACCCCTGTTGCTATGAATCATCTAGTATTCATATAATATAGTATGGTGTTTATATAATTGAATGATCTCAATAAAAACTCTAATATTTTATAGCGCTATTTTATTTAATAATAAAAGTGTTCACTATAATTCAATGTTTTATTTTATATTTAATTTCATATACACTAATTACCAATCCAATAATGCAAACTTAAGTAATACAATATAAAATAATACAGCTATAAAAATGTTTGCGAAATATATCAAATGAAGAATACAATAGTTCATACCATTACGTTATTTCTCCCAAGTATAATATTTAAAACTTATAAATTTAATAGTTATTTAAATAATCCAGAATTATAAATTATAACAATTTTATTACCATGGCTGGACATAATAATGTTATATAACGACTAAATGTAACAATATGTGAATACTAATATAACTATTACTAGTATTACAATAAATTAATAATATTAATTATAAAAAATATTCAAAAAGATAAATATTCATAATGTCCTTATAATAATGTATAAATTAAGTAAATAATATATATATAAATATACAATAATATACAATAATAATATTATCAACACATAATATCTAAACATAACTAAATAGTAATAATAAACAAAATAAGTATATCGTGGTGTGAATGTGTTACGAATGCGATGGCTTCAGTTGATCTCCATGAAGCTGATGTCCTCCATAAGCAGAAGGATGTTCCTGGGAAGAGGATGGGGTGTCGGCGACAGAACCGTGAAGCTCTTCTTCTCAGAGTCAAAGTTTGTTCTGTAAACATTGAGGTGGGCTCCATTAGAGGTAGTAAAACACTACTTCTATATCGTATAGCATATGTTTAGTGGATCAACTGTATCGTATAAATAGAATTATAAAATATATAGCCTGACCGATGTTCAATAAAAGTATATTAGTCAGAATCTCAATATATAAATACATGAATATATTGGATATACGTACTATAGTAAATAGACATGATAAAACCAAAATTAATTTGTAATAGATATATAATATATATATATATATATATATATATACATATAAAAGAAGGTATCACATACTAGTAAGGGACCACACATACCATTCCATATATGTTAATAGATACAGAGTACATATTTCTATTCAATAAAGAATATGTATAAATCTATCCATTAAATTGAGCAAGTTTTTATATATATATATATATATATATATATACATAACAATATGATGAATATAGAATTATTTTATTATGATTTTTCTATAGTAATTGTATCTTTACAATTATTTCTAATTATATTTATGAAAATATATCTTATTTTATTATTTATATTTATATTCTTTATATATATAGCAAAAAAAATAGTATTACAACGATATAGTTTTTTCTTGGTTCTCATTCATACATGCCAGATTGTATGAAATATTATTTGGAGTAAATATCGTTTGAAGTTTTACTTTAAAATAAAAATATATTGTAACTCGTCCATAAAATGTATAATTCATTTTTTATTTAAATATCATTTCTAGATTCTTTATATGGATAATTTTTTGACATATATGTATACACTAAAAATAAATATATTAATAAGTAAAAAAACACTAAATAATGAATGTTCACCATTATTAACTGTACCTTATACTATATCACCATTATTAACTGTATATTAATTGATAATTAACTAAATAATAAAGTGTTATACCATATTAGTAGTTTTAGTGAATAATATTTTAATCAAATTCAAATTAAATTTTAAATAGTTGAAATTATAATAAGTTTAAATGTTATCTTTATAATGTTAACAAATCACGTATTAGTGAACATTCTATGTCATAACATATTTCAAGAATAATGTATATTATCCTATTAATTATATTATCTATCCATGTTAAAATATACCAGATTTAATAAATATATTTTATCAATAAAATAAATATATTTCTGTAGATTAGATATAGATAAATCATATATTCTATCTAAACTTCATGATTACTTCAAGTATTACAAGCGTTGTGCGGAACACTATCACAGTTATATTCTACACATTGAATATAAGTCTGTATATATATATATATATATATGCGTGTGTGTGTATGTATGTGTGTGCACACCTGTATACTTGTGTAAGCACCCGTACGCATGTGTAAATTACAATCATCCGCTAAAGACTGAAGAAACATATTTTATTATCATTTTGTTGTTTACATTATTATTCGATTACACATTAGAGAATTGTTTCTACAATTATACACCCGTACGTATATGTGTTCACTAGCTGTGATCCACTCTTATTTATAACATATACAAGTCTAAGACTTCTCGAGGAGTCCATTTGTAGCCGTTATTTGTATGGTATTCGATATACAATAAATACATATTATTATTATTATAAGTGTGCATACCCGTATTGTGTGTATGCACTCGTGTGTATGTGTGTGTATGCACTCGTGTGTGTGTATGCACTCATGTGTGTGTATGAGTGCACATGTACTAACATGACGATGAATCCTGCAACATTTGTCCTTACGATGTCCTCGGTATCATTGGCACACATTGACAGTGAGAGAATGTGATGTTTTAACGAGGGACCTGTGAATCGGTACAGTAGTATGTGGGTATACGGAGGGCTATTGGAGCGGGGGGCCGATGTCGATGTGTATACTTACATTAGAATATTATCATGCAATTAATAGGAAATCAAAATCTGAAAAATTAATTTATTATAACACAAATTAATATATATACTTTAATATATATATATATATGTGTGTTATGTAATTCTCTATTATACGTTACATAATAAAGATAGACAAAACGATTTAAATTTTCTAGGTATCTTTATTGCAATTATTCAATTATATACGTTATACAAATTAGTCGACGCAGTCGAATGGTAAAAGCCACGTGCAACGTTGGCTCGCCACGCCCACGATCTTTTAGGGGCGTGTCTATACAATTACGATTAGTATGAGGGAGTAATTATGAATTTCCGGATTGATATCCTATGTTTCGGATGAGATGCCGCTGAAGTCTCCGGTCTCCACTCCGTTGTCACGATTACGACATTAGGTAATGTACGTAACTCGACGAATACTGCTCGCCACTCTCAATATATCATATTACACTCTACGATTCGTACCCACAATTATACCTTAGCTTATTCATTACTGAAACACTGACCTATACATGATAATACAAACTCATTTATACGCACAATTACACAAAAATCATATATATATATATATATATATATATATATTATCATATAGTAAATCACTGGGCCGTCTAGTCTATTTTTCCAGCTAAATTGGGCGTCGATTGGCAAAATCGGATATATTTATATATTTATAAAAATATATATAAATCCCAATTTAGCTGAAAAATAGACCCCAGTGATTTACTATATGATAATGTCATCATATAAACATATAACTCATATTTTAGAACACTACTAATATAGAGATTAATACTAATTTATAATTTATAAAATAAAAGTTAAAAATATACATTTTTAATTAAATATATAAATATATAAATAATACAAATGTAAATAAATACATTCTATTATTATTACGAATTATATATATATACATATATGAATATACTGAAATATTAATATAATAAAATGAATTCATTATTGAAATGGTTGATTTGAATATACGTGAATAAAGGCTCCTTGACTATGGAATATATATTTATATAATACTTTGTTAATCATTTTATAAGAAATTTAAGCTAAACCAAGGTAATAATAATGTAAATGTTTATAAAACTATTATATTAATTTATCTAAATCTATTGACAATAGATTATTAAATTGGAAAACTGAAAATAGACAAACTAGATCAAATAATTAACCTCTCAATTATAATTATATACAGACTTGATTGGCTAAACACTGAAGACTCTATCAACTACAAAATACTTACAATACTTCCAAAGACTATAACTTATAACTTAAACGATAATTTACGAAACAAAATACAACTTAAAACAAAAACTAGAATTTTATAAATACCAATTCCATTAAAATACACCAATATATACAACCAATGTCTAAATGTCTTGTTGACCAAAATTGTTTCGCATTGTGATTATTGAGATGCAAATTATAAACTATTATATTCACAGCTATTTTTATCTATATGCGATATATATATATATATGTATATTGTTAGATAATCACACGATAATCACATGATGTGTCTAAATAAATACTTTCAACAATAATAACACGTACACACATACATACCTACACAACTATACACATGCACACACAACTATACGCATGCACACATATACACATGATCGCGTACACATACGTGATGACTAACTTGGATGTACTAGCACTAGTTTAGTGCGGGTGTCTAGACTCTTCGTTCCCATCGGTAGCATGGAGTCGGGTAGATTAGGACCTAGCGGGGTGAAAGGGGAGGGGTGGGTGGGGTTAGATCTACATGCAGGAGGAGGAGGAGGAGGAGGAGAAAGACGAAGAATATAGAAAAGTATATATATATACATCATATTTTAGCATATATTTCTTTAATGGTAATACACTATTATATTAATATTACATACTCGACTTAAATACAATATTTATTGGAAAAATTTAACAAACCGCCGATTTTATAAATTTTGACTTCATCAAATTTCACTTGAAAAGTATGTGGAAAATAGTTAAGAGTGTTTGCACCGTAGAAGTATTCCTTGATCCGGGCATCTCTCGATTCCCCTCGCATCTTTGAATTACGCTCTACCACCTAATATGGGCGTGTAGTGTGATTTAATGTAGAGGCTATATAGTATTATATTATATATCATATATTAGGAATTACAGTACAATATATTTATTGTTTTTATATAGGTCGCAAAATACTATAATATATACTAGTTAAATAATTCTTAGAATAAATTAATTTGATTTAATACATAAACTAAACATTATTCATATCAGATAAAGTATGCTAAAATAATAGATCTTATATAATTATATAATTTAACATATATCTGCTACTACCGCTCATGCTAATGCTATTAATACTATAGTAGTACACTACTACTACTTCTACTACTACTACTACTACTACTACTACTACTACTACTACTACTACTACTACTACTACTACTACTACTACTACTACTACTACTACTACTACTACTACTACTACTACTACTACTACTACTACTACTACTACTACTACTACTACTACTACTACTACTACTACTACTACTACTACTACTACTACTACTACTACTACTACTACTACTACTACTACTACTACTACTACTACTACTACTACTACTACTACTACTACTACTACTACTACTACTACTACTACTACTACTACTACTACTACTACTACTACTACTACTACTACTACTACTACTACTACTACTACTACTACTACTACTACTACTACTACTACTACTACTACTACTACTACTACTACTACTACTACTACTACTACTACTACTACTACTACTACTACTACTACTACTACTACTACTACTACTACTACTACTACTACTACTACTACTACTACTACTACTACTACTACTACTACTACTACTACTACTACTACTACTACTACTACTACTACTACTACTACTACTACTACTACTACTACTACTACAAACACCACCACTACTACTACTATAATTACTAACCCCACCAGATTTAGGTTGCAGGATAACATTCACAAACGAAGGCATGTCATTTTTAAGCTCACTGTGCAATAATTCCTGATCAAGTACCACTATGGTATCCACTGCAGTGTGATGTGTTAGTTCATTAAATAGAATACATCATTATTATAAATTATTATAATATAAAATTCAATGAAATATACAAGTTATAGATTTATCTACTATATAAACATGTGATTATGTAATACTGTATAAAGTGATATATATACAATATTTGACATGAGCATGATGGGTATATTACCATATTAAATTAAAAGTCAAATAATACACACATATGTGATATGAGATTTATATTACGAATTATTATGAATTAAAATTCAATGAAATATACAAATTATAGATATATCTACCTGATTAACACAGTTATATTTATTACCATGGTCACTCTATAATACCTGGTTATATAAATATATATATATATTTTTTAATCTGTTTATTATTAAATTCATACGTAAATAATCTATAATATATATGGATAGATCTCACAAAAATAAATGTATACAATATCCAGTGTTATTATATCTGCGAAGTAGTAACAAAACGTATATAATACTGTGATTTGTGAGGCACACGCTATTTGTCAACACAAATAAATTCACATTCACAATATTGTCACAATTCATGCTATTTAGCCTATAGGTTATATATATATATATATATATATATATATATCACCAATATTCGTCTATAGACAATAAATGTACATAAGTATTATATATATATATATATAATATATATTATATATTATATATATATATATATATATATATATCATTTTAGTTTGCTTTGGTTTAGTTTGTATTTGTTTGGTTTAGTTTTAATATCTCCAGGTTTTTTTAGCTGCATTAAATCCTGAGTGTAATAAAAGCCTATAAATATATATACATATATATACAGTGAAAGTTATTTCGACAGCCACATACATCGATAATTCGGCTACATCGGTATTTCGAGATATTTTTGTTGGATTTACACATCTTTACATGTAAATTAATCCGCTTACATCGATAATTCGGCATTATCCACATATTTATGAAGTAATATTTGGAATGTAATCCACTTATATTGACAAATTTGACTATAAAATAAATTATTTATTAATTATAATTTGTATGAGTATCATTCCCCTACTACTCAATATTGTCACTATAAATAACTTGATCTTTAATATTTTACGTAATTGGTCAATATTTAGATACCTAAAAATATGTATTGTGATATAACTACGTATGAAATATTATTTATTTAAAAATGTTTATTATAAATTGACTATTATAAATTGTTTTAAAAAATGTAAATTTGTACAACACAATGAACATGATGTTTGTATAATTATATATGATACTAAAGTAATACTATAGTGATATTGAAAATTGTGATGATTTTGATTTACCTAAATTAATATCTATTTATAACAATTATAACAATTCATATGAATCTTATAATGATTATGTATCAATTTATAATAATGTGTTATCATATGATAATGATATATTATCTATACTGTTGATTATATGATCACTTACACTAATGTATGAGTGTATGTTCTATAGAAAATAAAGAAGATGGTAATGATTGTACAGATGATCCAATCATTGTAAAACAAAGTCTGTAGTTTTAAAAATGTTACAAGATATCCAATTGTATATAAATAGTCATATATCATTACTGGTATATCAATCATGATAACAATAATATAAATACAATCACACATTGATAATATACAATTAAGGCCCTATTGCAGTGTACATGCTGATCAGACCACATTTACCAGATGTTTTCAAAATACAATGTATATAGATATAGGAAAATATATATCTATTCAAAATACATTGTCACAATAGAACTATTATCTGTATTGAGTCACTTTTTTTGTATAGTTTACACATTATATAGTACAACAGTATTACAATAGAACATTCATAATATATATATCATTAAATAAATATATTTATACATATATCTAATAATTTATATTTTTTTTTAAATTATTATTTATAAATCAACTTATGAAACTATTTGAAATATTATTTTTATAATATTCTATTGTAGTAATATCCATATAAATATATTTTCTATAAAGCAATAAAAAGTATCAACAAATATAAAATAGATTTTTCGATAGAGCAACGCATGTATACACACCTAGAGTGAAAATATTGATCACTGAGTAATATACGTTTGAAATTTCATTGCATAATATTTGTAATAATTATTTCTTAAATTTTATAAACTTATGTATTATCTATCACATTACATTTATAAATGACTATAATGATGTGTATAATATATAATAGTATCTATATAATAATGTACTAAAATAAATATTACTATATTCATATTATATAAAAATGTATATATAAATTAAAAATATTTCTACTTTTTCAAATATAGTAGGGTCATAAAAACATGTTTTTATGAGATTTATATATTATTTTTGAATGCAAATTTTTCATAGATACTAAATTACACAAGTAAATGATAGTTTTATGGAATACTATTTATTTTTTATTTTTATGATATTTAACCATTTATACACTGCTACAGGGCAATAACAAAAATACAATCCACTAAACAATCATTGATTACAAAACATGTTTAGTTTATATACATTTATTATTTAATAAATATGTAATTAAACCTATTTAATGTAATTTCGTTATTATTGTATATGCATATATTATATGATTATGTAAAATGAATTATAGATAAACTAATACGTTATATATCATTAGGGTCTCCGTCTTTATCGACAATCCGCATATATCGATATTTGTGGAGCTTACACAACCATGTCGATTTAAGCGGCTTTCACTGTATATATAATAATTATAGATTTGAGCATCATTTACATCACTGGTATCCAGTGTTTTTAATTTGTTATCCTAGATATATTAACTCTCTACAGAATTATTAAATATATTGTGAATACATTTTCAAATATATTATAAATATTATATTACTAGTTAATAAAGTAATAAAATATGTATTAAATAAATGTAATTAAATTTAATTATGGATTTAGTATTATTATTATTATTATTAAATATACATAATTTTTTATGTAAAATATGTATATTATAGTATACATAAAAGTATTCATATTCATAATATATATATATATATATATATATATATATATATATATATACATATATTAGTGTTGCAATCGAACCCTACTATCAGAGTATCAGTTCAAAATAGTTGAGTATCAGTTCTAAGTTCGATTGCAATACCTATATATATATATATATATATATATATATATAATATTATATTATATGTATTACAGATTATAATTATATATATGAATAATATATTATTATAATTACTAATAATTATAAAGATATAAAATGTTTACTCAATTTCGCGATCTATATAGAACTGTCACTTTCGTTATTTAGAGCGCTCGCTTGGTTTTATTTTAAATATCTGCGGCTATAACTCTGATTTCACAAATTATTAATATGATATCATAATAACATTGTAATTACTAATTTCTAAAGACATGTTATTTTTAAAAATATATAAAAATATGATATAAAATGTGATATGTATAAAGTGTAAATATTGAATATAAATATAGATATATGAATTATTTGTAAGGATAAATTTTCTCGAGGATTAGTTACTCATGTGTATACATTTATTTTACAACCATGATTATATGAATCCACAATATAAAACAAATGTGAAGATCCAAAATATATTATTAAACAAATAGTAGTCAATAATTTGAGTATAGTATCAGTTCGAAATAGTAGAGTATCTGTTCGAAGCTCGAAGTACGATTGAAACACTAATATATATATATATATATATATATAAAATAACATTTGATAACAGTGTATTAATGAGAGATCTATCCATATCTAATGTAGCTTACATATGTTACATACATATGATATGTATAATTTGATAATAAACAGATCACGAGATATTATATATAACGATGTATTATAGATAAACCACAGTAATCAACAATATCGTGTATGTCAGGTAGATATATCTATAGTTTATAAAGTAATAAAATGTCATTGAATTTTAATACAGTCTGATTTTCAAAAGTAAAATATAAATTGTTCTATTTAAATAAACATACGATAATATATAATATATAAAATACAAAACAATCATGTTTCATTGATATCAACTGGCGAAACCATTATCAAACCTAAGATTTGCCAATAATACAGATCTAATAGCTGGATCTAAAAAAAGAGTTATAAGAGCTTACAGATAAACTATCAAGTAATGCTAGCAAATATGGGATGGAAATTAGTGTTAAAAAAAGCAAAGTAATGGTAAACAGCAACGATAAAATGTACGATAACAAACTAGAAGAAGTCGAGCAATGTATCTATCTATAGAAAGGAGCCTCCTATATGAGCAACACTTACAAAAGACTTGGTACATGCGATCAACAAGTAAAAATAAGACTGGCGCAGGCAACATCAGCTATGGCGAAATTAACCACTTTTTTCTTTATTATTTATGTCAATAATATAAATAATATAACACGATTACATTATATTATGATATTAATATAATCATATTTAAATCATTAATTTAAAAAATAATGTTTTCATTGATTTGTATATATGTAATTCAAATATTCAAAATCCTTGTCCACGATAAGCGTAAAACAACAATTTCGTTAACAAAGTTAGCCGATGTACCGTCCTTATTATAATGAATACATCAGTACATATATGTGACGTAATGTGAGGTGATAATTATGTTAATGTGACAGCGCTTAATGATGATATTTAGTATGACCATGCACTACAACACCGTTAATAGTAACCTTCAAAAGCCCCTGCTGCGTGAACAATAGACTGATAACCACCGCCTCGCACCCATCCGCATGTGTTAATTATCACTCCGCTTGTGTTGTCTAGTGGAGGTTAATGTCGTCGTAGTCGTTATATGGAGGTGTTATACAGGCTCTCTAATATATAGTACGTGTTGGAACCAATGAAATTATGGGGACCGAATATATAATAATCGTTATAATTATATATGAAATTTACTGAGGGTGTATTAATATAAAATATTTTACAATTCGATGTCTACAAATATGTATATTATTTATTTAAACGATACGCCATTGAGAAATTAGAAAACTGAGAATTTAACAGATTTACGATGACGAATAAAATAAATAAAATTTATATGTGAACATTTTTTAAATAAGACATTTTCCTGAAATTTCATTCTGAAATTATTTCATCAACGATTCCATGATAACTATTTTAGGCTACCATCTATCTACCAATGGCAGCACGTGAACCATACTCCGTATAGGATAGATAGAGCTGGCGAATAAAGAAAGCATGCTAGATAGGCTAGAGATTATGATTCCTAAAGAGATATGCTTGCCATCTAAAATACGGGTTTCGTACGACAAATATAGAAAACATAGAAAATATGCGGTTCGACTTGTGAAAACTTCGTAAGGCAAAACTTTGATACGGCGAACATTTTACGGACCGTGATAATATCATATTAGGAGACATTCACTATTTCTAGACTTTATACTATACACATTGTATAGTGCACTTTATTCACCGATAACTGTTATATGTTAGGTGCGGTTCACTCCCATGAATGTGTTTATCGTGCAATTGTTGATTAATAGTTTCCGAGCTACGTTGTAAGAAAAAGTATCACCGCAAAATGTATGTGTTTGATTTTTGTATTAGTTATTGTAATTCTGTTATATTCGCAGTTTTCATATTTCTCAAGGACGTGTCCTTTAATGTAAATAATATAATTATAATTATATAATAGTATAGGTATATAAGTAATATAAGGTTATATACGGGTGACAACAACAGAAAATATGCAATATTTTTTTTGAAGTAATTTACGATAAAAAATCATATTAATATTATTATTAACAATATTATGCACTAGATAACGAAACAGAAAACAAACTACAAAAATTCTTCTAATAAATATTATTATTATTATTATTATTATAAAGTAACAAACTTTTCTCGTTGGTGCTACAGCGTTGATTGACCATCTCGGCGAGGCGCGAGATCAACAGATTGTACAGGGTGACGTTCCCACCGGGAGACTTGTGACCGTAGTGGTAGAGCAGTGGCGCCGTCAGGTGGTAGCCGTTGATAACGTCGGTGGGACGCTCGACTACTAGCGCCCCCACTGTGCCCGGTATCGATATCTCGCTCTGAAACCGCAGGTGTGTTTGTTACGGTGAGATATGTATGAGTGTGACGGTGAGATGTGTGTGTGTATGTATATATTTATGTGTGTTTGTGTGTGTATATGTTTGTGTGCGTATATGTGTGTGTATGTGTGTGTGTGTGTGCGTGAATATATGTGCATTACAGAAATTAACATTATTATTTTCTAATTAGTACTACATATTATATTAAAATTTAAATAATATAATACTGTCATGTGATGTGATGCAACGTGAATAGCATGCATTAAATGCTATTCAGATCGCGTTAGTAAATAACCTCACTATTATATATACATGTATGCATGGTTGTTATTATATTTACATTAAAATATGAACATTTGTGTGATATATTAATTGTGTGCACATTTAGTTCTATTATTGTTGATGTACTTTATTGAATTTTTATATCGTACATACTATATTGTTATAATATTTCAAATATAAATTATAAATTAGAATTACATTACAACATATTAATCCGTCAAATTCAAAGTATATATATTTTATATTATTATTATTATTATAATATCAATATTATTATTAACTGTGATTAATTAAATTATATATTATTAATAAAAAATATGTGATATGATTAATCTCAATTATTTTGAGATGATATATTCAAAAATCAGATTCTTATAAATATACAAAATATAATATTAAAATAGTATTTAAATATATATAAATACGATAACACCGTAAATAAAATAATAATGAATTGAAGGACTTCTCTTTAATATAAAGCGAGTATATTCAGCACGAAAGTTCTACATTTAATAATTTATAAAATGTAAATTATACATTTAATTTCTAACCCAACAAAACATAGCCAATAAACCAATGTGTTGATGTAACCTAAATAACACCTACCATATGTCACGAGTTGAACACTTTGAATGTTAACAATTCTATTAATTCTTAATAAATGCATGGTTTCAGAATATTTTAGAAAATATAATACATTTATATTCTAATTAACCGTAATATAAATTAAAATTAAGAGAATTTTAAAAATGCAGTGTTCATCTCATGACAAATTATCTGTGTTAAGCACGTTACATTAACACCTTGTTTACTGAGATATTCCATATAAACACAGGTTACAGTATCAATATAGTCTACTATTACAATCTATAAGCTACCACTATAGGTCTAATATAGACTATATGCTACCTGTCCAACATCCAGGTCAACTAGGATAGGAGATCGTCCAACTCTGACTGCCCAGTTAGACAGCATCTTACACAGGGTACTCTTGCCGGCATCTGGGGGGCCTACTACCATTATCTAGAGGGGCGGGGTGGCAAGGGGTGAGCAGGGGTGAGGAGGAGGAGGAGGTTTAAGTGGATGAGGATAAAAAGGAGGTTGAAGAGGAAGATTAAATGCATGAAGAGGATGAATAGGAGGAGGAGGAGAGATTATCGTATATAAGCTGAATGTGGTGGTGATTTAAAGCTGCTTTCAAACCATTTAAAAAATTGCCCATCGGGTAGATTATAATAAATTATAATTATCGATATAATTATAGATAATTATCTATTATTTATTTGTTTTAAAACATTTACTACATGTTATCAGACAATTCAAAGATTTAATATGTAATTTATATATAAAAGTACGCAGAAGGCCTGTGTCAACCTGCCCGACATCTCCATTCACACCGAAAATGTGTGCTTTTTATATTAGACCTTATCGGGCTGTTTTTATTGTTGTGAAAGCAGCTTAACAACGATTCATTAACTATGACTCACTAATAACGTTTAGATTTTAGTCAATGTGTGGTTAAACGCGTGTAACTAAATTTTAATTATAATGATCTTTGGTAATGATATGAGATTGATTAAATTTGAATGAAATCTAAAATATACGGTTAAATATAATGCACTTCTTAAGGGGGTATCCCACTACCTGTATTTCCAAAATGTTTGCTAGAAAGTAATTTTCTAGCAAATCAACTAAAAATGTAGTAGGGTACCACCTTACATTCCGGCAACTTGCCGGAAATATAGTAACTTTAAAGGGGATATCATACTACAATGTGCTAGAAAATTACTTGCTAGGAAACATTACCGGATATTATTCCCAGAAATACTGGTAGTGGGATACCCCCTTTATACTGTTTGGTTAGCTAAACGGGCTAATTCATCAGCAACGCAGGCAGTAGGCTACAGGTTTTAAACCAATCCGGACCCATAAAATAGGTCTTAAAATAATATTTAAGTGATCTTATATAAACACGCATACTAAATGACCGGCTCTCGTTAAAACAATGGACGCCTAAATATTATAGTGGCATTAGAGAAACTTTCGAGCCATTTTGATACAAGTGAAAACCTCGTGTAATGTCTGGATCGGATGAAAACACTAAACCAAAACAACAAAACAACAAGAACGCATACATTTAAATAACGTGGTAACCATGTTCTAAGAAGGTTCCGGTGTGTAGGTTCTAATATTCTATTAGTTACGGTATATTATAGTAGTGTTAGTAGTTACGAGGCGAATCTAGTTGGGGGCGGGGCGGGGGGTGACTAACTCTGGGTCCGTTGGTGCCATCCTTAGTGGATTTATCTCTGAGTTGTTCGAGTGCCTGATGATTGTTAACGTAGACAATCATAGGTGTAGTAGTGCACACGTAGGCGTGATCCGTGTTGCCTTTCAAGTGTGGCGCAGTTAAGGAGAGTAAACGGCGGAGCTACGGCTCTGTGGCTATATCGTGTAGCCAAGTGCTAAAGATTACGCCAAGCTAGGATAAAACACTTCCTTTCTATGCAGTATACTGGCGGTATTATCGAAATCATTGTACTAGCATTAGATATACTAGTATAGTCATAGCAATACAGATGATATAGAGATGTTATAGAGATGTTATACGGAAAGGATATGCTGATGGAACATCCCTGCCACGTGAACACAGCGCTGTTGCTAAGCGACGGGAACTTGTAGACCTTGTCGACGGCAATTTCCGACCCGAATATCTCAGCGCATCCCGTCACTAGCTGGGTAGGGTAGATGTATTGTATTGGGGTTAACGCAGTTATACTTAACTTAGGCCCGCGCCAAGTATCACCATACTTAGTGAGCATATAAATAATAATAATAATAATATAATTTATTAAATATAGAAGATAGATATTCAAAATGACATAAAACAGGAGACAAAAATAATAATAAAAAATAAATAAATGTATTAACATTATTGATTTACATATGCCATAGATAGGAAATAGATAGTAAAATAGTATCTTCTCTATAAGTACATCTACTCGCACTAAAGTGACGACACTAGGACGCCTTTAATAAGTATTATTTGTGTACTTAATAAGTATAGTTATATATTTAATAGGTATTACTTATATACTAATGTAAATACTTTCGAAATATACGTATTTTTATGAATTTCGAATACATTATAAATTAGATTATATACGCTTGATTTAAATTATATTCGGTTAGCATATACTATCTTACGAGTTATAAATATAATAACGGTGATATTGATGATGATGATAATGGTGATGGTGATATTGGTATGAAGATAATAATGATGATGATAATGATGATGATGATAAATATGAGCTGATTACAATGATGATGATGCTGATGGTGATGATGGTGGTGATGTGGAGACTGGTGACACTAAGGAGTAGAAGGATGCTACGGATGATACTGATGAGGATGAGGATGATGAGGATGATGAGGAGAATGCTGATGGTGATGTGGAGACTGGTGACACTAAGGAGTAGAAGGATGCTAAGGATGATACTGATGGTGATGATGGTGATGTGGAGACTGAGGCTGATGAGGCTAAACACTAACCGTTAACTCAACAGTAGAGTGACCATCCACTTCAAAACGTAACTCATTTCTTTGTTCAAGTTCAAATAATTTCCCGTCATCCTAAAATAATATAACTATATACGATTTTGATATAACTATAATATGCATTAGTAATATATATATATAAAAATATGCGTGTGGTTAAAGATAATAAAACAGTATAGATTATATACCGTACAGTATAACATATTTCACTATTATACAATTAATTATATGAAGGTATAATATAACAAATCAATAATGAAGTTGAAATATTTTAATAAAATATAATTTATTTAATATTTAATACAATTGTATAGTGAAATATAAATGTTTAATATTAAGTTTAATTTGATAGTTACTAAAATAATTCTAATTTAATCAAAGTAAGATAATTAATTTATATAAATTTCATATAAAAAAATATAATTTAGCAGATATATAATACGAATATTCTTTATATATTTTATATATTTATATATAATAGTTATAAAAGTTATTTTTATATATAATTATATTTAAGACGTTATTAATTATTATTATCATTATTATTTAAGAATAGTTAATAAATCCTGAAGTGAACGTTAAAAGCTTATGATAATCACAGAGCACGAGCTTTTATAGTCTCACTTCAGGATGTAAAGCAGCTAAAAAACCAGGTAAAAATATCAACTCTAAAAATATCAACACCTCAAATTTATTATATAAATTCTTTATACCTATCATATTGATAAACTACCTAAAATAATGATTCATAAATTATATTATATAATATATATTCGTATATATATTGAATATATTATATTCTTATATAATAAAGTGAATGTTCGTATAAACTTTATTGAAGACATATACACCTGTTGAATACCACAACATAAATATAACATATAATAATAATAGACTATTAAATAGTACCTACCCGATGAGACGCAGAACGAAGAGTGTGTCGATCTCACCGAGTGGCATTCCTTCTATGGAAAAGAAGCGAAATAAAATGTACAGGCGATACTAAATATTCACATGGCTATGGCTATGCAATTAACACAGAGCGTGATACCGAAATCTAGTTTTAAGTTTTTATGTAGATATATCGATTTCTGTTACGTAATTACGTAAAGTGTATTTAAATGTATTATATTAATCAATATATCTACAACTTTGACTTTATATCATATATGATATATATATGATTATCATATATTATCATATTATCATAATAATTATGATATACATATTTTATATTATATAAATAATGTAAATAGTAATGCTATGTATATATATATATATATATTTTTTCTTTAGTTAGTCATAGGGAGTTAATTGCAATATGATACGTAGTTAGTCGATAGATTGTGCTTTAAGGTACTATTTTATGATCTTATGAAGTTATTTTTATCTTAAATCAAATTGATTCTCTGATATATGTAGGAATTGTAATATGTAATTCTATATATATATATATATATTCCTATATAACATTTATAGTTTTGTAAATAGGTATGTCATATACGGTATATACCGTATGTGTTTAAAGGTAAAAAATTCTAGTTTTTTCAGTACTCTGTATTATACTAACTTAGTATCATACTAAGTATGCGGTATATGTTCATTTCGCAATAATAAGTATGAAGGTTTGGTTTATAAGTTTGTTAATTTTGTTTAGTGTAGTTTAGGTATGTGATAAGTGAGTTTCAGTAATTAACTTTCTATAATATACTATATAATGGTACATTAAGTTACACACGAAACGGCATATATAATTTCAAATTAAATTTTTAAATATTATAATTATTAGTTAAAATGAAGCAATTATAAAATGTAATATAAAAAAAACTATATGTATCTATATTGTATTCTCGATATATCTATTATTTATCCCACATAGTAATACACTCTGATTATTAGACTTAAAATAGTCATTAATAGAAATGATTTATAAAAAAGTTTTTAAAATATTTATATTAATATTATGACACAATCATTTAATAATAATTAAATTATTATGATAATAAATATATGCTCAATTTTATATTATCATATATATGAATCGTATATTATTATTCAATAAAAAATTAAATTTATAATATAATTGACAGAAAATTTAAATATTTAAAAAATATAATTACACTATCGCCCATAATATAATAAATTAATATTTATATGTTAATAAAAAAATATTTGAATGATATATATATTAATTATTAGATATTAACATTTGAATTATTTTCGGTCATACCACGTTTTTTTATATAATTTCATTTAATTTATTTGAATAATTTAATTATAGACCTTTGTTTGTTATTATATTTATTATTATTGAATTTTAATTATATTGTTGTATATTTTCAAAATAATCAATTATGAATTCAGAACATTTAGCTACAGATGCCGAATTATCATCAATTAAGGTACAATACTATAAAGCTTAATGTATAAGTGTACACTCATTAAAAATTATCATATATTTGATTAAATGTATTTTTTACTTAAATTTATTTTTCAGTAAATGCGTGCATGAATAATTTATTATTACAAATGTTTTTACACATTTCGAAAAAATTATTCTTATAAATTATAGTTTTTATAAAAATATATTTTAGTAAAACAAAATATATTTAATTCTATAAATATTGAAAACATATACCTATATCGTATATTACCTGGGGATAATTAATATTGTAAAAATAACTAACAATTTATAATTAAATTTGATTTAACCGTTATAATTATCTGATTATTATTAAATAATTATGAATATGTATATTCATAATTATTATATTATAATGACATTATAATTATGACATTTAATATTATATTAATATGATATGTTGATTTCTGAATTCACTCGAAAATATAAAAAATGATTGTGAATTCGATAATTTTTTATTTTTAGATTTTCATAAAAGAAAATAATATACATATATTATATTGTTTATTGAATTATTATATTTAGTATTGTTTAATTATTATAATTTAATATTTGTATATTATAAATATTTATATATATGTTATACTTTTATTTTTTGGATAATTACAATTATTATAGTCTGAATATAATTTAGTATGAAACTTTTATTTTCCATGTGAGTGATTTTATCATGGTCCAAGTGTACAAATTTGAATTTTATTCACATATCAATACATAAACTTGTTTTTAAATCAATTATTTCAATATAATTATATTTAATTCATAATAAAATGTAATATACATTATATTATTTGAAACGTGAATCTGAAAGCAGGCCGCCGATTATTATTATTAGAATGTCAGAGTTCAATTTATATTTTGGGGTTTGTGATTTCTTTGGTTTGGTTTTATTTTGCTGTTTTTTGTTAGCTGCATAATATCCCCAAGTTAGCATATACAATATGATGTTACTATAAAATATCTTATAATGTGCATATATAAGTACAATCCACCTTGAACTCTGACATTCTTATAATAAAAAATGGCGGACTGCTTTCAGATAATTCATTATAAATATAAAAAACATTGTTCAATTCGAACCTACTTTATAAATAAATTTGTATTTTTAATAAATTATATATATATACAAATATGAATGCAGTTTTATTTGACAGATAAATAAATATTCTTAATATCTTTGATTAAAAGAATTAAGATTCAAAGATCATTGAAATATAATTTAATATACGGTATATTATATACCACTTAAAAGTTACTTGCTCAGAGTATAAAAAGTAACCCTTGCATAGATATCGAGAAAGCCGAAGTCCTGTCTGTGATATGACAAAACTCTTATTTTTACATTGTTATTTTACTAATTAAAAAATAATAATTATATTATACATCCATAGAAAATAATTAGTAATGGAAATATTGTCTTAATATTACCAAGGGTAGAAAATCTGCTAACTCATATTTTGTTAAATTTGTATTGTACTCAATTGTGTATACATTATTTATAAAGTCATGTTATCTTATTGCTCCATGAATTACAGAGTATTTATATTAGAATTTTATTTTTTTTAAAATGCAAAAACCATTTTAAATTAATGATTTTCAATATATTTACACTAAATTCATAATATAATTTATTCACAATAAACATTATATTATTCGCAATTTCAACATAAATAAAATAGAAAAACATCGTTCAATTAAGATCGAATTTTTAAATAAAATTCATATATTTATATAGAAATACACAATTAAAATTAATAATTTTAAATTATAAAAGTCTTTTTATAATTATTAATATTACTAATAAAAAATATTTGATATCTTTGATTAAAATATTTAAATCATTGAAATATAATTAAATATACCACTGAAAAGAATTTGTTTACAGGCTTAATTATATTAACAAATTATATTTTGTAGTCTTTAAAATAGATAATTTACATTATTTACATAATATTCATGACAACATTAATTAATATATATATATATTATATTATATAATATATATATATATATATAATAGTAATAAAGTAATTCCGAATTCCAACAACTTTCTGATTTTACTAACTCTTGATGAAATTATCATTTTAGTAAATAATTAATTGAGTTTAATAAATATATTTATAGAGTATATTAATTAAAATCCAAAAATTAAATATATCATTAAATAATATATATTTATATATGGAATTTCACATTCTAATACTTTTTAGTACAATATTACCTCCAGTATAATAATAAATATTGTAGATAATCTTATTGTCTAAAATAAATTATATTTGAATATATATAATTGGAATGTATTATTTTTAAAACAAAATTTTTATAAAAAAATTGTAATCAAAATATATGATTGGTCAATTATCATTATTATAAAAATATAAGGTATTAATGTAGATACTAATAAGTTATATATATATTTATTTAGAATACAACAAATCTAAATAATCTAGAGGTTAGTATTACAGAGATTTTATATAATAATATTTATTAGAATAATTGTGTTAGTTTGCTAATTTCGTTTTCTAGTTTCTAATATTAATATGCTTTATCCTCCTAAAGGGTTTCGCAATAATATAGCCTAACTTCTGTTGTTGTTGCCTGTTTATAACATTTATATAATTAACAAATATATATGATAACAATAAAATAAATATTAACTATTTAATTTTATATTTAGATTTAACAAATATATAACATGATATTAAATACTTCTATTCAATATTTAGCTTCTTATTTTTATAAATAATAATATATTTAAAAAAATTCTTTAAAAAAAATACATTTTGATTTTAAATTTATATTATAATATTAATATATTTACAGTTGTCAAACTTAAAGAAAATGCTGAAAGAACGACATTTACCAGTAACTGGTAATAAATTACAACTAATTAGTCGTCTCAAAGAAGGTATATTACCATATATATACATATATATATATATATTAATTATTGAATACCCACTCTTTATAGCAATGGTAAAACTTCCATTTGACCCATCCATTAAACCAAGTGCTGAATCTCCAACCAAAGAAAGTTCTGAAAAGGTTATTTTGAACAATTTCTATAAATAGGAGATTTAAATTATAAATATTTAATTATGTAATATCTATATTTACTGAATTCATAATTATTCAGTGAATAATATTCACCGTTACAGATTTTTAATTCGCACCCAAAATATATATTATGAAGCATATATTAAGCATGTGTAATGTGTATGACGTATGAATACACACGCGTAGGTTGAGAAACAGAGTGAAGCGATCTCAGTCGCCAGTACAGAAACCAGCGTAGAATCTCCCGCGATATCTGAACCGGTTGCTACCGATGCCACTGTTGAAGACACACCCCCTGCTGCTGTTGATACCGAGCCTGAGGCTTCTCCTGCTACTGCTACCAGTGATGCCGAGGAAGAGGTCACTGAAACTGCTGCTACCACTGTCGATACTCCTAAAGATGCAGAGGTCATCGAAAAGAAGGAGAATGGCGATGAGACTCCTACTAAACCTGTTGCTAAAATTTCTGCTAGAGCTGCGAAGAGAAAGTCCAAAGAAGCTAAGTTAGAACATATAAATCATTCTATAAATATTTATGATATATTTGTTGTTCAATTATTTATGTGTAAATAGTGTGCATTATCATAAATATTAAATATTTATTAACGTTCTGTTGATGTTGATTATAATAAAATAAATTTGAATACAAATATTCTGTTTCTCATTACTTCTAAATGGCTTCAAAGTTATTAAAGATTTTATTATTGTTCTCACCCAGTTATAATTTATATTTAATATGATTTTTTGTTATTATAAATAAATATTCTACGTATGTGATTATCATTCGCGTCGATACCATAATAATATAATATTTAGTTTATTATTAAATAGTACTAACTTAACATATGTGAAATTCGCAGAAATGAACCCGCCAGACCTTTCAAATTGATTAGAAGGAGTCTCGACGAGATTAAGAAACAAGTTCTTGAAGATGAGAAGGTGGCTGCAAAGAGAAATAAAATAACTTTTGCCACTAGTAGTGAACCAAAGAAAGTAAAGGTATATGAAATATTACTTATAATGTCAATGCCAACATCACATACTTATTATTATTGTAATTTTGGTGGAGTCATTTCAACCCATCTAGTAACATAGATGGAGTTTTCACTTATAACCATATATGGTTCTAATGTCCCTTTGAAGCCGCTCTCATGTTAAGGCATCCATGGTTTTAACGAAAGCCGATCATTTATTTATACATTATTATATAAGATCACTTCTAAATAATATTTTAAGACCTATTTTTAATTTATATATCCTAAAAAAACAGAAAACATTCACTCCGATTACTTTCGGGGATTCATCTCCCAAGAAAGCGGTAGAGAAAGTGAAACCGGTAGTGAAAGCGGCTGTAGTCGAGACTAAAGAAGCTGAGAAAACTGACGCGGAGAATGGTGAAGAAGACAAGACTGAAGATGAAGAGGCAGCTGCCACTTCAGAATCCACTGATAACACCGCGGAAGATGCAGTACCTGAGACCAACGGAACCGATGAATCTGCCAATAAGGAGGAATCTGCTAACAATGATGACGTACCAATGAATAAACTCACTCAAGCTGAGGTCATTGAATATAATAATATTGTTTAATTTAGAGATTATTCTTTTGTCTCTAGAATAATTTAAGTAAGATATCATTTATTTGATTTAAAATTCATTTAACATATACAAATTATCCCTTTGTTAATCAACTAAATGCTTTCTTATAAACACTTTTTATATATGTTAATTAATTATTTTATTCTGATATTGATTTTTGACTTATATATATGTTATATAATAATCTAATTTATTATTAATTAGAAACTAGCACGTAGGGCTGCCAAGTATGGAATTTCAACCACAACTAATAATGAGAAAATAGATGCCAGAATAAAGAGGTTTTCAATATATTCATTCTGTAAATTTGATTGTATTAAATTTATTTTTCTAGACATTTTATTTCTAATATTAATTATTCGAATCATTTTATTAAATTAAATTATTTTTTAAAAGGTGTTTTAAATATATAATAAATTTAGTATATATTGTATATAATATATTTTCTATATTAAATAACTAGTTTTACATTAATTTTTTAATAAATAATTATTTACTCTTTGAACTGTAATTTTTATTATAATTAGTGAATAATTGTTATATTTTAAAATACTGATTTTAATGATATATTTGTACAATATCATATTGTTGTAAATTCTATTGAAAAACTTCTATCAAAATATTAATTTATTTATATATACATATATTTCTCTATGATAGATTCGGCATTGTTGATGGATCCGGGGATGCTAAATCTGTTAGTGTTTCTTCTGAGTTATCACAATATATATTATATATATACAATATTTATATATATATATATTATTATAAATACTATTCTATTCTAATTAAGGAAACAATTGATTATTACAAATAAATTATATTTAAAATGATGTATGCCATACAAAAGTAACTATACGTACATGTAATATTCATTTTAATCACAAGCCTAGAGATGTTATAAACAATAATATTAGTATGCTAATATTCTCATCTATTTTATATATTACATTTATCAATTTACCAAAATCTGAACTATTATATAATCATTTATATTATAATGTACATATTATATTATTAGTCGATATCATATTGTTATTTAATTAATATATTAATTATATTTTATCATATATACATAATATATAATAAAAATTTATAATTTATTAACCAGAATATACAATTACATCTTTAGAAGTTTATATCTACACTTTTTTTAGATCATTATTTTAGATTATGCTTTTAATGAATCGTACAATTTTTAGTTTATATACTTAATTTATAGGTGAATATATATACCTATATTTTAATATATAAATAAAATTATGATGTAAAGATCGGAATTGGTATAATATTATTTATTTTTATTACAACTATATTGTTTATAATATGTATTATTATCATATTATATATTATGAACATTATATATTTATTCATATATTGTATTATATATAAAATATAATAGCATTAAAAGAGGAATAAAATAAATTAATTAAATTTCAAAGGTATAAATAACTAAACTCAAATTACTCAGAATAATGATTTTTCGCTATTCATATTTAAATAATATGGTAACTTTTTAATAATGAATATTTTTACTTTATGTATTTAGAATGAATATATAGAGTGAATATTAGCTCATGTAAGTATGATAAATACGTTTTACCATAAATAAAATGATATGTATATATAACCTATTTTAAATAAAAATGTAAAAACATAAGAAAGTGTAAATAATGTAAAAATATTGAGTAAAATAAAAATGTATAAAAGTTGTTATTCTATCTTTTACATGAAGTTAATTTCACATGTCCTTTAATCTCATTAATTTGTATTGCAGTCTAAGAAATTGAATACCAAAGTCACTGTTGATATTGATGTTATCAAGAAAAGGGCTGAAAGATTTGGAACTGTAACCAGCAGTACCCTTATTGAGGTTATTACTACCACCCTACAATCAATAGAGTGGGGTGGGGCACATCTGGTACATGCTTCATAATCACCTTCAGACATTTAGAGTTTGTTTGACATTTAATATAATTGGGTTATTGTAGAATTGCTTTATATAAACCTGTGGATAATGATTTTGGCACATGATTTATTTTTTATTAAAAAATATAAAATTGTTTATTGTAGTATTATTTATTCATAATGGTTTGGATCTAATATAATTTTCAGAATAAATTATGTAATTATATCAGATATTTGTAGTGCACTAGTGCAGTGCCTTAATTATAATTATTTTAGTCTGCTATAAGTTTTTCTAGTAGAGTTCATTCTAATATCTTTTATAATAAAATTAATTGTAATATTTTTTTTAATTTAATTTAATTTTATAATTATAGTAATATTATTAGATTTTTTGTAAATTATCATATTTCATATAATGAAACTTACTTTATATCAGGAGAAAAATAAGGCTGCCCTCGAAAAGCGTAAGGAAAGATTTGCTAATGCTGACCCAGAACAAAAGGTACATTTAAATTAATGTTGAAATATACATATTGTTACTTAGATTAATGTATTAAATATTATTTAAATTTGTATAAAATTATGTTGTATAATTTTAAAATTAAATCACTTATAATATAATTATGATGTTATGTGGTTAAAGTAATCTATAATATTTATAGTAAATAAATTGTATATTTGCTTCTATCTCGATTTAAAAATTAATAACTTAATACAATAATTAGAAAAAGCTAGAAGAAAGAGCAAAGAGATTCGGACTTTAGATCTCTACAGCATCAATCATTCAATTGTTATTTCATTTATGTAAAAATTATTTAATATCAATATTTTTATACGCCATTTTCAATATATATACTAATTCTTTTGGTATATAATATTTAAATGACAATAATCTCACTTTCTAATTATTACATAAGAAAGTAAATAATTGTATGCTTGATTTTTAGATTTTTATATATAACATGAACCATATTTATATGAGTTTAATATATATATAATATTAATAATAAAATTAATATTAATTATATTTAAGTTTTTTATTTAATATATAATAGCCAGGACAGGATGTAATTCAATAGTAATTTTTACACTCTAATATACATATATATCAGTAATATATTTATTTATATTTTAAATATATCGGATATTTTTTAATTTGTATTTCTATATATTTTATTAAAAATATGAATTTATTTATAAATACAGTTTATATTGAAATATATTTTCTATACCATTTATGTCGTCATTCTAAATAATATCATATATTCATATTGAAATCATTAATAATAAATTTAAAAATGAGTTTTTTCATTGATTTTTGTATTTAATTCAAATATGTGCTACTGTGCCATTATTATAAAATCATTAAATTGTAAAATAAAAGTTTCATAGAATATATCATAGCAGACATCCTATCCTTTATATGAGTATTCAAATAATCCACAGGTATAATTATAAAGAGTAATAATAAATATATGGAATGATATAGAATCCAATAATATGCACTTAGATATTTATTTAGTTTTATTGAATTATTGAACAAATAATAAAAAGGTAGAACAGAAATAAATAATGGATTACAATGATGCCAATGAGGGGTGGAATGATCATGAGAAGTGAATTAATCATGAGACTAATCCAACCCAAGTTCTCACGATATTAATATCAAATAATTAGTATTAATTTACATAGATATAATGTAATTTTTATTATAAATAAATGATTATTAGATTAATTTTTAATAGACTCAAATAATTAGCATTATTATCACAACTAAACTAGGTGATATATAGACTTCACTTATTCATGGTACCGGTTCATATATTTTTGACAAATCCTATTGAATAAAAATAATGAAATTTCTGTTTTAATTTGAGATTATAAAGGTTAAAAGTAATACTTAAAAATAAATAAATATATAAACTGATTATACATAGAATATATTCTATATAGTAATTCTAAATATGCGATAAGATTATTAATAAATACCTAGTTTTTACCTTTAATAAATAATAATTACTTTTTGAATAACTGATTTGAAATAATATTTATTTTTATAACTAAATGTTATATATATTCAATATTATTAAAATTTTAATTATTAATAAGATTCGTTAATAATTAATAGAATCGTTATATATGAAATATGAAGTGGTGATGTAAATATAATATAATAATAAAGTTGACAAATTAATGGATTAGTAGAGTTTGTAATTCACATAATTAATGAATAATATTATTTCAGTTTAATCGCGTAATATCAACATTATAATTAAGAAACATTGCTGCTATTTTCAGTGGTTTATATATTCTAGTTCATTATATGCTATTTTGATCTTTGCCATGTACACTTTATTCAAATACTACGATTTAGACTGACATTGTCCCCCAACAATTTACATGTCTAACCGAGCGTGTAGGGCTTATATAATATAATAGTAATATATAAGCATACTGTATTATGATATTTATGTATATATAAAACACGACTTCACTACTTGGTGAATAATTTACTGTGAAATATAACGCCAGCCGCGAAATATTTACTTGAACTCTCTATTAGACACGTGACTTATTGGGGGTCGTTGTCAGTCTTCAGGAATACTACGATTGCATATATAATGTACCCATACGTTCCACATATATTATCACAAGTTATTTATAAAATAATTGTCGTAGATTTAGAGCAATGGTTTAACTTATTCCTTACTGAGTAAGTCAATCTATAGCTTAATGTACATCTTATTCATCTTATATCCAATGACCAAGATATTTGTATGACTAAATAACCTATCGCCTATATAAATATTAAATAGATTATGTATAAATAAGCAATATTATATGTTATAAAGTTATGACTAGCAAACTATAAATAATTATATAATAAAGATGATTTATTACATTACCATTTAGATAACTATTTTTGATTATAATCAGTTTACAAATCATATTATCTGTATATATATAATATTGGTGAAATAATCCCACTGGTACCATTTATAGGAAATCTATCTAATTTGAATACTATGATCATAGTATATGTACGTTTATAATTAGTAATATAGCATGCACTATCATTATAAACAACAACATTTGTAACAGTTCATTGTTAATATTACGATATATATATATATATATAGTAGAGAAATCACATGAATGAAACATTTAGATTAAGGTAAAAATGTACTAATATCACTTTCAAATATAATAATTATTTAATTACTATATAGTCTCAAAGATTAGTGAATACATATATATTATACATGAATATAAAACTATAGTCTAATAATGAAAAATTAGATGTAGATAATATATATAGAGTGATAAGGAATATATTGAGGTGGAAAAAGAGTCTAATTAATAATCTATAATTTTGCATATAAATAATCAAAATATTGTTACTTTGGAAATTTCCTATACAGAAAAGTTACGTATATATCTGGGTAATACTATATCTCAAAATATTGCGTAATAACATAAACATAATATATTAGTAGGAGAAACAGTAATTAGATATGGATATAGTATAACAATATACTTGATATTAATTAGATCATATAATATAAGTTCAGTAAATATATATATATATTGATTAAGAATTATCTCAGAAGAATGGTAAATAAAACAGAAAATTGATTTATAACCTATTGTTAGGCTATGGTAGGCTATGGTATAACTATTCATCGGTTACACCCATTTCTCTCTAGCTCTGGTTACATATCTTATTGAAGGGGATATCGCCATGGGATGGCCATTTTTTTGAATTTAACATGTATATCATAGAGCTAGAGAGAAAGATTTCTCTCTAGCTCTACGATGTATATAGATAGGGAATTCATTATTGGATAGGGAATAGATAGGGAATTCGTAATTCATTGCCTCCATTTATTGAGTATTATCGAAAAACATTTTCATTGCATTTTTTTTTAAATTTATTATATAAAAAGGATTTATATCTAAATTCCTAGACAACAACAAATAAAAAATATATATTTTACATGTATAATAATAGACTTTTATGTTATTTTATAGATTATTTTTTCACGGTTACTAAATAACATAATAAAAAACAAATTTTTTTTTTCTGATTTTAACAAATTTATACATGGCAATATCACTTAACCAGCTGATACAATCAATAACATCTTTTGAGACGATCATTAATAGAGCTTTTTAAATATAATAATCAGTTTGAGTCAGCATACTGGCTTACATAATGTAACCGGTGAATCTTTAAAAGCACAACCTAAGGGCATGTTTACATAGTAACAAAAGCGTCTCGGTTAACAATCTGTGTAGATATTATCGTCGCAGATTAGAATCTACTCTTTCATTGTGTAGTAGAAGTATGACTACTTATCATAGGAGATATTCACCCTGTACAGTATACACCCTAAATGTAGGATATCAGTTATCATGTTAATAACGATTATATGATAATAATAATTATTATTATAAAAATTATTATTGGACCATTTATGGAACCGTATTATAGATCAGTAAGATCATATCCATTATTTTAGATTAATATTTACGCGAAATTTTAATTATACAATTAAACATAATTTATCTCCGGATATTATTTAATTATACTTGTTTATCATTAAATTTGTTGTTCAATTTTACAATTTATATTTTGAATTTAACATTATATTAAATCCGATTTCGTTAAATTTTCTTATTTCACTTAATTGTTTCTGTTTTGTGCACTACTTTATGCAAGGCTACATAGAAGAGTGAACTTCTTCTGTGATCATCACACATCTCAGGGACATAACTTTATTAGTGCTTTAGGTATTCACTCACTATTGCAATTTAACACATAAGTATACGTATACATATTGCTTTAATCTGATTATTTTATTATTTTTTATATATTTATAATAACATATTTTATATCATTATTTAGTTTATAAAATATTTAGATTATATTAAAAATGTATTTTATGTACACATTTGTTAACAAGTGGCATGAATTATTTTTATATTTCTAGAATCTAGATAATTAGTTTTCCGTATTTTATATATTATATTTTCTGAACATTTTATGATTAGCATTCGTATGATCAGCATAGACAGTACAATTAACACATGTATTATTCACATTAAGTATTGATCCTATTATTAATACATTACTTTTAAATATCTCTGGTTTTGTTTTTTTTATTTTATTATTTGTCTATTATTTAGATTGTTTTAAGCCTGGGATTTAACTGTTAACATAATACTTAATAACATGCCATTGAAGCCAACGCCATGTTAGCTGACCACCCAAGTAGTTATCACGTGCATTACAACAGTGGTATAGTATTACTATTAAAGGTATCAGGTAATGGATAGTAATTCAAATACATTTATAATATAGTATTTAATTACTCTGATAATGTTAGTATAAGATATAATTTAATTGCTGATTTAATAATACAAGTATAAGAAGTAGATATATAATTTAAATTATCGTTTACTTATATTTTTACTTATTAACATTTATTGATAAATTATATATAACATATAAATCATATTTATAAATAAATAAGTTTAAAACAGTATTTATTTCATATTTTATTAGTAACATATAGTATAATAATACTTTAAAGTAGGGATATACTTTAATATAATAGTAATAGAGGAAACAATATAGGTTTCTGATATGTGGCTAATCAAAATAAAATATACATATTTTATATATAATGGCAATTATAAAATACATTTTTGTTGACGATTGCATTAGTATATATGAACAAGCATTGCTATGGCTGTTATATGATGTAACGTGTGATGTAATAATTAACTACATATCGTCTTCGATGATGACATTCCGTTTTTTACGATTTTTTTATCGTTTTACATTTCATACCTAAAATAAGTAATTGCAAATATATTTACATTGAAATATTATATATAATCATCATCCTATATAATACATTACATTATATATATCTCTATAAAATGTAAAATTGTATATAATTATATATATATTTAACAATTTATATTAGCATATCGAGAGTAGTCTAAACCTATTCTAATATATATTATATAGATTTTAATATACTATACAAAATTAATTTATGAAATATATGGATAACTATTTAAATTGTAGGCATGATTACTAAATATATGTATTAAGTATATTCTTATTCGTTGTTATAAACAGTAATAGTCGATACAACGTGAGCTTTCGCGACGCAATAAACATGCTCACATTTAGAAACTAACCACACTATAATGACATATTACATACTTTTTAGGAATTAAAAAAAAAAATTAATGTCCAACTATTAGAGTAATTTAACGACTAATACTAATGGCTGATAGGTAATACTAATGACTAACCGCTGAAACCACTGAAAGCTCCACCCATGCCCCCCATTCCGCCCATGTCACCGAGGATATCTTCGATGTTGCCTTCCTCGAACACGGCATTCTTCATCTTCTTCACCTTTTTCTTCATGCCGAACATCTGCGTGCCGGCGTCGAACAAAGACCCCAGAATGCCGCCGCCGTCTTCCTCGTCGTCGGAAGAACCGTCCTGCGCTTGGAAGTCCTCGAAGAACGACTCGAAGTTTGATTCCCTATTAGAGCGCGGTTATATTCAGTGTTACATAGGTACGCAACTGGCTTGATTAATGTGTGGGCTTTAAGTATGGTAGCTTTTTCATAATCGCCGAACGGAAATATAAACAAATAATATATTCTATGTTTAATGTAATTTGAATTAATAAACTTGATGATATTATTTTAAATATTAATATAAATAATTAAATATTATCCTTTTTAATAGCTACTATAGATTTTGTATAAGTAGTTATATATATATATATATATATATATATATATATATAAAATATATAAACTAACAATATTGATATGCTGTAATAATAAATAGAAAACTAGATATTTGTAATCTGCACTATAATAATAATTTAATATAATTCGTTAATTTTTATAAAAACTATAATAATATTTATAAATCAATGGAAAAAGTAGAAAAATTATACAGATTTAAAATATTAAAAATAAGAATATTATTGTGATCAATAACATAACATGTTTAATCGTGGTAATACGAATATACCTACATCGAAATTATCAATCGCAGAGTAAATCTGAGATATTTGTCTTATTTTACAATATATTAGATCTAAATAATAGTAGAAACGAATTTATATATAGTTAAAATAAAGGATATATTAGAGTAATAAATAAATTATGTAAATCTATGGATGCGTCGTAATGTTTGCTGCACACGCCCTTATCGCAACGATACGTCCACGACACTACCGACATCGACCTACGAACCCGAAGAAATTGTTGCCCCCTCCACCACCGCCTTGATTCTTGAACATCTTATCGAAGTTGCTGAAGAAGTCGTGCACGTTGGTACTGGAGTAGCGCTGCGAGAAGCCGTTGTCCTTGAGACCTTCCTCACCATACTCGTCGTAGATCTGGCGCTTCTTCTTGTCAGAGAGAACCTCGTAGGCTGGCAGAAAGCATCATATTTATATTAACAATGCTATATATATATGTGTGTGTATTCTATAGATTATATATAAATATGATATATATATATATATATATGTATATCTAATATATTTTATAAATAATATAATAATATTAATAATTCAAATATGTTACGTTGTAAAAGTAATTATATTATAGGAATATAAGATGTAAAGCGACGAATCATAATAAACTAGTGATTATCTACTCTTTATTGTTATTTTTATTGTTATACTCTTTTATTTTGGTTGTGTCCCTTACTCTAATATCCCTTCACGTGTTAATGAATCCAGTTTTATTTATTATACAATCATTTTGTATTCATAATTTTATAAGATCACTTCTAAATAATATTTTAAACCCTATTACATGGGTCTATTTCACCTGTTTGTCTGATGCATTAGCCTGCTAAGATACCTACAAAGTTTTATGCATAACTAACATTAGTTGTAATATTTTATAAAAATTATTTGTATAAATTATTATAATAAAATAAATTAAGTCACCTAAATATATTAATATTTAATATTATCAAATAAATATTCAAATGAAAATAAAACTTTCATAATTAAAATTATTATAACAATCTAAAAACAATATTAAAATAGTTAATTAATATAAAATATATAGATCTATATATGGAATATAATTTTATGAAGTTAGTATAATTTCTATTTTAGAAAATTGTACTTAATTAATAGGTATAAATAAGTTTATTAAATGTCATTAATATAAATGAATAATGTAGTATATGAATACATCTGTTTATTATTAAGCATATAAATAATTTAATTGAAGGTGAATTTTAATTTTTCATAACATCGCTAATATTAATACAATATAATTAAATTTTAATTAAAGTTTATTTAGGTATGTTTGTTAGTTAATATAAATACAACAAATTATTTACTAAAAAAGGTAAACGCAGTATTCAACTTTAATATTATTATGTAATCATTATGTATCTTTAGGTACTTAATTAGGCACTTATATATAAGTTAAAGGTTATAATGCAATATTCGAGGAGTAAAGTAATTTACGCTCAAAATACATATATGTCTTATATGTCATATATGACTTCTATATAGAATTTACCAGAAATGAGAGCGTTCGTAAAATAAATGATAACCCTACCTTTGGATATCTCTATGAACTTCTCCTCTGCTGCTTTGGGGTCGGCGGTGTTCTTGTCGGGGTGATACTTGAGCGCGAGTTTACGGAACGCGGAGCTGATCTGTTTCTTGGTGGACGACCTCTCCACGCCGAGAAGGTCGTAGAAATCAGCGGCCGCCATTACGACCAGAGCGGTCAGCAGGTAAAGCGGGCCAAAGTACATAGTGTAGGTCCTGTGCGAACGTTAGTAGAGGTAAGCTGGGCCGTTTCTAGGATCGGGTAATATGTATTGTTTGTGATTAGGTGTGTATATTGGTGTGTGTCTGTGTATGACATACACACACAAATACATACATACACATCTTGACATATATATATATATATATATATATATATATATATATATATACATATACACTGTATGTACGGGTGGTGTTCGTGTATTAGATAAGTGTACAATGATGTTCTCCGTTGTTATGAAAATACAAGATTAATCGGTGGCCCGTATAGTATGTTATACAAAGTTTACACGCGACCTACGACCTTTGTATATACGTATGCGTAATAATGTGGTGATATTCTCGTGTGTATTATCTGCTCGTGACGCTGTAGTGCAGGATAATTAGGTAAATACGAATGTACCTGTAAAGTAGTATATCCTGATATATTGATATCGATACCATTATTCGTACAGTGTTATGCATATATAATAGGTGGTGTTGAACAATTGAATTATTCATTAGTGGGTTGTGTATATTAATTAACGTATGACGACATCAAATAGGGTAAAGGGGGTAATGAGAGATATTATGAATTCAATAAATTACATCATATAGTTTCTTAATAAATTATATCTATATTTGAAATAATACTAATGTTGTTAATGATTACTGGTTAATTATATCTGTGAGATTTGTTCAAAATTTTTAGATATGATTAATAGAAAATATTACTAAATCTAAATATTGGTAAGCGTAGTATTGCAGTATGTTAATGCACACATGAATTATTGATGTATTCTGATCATATTTGTATTATATTGATCTATAAATTTATCGAAGTAAACAATTTATATATTTAGAATATTAAAATGGTAGACATATGATTAAAAAAAAGAGAATTATATAATTAAGTTTTGTTTATAGTTCATTATATATTAATAATTCATTAAAATTTCTTCATCGAAAATATACCATTAAATGAATACGATGATAACATTTATTATACACAATTTATAGTATCATATACAATGTGAGTCATACAATATACGTCATACAGTATACCATTCCTGAATGTAGGAGATAACAGATAATTAATTATAAACGAATAATAAAAAAAAGTAGATAAAAAAAGATAAGAAATAAAATAGTAGATGTTATATAATAGACATATATTTATTTCTATCTCTATAATAGTACTATAGTAACAAGTTGTTATTGGGGAAGTGAAATTAATCAGGTCCTTAAGAGTTGTACAATTAATTTTAATTGTATATATTTAAAATGTATATATCTTGTGTATCAAATGTAAATATTATTATTATTTATTTATACATGTAAACAAATATATTTGTTTGCAAGTATAAATAAAACATATACACAACCATTATACATAACTATAGTTATCCTATATTTCTACTAACAGAATATTAGTTAACATAATAATTATAAGAATACTAAACATAGTTTAAAATAATGATTATAATAAATATTATGTTAAATTATATTAAACATATTCACTATGATAGTGTAACATAATTATTATGATAAACATATATGTATAAACTATAGTGTAAAATAATCATTATTTATTAATAATGATTATGTTAATAATGTATTAGTACTATTTTATATACTCTTATATTATATACTTTTATATACTCTTTATTTTTTATATTATAAAATTTTTATAATCATTATTAATATGCTGATTTAGAAAATATACTATTTTATATACTCTTATATTATATACTTTTATATACTCTTTATTTTTTATATTATAAAATTTGTATAATCATTATTAATATGCTGATTTAGAAAATACAATAAACTTAACTATGATTCATCGTTGGTCCACATCATCTAGATAATATGACACGCCCATATATAGAGGCGGAAATACGCCGAAAACTGGTACACCGCTATCGTATAAACTATTATTCGTATCATTGTGGCGACTTTATTGCATAACAACCTATATGAGCTAATGATATATATATATATATATATGATATATAATTATATTATTATATAATTATCACGTATAATATACTTAGATTATATCATATAATATATTGCATAGTGAATCACTGTGAATCACTATTCAATAATAATAATTATTATGTATCATCATTATAATTATAACATTGTGATATTATAATACAGCTTCTATAATTATTATATTATCATATTATAATAATATGAATGTACTATTTAAAATGTAATATTGAAGGTTGTCTACTAACATAATATTATTTTAACATAGTTTAACCATTATTTAAACATTACAGTAATTATTATAGTCATAGTATATATTACTATCATAGTCATAGTATATATTACTATCATAGTGATTATAATAATCATGTAATAATTACTGTAATGTTTAAATAATGGTTAAACTATGTTAAAATAATATTATGTTAGTAGACAACCTTCAATATTACATTTTAAATAGTACATTCATATTATAGAAGCTGTATTATAATATCACAATGTTATAATTATAATAATGTTACATAATAATTATTATTATTATTTAATTTAATTTAATTAGGTTCCAATTTTAAATTGAATTTATATAATTTTACCTGTATTTTATGTATGATGTATATTATATAATAAATATGTATTAAATAACTGAAATATATATGTATACAAGAGTACAATATTAAGTTAAACCGTAATTACGGCAAAACTAAATATTATACGATAAAATAACAATACTTTAATATATGAATTAAAATTGTATAATTACTTTTTTTTATTGAAATATTTAAAAGACACGATTCGAAGTTTGATTGGCTTATTTTTATTAATACGAATAAGACGTTACCCATGGTTACCAAGTATATACATCCGGATATACATATATATTGTTAAATGTATTATTATAATAATTATAAATTAGTGATATCACTTATTTTAGTATTACCAAAGGGCTTTGGTATTATATAGTTTACAATTTAATGATATTTGTGAGTATATGTAAGAAATATATCCATATTTTATTAATAATCGTATTTCATTTATAATTATATGGGTGTTTAGGATATTTATTATATTAATGATTTCAAATTCAAAGGACAAATGTTTTTTAAATGACCATACTCTATATATTTATGTTTTACAATTGACCACACTACGTATTTAACTTATAGAATTCTATATAATATATATAAAATATGTAAATAAAATAAATTAATATATTAACAGACAGTCTAATATTATTAAAAATGTAATAACATACTCTTAAAAATAATACTTAATACTCTTTATAGAGTAACTCTATATATAAATTATCGGTGTGAAACCCCTTTTACAGATAATAGTTTATTTTATTTTAAATATTGGATCTAAATATTAGAGTAAAGGGAGTTTCACACCAACTAGAATAATAAATAAGAAACATTCTATAAACATACTCAAAACTTATTTGTAATAAACAATATATTATGAATAAATTTCCTCTAAATATTCATCAAATAAAAATAGTAGATTCAATTAAAAAATCTTTAAAATATGATTTACTAAATAATAAATATAGTATACTGCATTTTGTATTTTTGTGTGTGTGTGTGTTGTTGTTGTTGTTTAAGTATTTATTTTAAGCACATCATTAATAATTATAATTCTATAATGTGGATCTAACACTATATATATAACATATAGATAAAAATAGCGAATGTATACATTATATATATATATGATTCGCACGATAATATTACTAATAAACGAACATCAATTTTTGGCGATAAGAAATTTTTTTAATTTCTTTTTAAAGATATTAATTGATACATTTTTATTTCTAAGTTGCGGGGGTAATTTATTCCATCTAATTGTTGATGAAGAGCTGGATTTTCTCTTTTCGTATTTGATGTAATTGGAAATAGGTTGGTGTAGTATAGTGGAATTGTTATTACGTAAAAGTCTAGTGTTTGGTTTATGTTTTATTTTGTTTCGTAAATTATAGGGTAAGTTATAAGTATTGTAAGTATTTTGTAGTTGATAGAGTCTTCAGTGTTCAGCCAGTTAGGTTTTTTACGTAAGTCAGTAATGCTAGTTGTATAGTCAGTCTTCTGTAGTCGGTATATATTTCTAATTGAGCGGTTACTTATTTTGTCTAGTTTGTCTATTTTCAGTTCCTGTGAATAGTGAGTTGCAGTATTGTAGTCTTGAAAGTATTAGAGTCTGAGTCAGTAGTTTTGTAGTATTTCTATGTAAGTATGGTCGTATTTTTTTAATATTGAATAGCTGTGCAGTCGTAGATTGAGTAAGTAAGCTGTAATGTTTATCTAGATTAAGTTTATTATTGAAGTTGACGCCTAAGTATTTAACAGAATTGGTGGGAATGATTTTGTGTTGATTAATAATAATGTCAGGGAAGTAAGTATGTGGGTCATTAGTTATATTTAATAGTTCAGTTTTATTGTGGTTTAGTAGTAGGTTATTATTTGCTAAACAGTCTTGTAGTTGGGTAGAGTTTGTTATCGTTGCGTGTAGTTCTATGTCGTCTGCGTATAAGTTGTAAGTAATAGATGGATAACGTTTCATAATTGTTTGTAATGGAATAAGATATATAGAGAAGAGAATTGGGGAAAGTATTGAACCTTGAGGAACATCGTTATCGATGGTATATGATTTAGAGTAATTATTTCTTATTTTAATGGAATAATTTCTATCTTTAATAAAATTAGAAAACCATTCCATAGTTACATCTTGTATTCCTATGTTTCTAAGTCTTTCTAGCAGTATGTCATGTCTAAGGGTGTCGAATGCAGAGGATAAGTCAAGTAGTATTAGCTGTATTGGTTGTCCAGTATCTAGTGAGTTATATAAGTCGTCAAAAAGAGAGAGTACGGTGGTTTCAGTACTATGGAGTTTACGGAATGCATTTTCCAGCAACATATTTTCAGTTAAGTAGTGTGAAAGTTGAGTATATACCGTTTTTTCAAGAATTTTAGTTAGTAGAGGTAGTTGAGATATAGGACTGTAATTTGAGAATTCAGAAGAGTCAAGATTAGTTTTTTTTTATTATTGGCGTAATTATTGCATTTTTTTTAGTAAATTTGGAATAGTTCCTGTTATAAGTGAGTCATCAATTATATTTTTGTATTGTGTGTGTATGTGTGTGTGTGTTTGTGTGTGTGTGTGTGTGTGTGTAGTAGTAGTAGTAGTAAATTGATTTATTCACAAAAATCCAATTTTCAAAAAATTGTTCGGATGTGATATATATATATATATATATATATATATATATATAATATTAATGTTATGGCGACATCCATAATTTAAATAAATTATAATGAATGCAGTAAAGTAAGGTGTGGGTGGATAGTAATTATGTAATAAAGTTAGTTAAGTTCAAGTAAGTGTCTGTGTAGTTTTGTTTTAAATGTAGTTGATAGTTTCTCATTAGTAATAGTTTTGGGGAGTTTATTCCATAATGATGAGTAGTTAGCCGATGAGTTATGTTTCAGGAGGGTACTATTTGATGATCTTAATTTAGTTATTTCTTTAAGTTTAATAGAGTCTCTAATGTATTTAGGAAGATTGTTATATATGGCAGTATGTATAATATTTAGGGTTTTATAGGTGGATCTTTGTTTAAATGTAAGCCAGTTTAGTTTTTTCGGTAGTCTGTGGTGTGTGTTCTTTTAGGTAGTTTAAAAATGAGTCTGCATGTTTGGTTTATTATTTTGTTAAGTCGTCTTTCTTGAAATTTAGGTATATCAGTAATTATGGAGTTACAATAATCAAGTTTTGATATTATATAGGCGGAGGTTAATATTTTGAGGGATGATTGATTCAGAAGGTGTTTTATTTGTTTTAATTGATATAGTTTATTATTGCATTGTTTAACTAGGTTTATAGATGAAATTTGTGTATTTAGCATTAGGTGTTTATCAAGTATAACACCTAAGGTATACCAGTAAACTCGGACCAGGTAAATTCGGACCAGGTAAACTCGGACCACTTTTGAGGTAAACTCGGACCACTTGTGAAGTAAACTCGGACCACTTATTAAAATAACTTATATATTGTATACTTCTATCATAATAAATATAACTTCTATCGTGGGTCTCGTCGGTGATATACATAGAGCTAGAGAGAAATTTCTCTCTAGCTCTGTGGTGATATACGACAATTTAAATTATGTTAAGTTATTACATTTTATTAAAGTTATTAAATGATAAATTATGTATGTGTAGTAATATCGGAATACTCGCAATTATATACAGTGAAATTATACTTTTAACTTATAAGTTAAAGCATATTATATGTTAGAAATATACAATATATAGTTTATACGGTTGGTCCGAATCTTCTTTATGTTTTTAATAAGTGGTCCGAGTTTACTTCACAAGTGGTCCGAGTTTACTTCAAAAGTGGTGCGAGTTCAAATTAAATGTTTACCTATTTAAATATATAATTCCACAAAAATATCATATTAAATGACTATTTTTATAATTTATTTAACAGATATAATATAATTATATAAGGTAGAAGTAAGTTAAAGCATATTATATTATAGAAATATACAAAATATAGTTATTTTAATAAGTGGTCCGAGTTTACTTTATGTTTTTAAAAAGTGGTCCGAGTTTACTTTAAAAGTGGTCCGAGTTTACCTCAAACGTGGTCCGAGTTTACCTGGTCCGAGTTTACTGGTACTCACCTAAGGTAGTTATATTAGTTTTTATTTCTATTTCAGTATTAGCTATTTTAATATGTGTGAGTGGGAGTGGAATTAGTCGTTTGCTATGAAATATAATACAATCTGTTTTCAGTTTATTAAATTTTAAATAGTTGTTGTTAAAATATATTTCAAGTTCAGTAGTTAATTTATATATTTTATTTAGAGTTTCGTCTAGGTTATTGAAAGTAGTTGATGTGTATAGTTGTGTATCATCTGCATACATGTGGTAATTTATATTATGTGAATTTATTATGGAATTAATGTCGGATGTATAAATATTAAAGAGCAGAGGTCCGAGAACACTTCCTTGAGGAACTCCTATTTCAGGACAGTTATATGTATTGACTGGTTTATTGGATTTTATATTAAAAGTTCTTCCTGTTAAGTATGACCGTATTAGTTGTATTACTGATTGGTGAATTCCGATGGATTTTAGTTTTTTATAAAGTATTATATGGTTTATAATATCAAATGCAGCTGTTGCAGATCAATTTGTATAAGTATTACGTATTTGTTGTTATTGTAGTAATATGCTAATAGATATATGTACTTGTATAATTACGGATATAAACTATAATACATAAGACGACATGTTGTTTAGATAATGTATTCGAAAAGGCGGAAGTCATCTGACTTCCTGTTCATGTTTCCCAAACATAGGGTAAACCAGTAAGTATAATAAACGTTATAATATTACAACATCTCCTCTCAAGATTCCTACGCTACGCAGGTTCCTGCCATCAGAATCTGTCAAGGTTAGTCCTCATACTTGGCCGGTCTATGGGTAACTCTGGTAGACCTCCGTAACTCGGGCGTGCTCCCCCTGTTCGAACTGAGGTTGTCCGTCTTGGGCTCGGTGGGTTCCTGGGTACGGTGGTGGAAAGGAGTATGTGATTATCAGGGGTAGTTTACGATGCTTCAGGTATAGGATTAAGGTTAATTCGATTTCTACGTATATTATTACTTAACTGATAATCCCGATCTCCTATCTTATGCCTTACTATTTCCTCTCTATTTAAATCCTTAACTACTACCTTATCGCCATAATTTAATTCCCTCGCTTCTATGGTATTATGCCTGTTGTCATAAATAATCTTTTGCCCCATCCTGTAAATCAATTCCTTATTTTTCATATCACTTATATTAATATTATTTCTAATTAAAGTACTATCGATTCTAGGAATTCTACTACGCAATACCCTACCCATTAGTAATTCCACTGGAGATCTCCCATTTTGTAATGGTGCGTTCCTATATGCCAATAATCCCAAATTAATATCCTCATTTTTTTTAAGCATAGACTTTACAGTTCTAACCATTCTTTCGGCTTCCTCATTGCTTTGTGGGTATCTAGGTGAGTTAGTTATATGTCTGATCTCATATTCTCTAGTAAACTTAATAAATTCTAAAGATGCGTATTGTGGTCTATTATCTGACATAATCACTTCCGGTATCCCATGTCTGCTAAATATCCTTTTTAATTCCCTTATTATATCACTACTCTGAGAGGACCGTAACTCTACTACTTCTGGGAATCTGGAGTGGTAATCTATTACCAATATATAACTCTTCCCCCATACTCGAATAGATCTGTTCCTACCGTGTGCCATGGTTGTTCAGGCCACAATGTAGGCTTCAGAGGTTCCTTTCTGATTGCCTTGCATTTATTACACACATAACATGCCTCAATCATTTTGTTTATATCCATAGATAGCCCTGGCCACCAAACCGATTGTCTAGCAACTTCTCTACATTTACTTATACCTAATTGTCTCTCATGTATTCGCTTAAGCATATCTACGCGCTCGTTTGTTGGTATTAAAAGTCTATTACCCTGTAATAAGACCCCGTCTACTTCGGTTATATGCGCTTGCATATCCCAATATGGTTTTAGTATTGTATCTAACGATGATAAATATTTAGGTCAGCCTATCTGGGTGTACTCTCTAGTGCGTACACAAATTGTATCGCTTGCTTGAGCTTCTTTAATATTACTAAGTTTTATCCCATAGCTAGGCTCTATTCTACAATGGGCTTGCATTGCTTCAACTTCGTCTATAGACATATGCTCTACTTTTCTAGGTTCTCGTGATAACAGGTCTGGTAAATAGTTTTCTTTACCAGGTATATATCTAATTTTATAAACATATCTCATAGATTTAAGCCGCATTCTCTGAATTCTAGGAGATAAAGTGTCTAAATCTTTCTTAGTAAAGATTGGGATTAATGGTTTATGATATGCTTCTATTGTAACGCTTTTACCTACCACAAACATTCTAAACTTTTCTAAGGCCCATGCTATTGCCAAACATTCTCTTTCTATACATGCATACCTACTTTCTGATGAGGTCAATGACCTGCTTGCTGCGCAGACCAATTGCGTAATTCCTATGTTGCTTACTTGATATAATGTCGCACCTAGCTCTATTTGACTCGCATCTGTGCTCAATACTAAGTCTAAATCTACATTAAATCGTGCTAGCTTTCTATTTTCTAGTATCACCCTCTTAATAGTTTTAAATTATCGCTCTTGTGACTCATCCCACCTCATACTCTATATTTTATTAGTAATTACTGTTGTATTGTTATTTATAGTCATTGAATATGACCTGCGACCCTTGACATATTTCATATTAACTTCCTCTTGTAAATAAATATATATCTAGTTAGACGTGTTTTATTAATATATCAAATCTTCGTAGCACAAACTCGTAACTTAGCCATTCTTTGCATCCAGATCTATTCCGTTATAGTTAGAACAATAAACTATCATAACATGGTGACAGCGGTAAAAAAACGAACGCCAGAATCAGACATTTAAAGCCTTTTTTAAAAAAAAGCACGTGTACGGAAAAAATTTTTTTAACAAATTTAAAAAAAATAATAATTATGGACGGAATAAGGACCCCGAGCATGGTATGGTCATGAGACCTACCCCACGAATTAATGGCATTTAAACAATATGTTACATTAATATTCAAGGGCCCGTTATCAAAATTGAAAAGCGAAGAGAGGATGACATACGTCCTCATATGGATCGGTGAAGAAGGGCTGAGAATATATAACACGTGGAACAATGAAACCAAAACTCTAATCGAATTTTGGGCCCACCTGAGCGAGGTCCTAGAGCCAAGGTCTAACTACAGACTGGCCAGACTACTACTAGAAAAGATGAAACAAACCAAAGACGAACTAGTAGACGAATACATGACTAAATGCATGCTCCAAGCGAATAAATGCAAATTCCGTGATGAAACCGAGATAGAAACGCGCCTGATAGAGCAAATAACCAGAGGAGGCGCTCACGACAAAGTCAGGGAAGATATACTCTGCAAGGACTACACCCTAACACTCGACCAGGCCATGAAAATCGCCCGTACCTACGAAGCACTACAGAGCGAGCTCAAGGAGTTCAAAGCCGGCTCCAACACCCATATCGATCATGTTTGTAATAGACTTAGTGAAAATAAACCTAAGACCGCATATCTGAAGACTAATAATCGCCTCGATAAATCACATAATGATAAGATTACTAATTATTATGTTACTTGTAAATATTGCGGCCTGAAACACACGGGTACCCAGTGCCCGCCGCACAGTCCGAGTGTCGATTTTGTCACAAAATTGGTCACTGGGCTGCGGGAAAAATCTAAACCACTTTCTGCCCAGTACCATAATAACACAGGTCACGCCCGAAAACACGATCGCGGACACGACCGCACATACGATCGCGGACCCGACCGCACACACGATCGCTCATACGACCGCACGTTCGACGAGCTGAAATTCAACGACCTGAAACTCGACGAGATCGCAGCAGACCCGACAAGAGTACTGAACACCGTCCTACGCTTCACGCTGAGAGGGCTACCCGCGACCATGAAGGCGAAGGTAGACACAGGCGCGGAAGGAAACATCCTTCCACTACGTACGTATCTTCGAATGTATCCCGAGCACTGCAACAACGCACGACCAACGCTTGGTCACCTAAACCCAAGCCGAACCACGCTGACCGTCTACAACGGAGACAAGATGGTCCACTACGGAACAATCGATATCGACATCACGCTAAAGAAAGTTACAACACGAGCTACCTTCTATGTAGCTGAGACACCAGGTCCGATAATACTGGGCCTACCATCAATAACCAAGATGAAGGTTATTACGATAAATAACGTCAAGACGAACAAGATCAAGACTTCAGACGACCTCGAGAACATGTACCCAGACCGATTCGAAGGGATCGGCAACTTCGAAGGCACTTACCACATAGTGACCGACCCCACGGTACCCCCAGTAATACACTCCCCGCGAAGACCCCCGATATCGATGGTACAAGAAATCAAAGATGAATTAGACCAGATGGAGAAAACCGGTGTGATAAAGAAAGTCACAGAACCAACAGAATGGTATATGCACGGAAGCAATCAGGCAAGTTAAGGATATGCCTCGACCCACGCGACCTGAATAAGGCAATAATGAGACCCCACTACCCGACAAAGAACTTGGAAGACGTATCCTACAAACTCAAGGGTGCAAAAATATTTAGCATACTAGACGCCCGCCAAGGTTATTGGGCAATACACCTAGACCACGAATCCAGCCTGAAGACTACGTTCAACAGCCCACACGGAAGGTACCGATTCCTGAGGCTACCCTTCGGCTTAAACCTTAGCCAAGACGTCTTTCAACTCAAGATGGACATGATAATTGAAAACTGCCCTGGAACCCTCGGTATAGCCGACGACATAGCTGTCTTCGGAAAGAACGAAGAAGAACACGACGCAAACCTCCACCACTTAATGACCCGCGCCCGAGAAGGAGGACTCATATTCAACAAAGAAAAGTGCACGATCAAACAGACCTCTATACACTTTTTTGGTCTCATATTCAACGAAACTGGAGCGAAACCAGACCCGGCAAGACTAGACGCGATAAGAGACATGAAATCATCAACGAACAAGACCCAACTACAAGAATTCCTGGGCATAGCTACATACATGAGCCCATTCGTACCAAACTTATCCACACACGCTGCGCCGCTACGAGACCTGCTCAAGAAAGAAACCGACTTCACCTGGACATCTTCCCACGAAAAGAAATTCGACGACATCAAGACCTTGATCTGCAGAGACAGCGAACTCACATACTTCGATCCCGCAAAATAAATCGTCATCCAAGTAGATGCATCAGGAAGAGGCTTGGGAGCAGTACTGACCCAATCTGGGAAGCCCATAGCCTACGCCTCAAAATCACTCACCGAATGCGAACAGAGATACGCAAACATAGAACGCGAGATGCTCGCCGTTGTATTCGGATGTACCTGTTTCCATACTTACATATACGGAAAACGGTGCACCATCCAGTCAGACCATAAGCCGCTCTCGATGATAATCCTCAAGAATATCGCGAGCGCCCCCACTAGGCTCCAAAGAATGCTCCTCAGACTACAATCGTACGATATCGACATAGAATACATACCCGGAAAATGCCTACCACTACCAGATACACTCTCGTGACAACCACTGCCAGAGAATAACGAGATACTGTTCGACAAGCAGATATCTTACACCCGCTTCAGTGAACCCAGAATAACGCAAATTAAGAACGAAACAAAGAAAGAAAAAGAACTTCAAGAACTAAGCAGCATGATCATCAAAGGATGGCCCAAAGAAAGGAAAGATATCCCCCAGACAATACGAGAATATTGGCCTTTCCGCGACGAGCTTACCATAGAGAACGGCATGATCATCAAAGGAAATCAAATACTGATCCCTACACATCTACGACCCGAGATATTAAAAGATCTACATATTCCACACCTAGAAATCGTAAAGACCAACCTACTCGCAAAGACCTGATATATTGGCCAAGAATGAACAAAGACATACAAGACCTAACAGGAGAATGTAGCGAATACCAGACCCACCAAAGAAGGCAGACCCCCGTAGCATTCGTCAACAGAAGATTACCAAGAGAACCATGGGAGGCGATTGCAGCCGATCTGTTCGAGCTCAACAAAGAAAATTACCTGCTAGTCGCCGACATCTATACCAAATTCCCAATCCTAAGGAAACTAAGAAGCACCCACAGCAGCAGTATCATCCAGACACTAAAGGAGATATTTTCAGAACACGGAATACCGAGACACTTCCATTCCGACAATGGACCACAATTCTCGGCAACATCCTTCGCACAATTCGCTGCGAGCTGGGGATTCCAGCACAATACCAGCTCACCACACTATCCACAAAGCAATGGATTCATTGAACGACAGATACAAACCATAAAGAGAATCCTGACAAAGACCGACGATCCAGAAAAGGCCCTACTATTCTGGAGAGCCACCCCCCTAGAAAGGAACCACCCCTCTCCAGCCGAACTCCTATACGGAAGGATCATCAAAACGACGCTACCAAAGACCAAAGTACCAGCATCTATAAAACAAGACAAGCTGCTCGACGACCGACAAAAGAAAGCATCCGACCGCTATAACACCAAGGCACGAACAAACAAACCGACACTGAACAGTGGACAACGCGTGTTCATCAGAAACCCCATCAACAGCACATGGAGTCCTGGCACTATCCATGCGGAACACCCGTCCCCGAACTCGTACATGGTAGACTCAGATCTCACCGGTTCAAGATTCCGACGAACCCTGACAGACTTGCGTAGAGACGACACTACCAGCGAAGACCCACCGGACATCGCACAACCCGATGTCGCATACGAGCGACCATCACGCCAACGCCGACCACCGAGTCGCCTTGACCTATGACATGCGCAATAGCACATCACCCAAACTACGTATCCCTCACGACAAAACACAGTCCTGAGGTTGATTATTATTATACTTACATCGGTGTCGCTATGACAACCTAGCATGTACCCCCCATGTCAACAGACCTGACTTTGACTAACAAAGGGGGATGTTGTATTGTTATTTATAGTCATTGAATATGACCTGCGACCCTTGACATATTTCATATTAACTTCCTCTTGTAAATAAATATATATCTAGTTAGACGTGTTTTATTAATATATCAAATCTTCGTAGCACAAACTCGTAACTTAGCCATTCTTTGCATCCAGATCTATTCCGTTATAGTTAGAACAATAAACTATCATAACAATTACCTTAATGGCTTGCAAGCTACTTTATCCATGGATAAAGTAGCTACATTATTAGTGTACTTAGAATATTGATTAATTGCTCCTAGAAATCTTTGTAACGTCTTTATATTTGTAGGTCTAGGAATTGCCTCAAATCCTTCAAGTGACTTGGGATCAGCACTTATGCCCTCCTTATTTATAATATTACCTACAAAATTTATTTCAGATTTTCTAAAACTACATTTCTCCAAATTAAGCGTAAGACCTGCTGATTTTACCTTACTCATTACTTCATTTAATACTTTATTGTGTTCTTCTAGTGTCTCCGTTGCTATTAAAATATCATCCATATGTACTATTACTTGATCTAATCCTACTAATATGCGTGACATTTCCCGCTGAAATATCTCTGGCGCACTAGTTAACCCAAATGGTAACCTACAGAATAGAAATCTACCTTGTGGCGATAGGAATGTAGTTAAATTCCTCGATTCTTCGTGTATACGAAGTTGCCAAAATCCCGAATTACAATCTAATTTCGAAAATATATTACCCCGCGATAACCTAGCCAGATTACCTTCTACCGTAGCCATCGGGTATAGGTTACTACCTACCTACCTATTTTCGGAAATTGGTTGGCTTGACAACCAATTACAATTATCCCATTTATTGACGTTATAAACAAAATAAGAAAATAATAATGTTATAAACGAATGTTAGCAAGGAAGAGGCCAAGATAATATATAATGTGGATATTACAATAATCCACTACGGCAGTAATTTCGATAAATATCGAGACCACCGGCAATCACACGTATACTAAGTAGCTCAATATCACATTTATTAAGACCTAGATTTAGTAGGTCTTTTGTGGTTAGCGCCGAAGGAATACCGCGCCAATTCCAGCACGATGCGCTGAATAATATTCTGTTCGTACCCGTTATTTGCTTGGCAGAAGCGATGATATCTGTAGTATTGTAGTAGTTAGTCTTTTTTGTGTAGTTTATATCAGTATTTTTTGTATCTATTGATATTTGTGTATCTATTATATATGCAGTATCATTTTTATAAATGATTAAATCTGGTTTACGTAGGCCATTTCGAGTTTGGATGTGTGGTTCTAGAATAGTGATATACTTATGTTTGTTTAGTATTGACATAAGTAAACTATTTACATAATTGTGTCTATGTATTCTATTATTGTAATTATAACTACATGTTTGCATTATATGGTTTAAGCAATCGTAGTTATAATTACATCACCTCATTAAACATTTGGTATTCGTATTAGGGAACATTCGTTTAGATCTAAATTTTGTATATAATAATGCATGTTTTAGTTTGATCGAATTCTCTACCATTTAGTAATCTAGTAGGGAATTTAATCCAGTTATTAATAAAAGGTGCGTGGTTACCATAATCGAGACCTCGTCCATCCGCCGAATTAATAAGATATTTAGTATGATATGCTTTAATGTCGATATTAGTAGTAAATTATGTATTATCATAGTATCTTGGAGATGACCATTTTAATAAAATATCATTTGGGAGGGTTTGTATTATGGGATCATCGTTTCCACGTATAGAGTTTACCCGTTTGAGGTGCATAACTGGTATTTTTAAAAATAGACGGGTGATCGCCAATCCTCCAATACTACATGGTGCATAAAAGACACCAAGGGAAGTATCTTTAGGTAGTCGCAACCACCGTCTAACAAAAGACCTAATTGATCTATCCATAGTTTTCAATGAATTAAGATATATATTAGAGAAAGTTAGCCTATGTAATAAACTTGGTAAAAGATAATATTTTAGTATATCAAGTTTTTGTTGAGGTTTTAATAATGCTTTAGATATTGATATTAATTTAGATGTTAACTCTATTACTAGTGTATTATTTTTATTATCTATAGGTCCTATTTCGATACCTGAGTATTTATATGTATCATCAATAGTCAAGGGTTTAAGGGGAATATTATCAATTATTATAAAGCTATATGGATTACAGATCCACTGCTTTTTCTTAGGGTTAATAATAATGTTAAGAGTTGCACTCTTTGCTGGATTAATATCAAGCCCACATTCTTTAAGTCTATGTATAACATGATCTACCTGGGCTTGAAGACTAATTTCATCCTTTGCAAAGAGTACGAGATCATCAGCGAATGCCATATATTTAACATTGCTATCATTATGTATGCTAATAGAACTGGGTAAATCAGAAGTTACGTAATAAATTACTGCATTAAATAATATGGGTGACATAGGGTCACCTTGTTTTACGCCGCGATTAACTAAGATACTAGGTGATATACCTTTCTTATATTTAAGCTGAGTATTATAATTAGTGTAAGCATATTTAATGTACTCTATGATTTTTTTCGGTAATCCAGCTCTATTAGCAATAGAAATAATAGCGTCGTGAGAAACGGAGTCAAATGCCTTAGCTACATCGAGTTTTACATCACATATTTTTAAGGGACGCAGTTTTTGTTTATGTTGATATATAATATTCTTTAATAAAAATATATTCTCAGCAATACCGTCTCTTCTAATGAATGCCTTTTGACGAGGATCCAACACTATGATATTTTCAATATGTTTAGCTAATATTTTATGAAATAACCTATTTATTAATGATGACATTGCAATAGGCCTACATTTTGAAGGATCTCTAGTATGTTTACATTTAGGTATTAGTGAAGTCAATCCAGATTTAAATATACCTAGATGGTGCAGTCGATGTTAATAAGTAAACGTTAAAACGTGCAGTTAAGTTTTTTAAACCTATTTTAGTTAAATCATTTTTTTAATGTTATCGATACCGGGTGCACCATCATGTAATGCATTAAAGCATTCCTGAACTTCATTACAACTTATAGGCTGGGTATTATCTACAGAATTATTCACGAATGAATGTCTGAAAGAAATGGACTTTGTATTTAATAATTCGCTCCAAAATTTAAATTGATTTTCAATAGGTACTTCATCGCACTCAACAGTAATATCGTCATTATAAAAAATTGCTCTAGATAGACCAGATCTATTTTTAGTAAACATATTATGTGTTTTTGCATATAGGATCCGCCCATGTCTACGCTTAAACGCCTTATTAGATAATATGCCTATATTATTTGGGTTTAATCTGTTATTATTAATATAATTACTATTCAATATTGTAATAACTTTGTTATTAATTATATTAGTAGATTGTAGTAAATATCTATGATCAAGATCGATTAAATGTTGTATATTATTAGATTTAAAGATTTGTATATGAAAGAGTAAATCAGGTAGTATTGGTATTGTAGGAATATTATCGAGAATATATTGTAGTATATTTAATTTTATTATTTTAGTAGTATTATTTATTGAATGGTTTTTTTTTTGTATTGATTCTACAAGTCTATTTATAGAATTATTGTTTATTTCATCGAGTGTATTACGTCTATTTACGCTTGGGTGATTTTGAATAGTATTTGTATTTGAATTAATATTATGTGTATGATGTATATTTCTATTTGTATATTGTAAATTAGTATTAATATTAGTGTAATGCGAATTTATATTTGTATCTATGTGTATGCGTTGTCGTGAAGTATTTAGGTCAATGTCATTATCAGTATATGGTTCAATATTAGAATAACAATTTATACCAGTATTAGTAAATGTATCTGTGATTATGTCACTGTTAGTATTACTGTCATTATCAGTGTTAGTAGCGGTATCAGTAATTGTAGCAGTATTAGTAAGTGTATCATGTATGTGTATAGTATGTCGTGTAGTATGTAGTTGGATATCATCGCTAGCCTGCAGGGTACGAACCAGTTCTTTGTATTTAGTTGAAGCTCGATGGGTTTTTATCGCCGTGATTCTTCTTTCCGGAAACTGCTCTGCTATCGCATTGTTGATAGGAAACCGTCTGTTATCTGCTTTCTGAGAGAAGATGTCAATCTCAATCTGCACTATTCTCCTCGAATCTCCATCTTTCCATCGTGGCCTCGTTTGATTAGCGTGGTTAGCTATGATGCTATCGGTAGCTTCCTGGTGGTATGCAATGGCATGCATTCGTCTTCGGTGTATAGCGAGTCCCACTTTACCTTTAAACTGCTTATTGCATGTATTGCAATATCCAATATTAAGTAGATCCATAATTACGTATCAGATGTATACGCAAATAAGTTATGTATATGATCTAAATTCAGTCTATCAGACTGTTATAGTGATATTATATGTGTGTGAAAACACGTCCGTGCGCTTTGAATGCACGAACGTGTATACCTACCTACCTACCTACTTAACTACCTACCTCGCGTTTTACTACTCTATTTAGCTTATTATAGTCTATGCATATTCGTATCTTCCCGTTTGGTTTTTTAATTACTACCATGGGTGATATCCATGGCGTATGCTCATCTACACGCTCTATAACTCCTACTTTTAGCATGCGATCTAACTCTACTTCTACTAATTTTCTAAGTGGTATTGGTATTATACGTGCTGTATATATTGCACTAGGTATTGCACTCTCCAATATATTTATTCTATGCGACATATTCTTAAGTTCACCTAACGCGTCTATCGTATCTATAAGCTTAACTATTCCCAGCTTCACTGATGCCTCTTTTGATAGCAAGGGACTCGATAACCCTTTTATCAAATAAACTGGTTGTAATATTTTCCTATTTTTATATTGCATATGCGCGTTAATATAGCCTATTACCTTTAAATTATTACCACTAGCTCCCTTTAATATAAGCTTATTTTGCCTGAGGTCATGATCTCTAGTTAAATACGATGCAGGGATTACTGATACCTCTGCACCGGTATCTATTTTAAATTTAATTATCATATCGGAATCCACAATAATACCCCTTTCCCACTTAAGATTAACCATATTATTAATATTTATGTGACCGATAATTTTATTACTAGCCCAGTTATCATGATCTTCGTCATGCAGCCTGACTTCTTCCACCCTCTTGTTCTTTCACAGCCTCGAATAATGTCCGACCTCCTGGCATCTGTAGCATTTAGCCTTGAAAGCTCGGCATCTCTTATCTTCATGTCGTCTGCCGCATCTGTCGCATCTTTTCCAATTATTCCAATCTTTACTTTGAGTTTTCTCCCGTCTGTTGGTCACCTGGTCGACCATTACGGCTTCTTTATCGTTGGATATCTCGAGTAACTGTATATCAATCATTTCGCTTGTTTTGCCTACTTCTCTTACTTGGTCTAAAGATAACTCTTTGATTTCTAGCAACTTCTTCTTGAAATCTATATTATTAACCCCCATTATCACTCGGTCAACTATCAGAGACTCTTTTAAGTCTTTAAACTTGCACGAACTTGCTAGTTTTAGTAATTCTGTAATATAATTTTCCAGATTTTCCGTGTCCTTTTTGTTTCTTGAATTAAACTTGTATCTTTCGTAAGTTGTATTCGTCTTTGGCGTGAAGTACTTTGTAAATTCAACCAGTAAATCCTCTACTTTATTCGGAACAGGTACAAACTAATTGTATATTGATATACCATATTGTCCAATCGTGTTCAACAGTATAACAATCTTAACCTCTTCGTCTTTCTTAGAATTACCAGACGCAATCATAAATATTTCGAAATGTTGTCGAAATATTCTCCAATTTTCGTCAATTTGCCCGTCTTTAAACTCCATACTCGGTTGCCTACTCATATTATTCATTTCATTATAACTTGTTTAGCCGCTGTCATCATATAGTAATATGCTAATAGATATATTTACTTGTATAATTACGGATATAAACTATAATAAATAAGACAACATTTTGTTTAGATAATGTATTCGAAAAGGCGGAAGTCATCTGACTTCCTGTTCATGTTTCCCAAACATAGAGTAAACAATTAAGTATAATAAACGTTATAATATTACAACAGTTATGGATATTATAAGATATATATTTAGTAAGGTCTAATAGTAAAGTCTCAGTATTGTGTTTTTATTTATATGCAGCTTGTCTTGGATTATCTAAGTTATTATTCGTTATATGGTTGGTAAGGTGGTTTGCTATTATTTTTTCTATAATTTTAGATAGAAAAGATAGATTGTATATTGGTCTGTAGTTTTTAGTAAGTGTTTTGTCAAGTGATGAGTTTTTCAGTATTGGTGTAATGATTGTATGTTTTATTAATAGTGGAAAATGTGACTGTTCTATGTATTTATTGATCAGTTCCGTGTATGTAAGGAAAAAATAATTAAGTTTTTTTTTCAATTGGCACGATGTAATGTTGTCAATGTAAATACATGTTTTAAAATGTGTTGATTTATTATTGTTTCAATATATTCAGGAGAAATAATAGCTATTGGATTTGATATAATAGAATGTGTAGTTAGTCCGTTAAGGTAATTAGATATGTTATGGTTGGAAGTTTGGAGTTCTATATCGTCATAAATAGCTTTTATTTTATTAATGAAAAAAGAAGCACATTTATCAGAATCAATGTTACAGTTTGATTTTGTCTTCTTTTTTAAAAGTGTATTAAATGTTTTATAGAGAAGTTTCATGTCATGTTTTTGAGTATCAATTATATTGTGATAATATAGTGATTTAGATAATTTTATTTCATTAAAGTAATATTTTTTATGACAATTATATAGGTTTCTGTTACAGATTTTTATCTTTTCTCCAAACTATTTCGATTTTTCTGACTAATCGATGTAGAGCAGATAGTTCAGGTGTCCACCATGGATTTAGACATCTTTGTTTAACTTTAATAGTTTTAATTGGGGCATGTATTTCAAGTAAGTATTCTAAGTGTTGATGTATTTTTTGAGTAGCAATATCAGTATTATTATAGTCAAGTATAATCAGTTTATATAAATCATTAGTATAGTTTTCATTGTTAATGTTTTTTAGGTTTCGGTAAGTAATAGTTTCTTTTTTTAGCTGAAGATTTAGTGTACTTAAGATATGTTAATGATATTATGATCTGTTATTTTGGGACCTATTTGTGTTGAAATATTAGTTAAATTGTTCCTAGTGATAATAAGGTCAAGCGTATTGATTTTGTTATGTGTCGGTTCATTATGTTGTGTAAGGTTTAGATCATTAAGTATGTTTGAGAAAACAATTGACTGAGGGTTGATATTAAAATTACCTAGTATTAGTAAGTTTTGTACGTCATGTACTTGATAAAGTATATCGTGTATAGTTGGGAGATGATTTATGGAATTGGGTGGTCTGTATAGTAATAGTAGTTTGAAAGTGTTTGTGTTTTTATTTAATTTGAGGTGCAGTTTGAGGAGTTCAATGGAGTTTACTGTACGATGCATTTTTTTATTAGTATAATATTAGAATTAATGATAACAGCTAGTCCACCACCATGTGATATTCTAGATTGTTGTATGAAGTAATGAGTGTTAGGTGTAGCAGCTATTTAAGTAGGGTCTGAGTTGTTATTAGTAGTCCAGGTTTCAGTAAGGCACATAATATCTATTTTATTATTTGTTATAATTTAATTAATTAAGTCTGGTTTATTGTTGAGTGATTGTGTATTGAGCAGAGATATTTTAAGTTCGTTAGAGTTTAGTTGTCATATTGTTATGGTTTTTCCATTATTGGTTGATTGCGGTGTTGAAGATATAGACTGTGATGTGGTCGTTATATTAGCGTTGGTAGTAATGTTTTTGGGATCAGTAGAATTCATTTGTTCAGTTGGTGGTATTTTATCAGTATGTATAGTGGGACTAGTTACAGATGGATTATGTCTTTCATTATAAACAAATTAAGGCAATTAGTCCATTCAGTTATTTGTGATGTTGTTGGTATAAGTGGTTGGTTCTTCCAGTCAGTAGAGTTGTCAGTTAGTCTAAGTCTTATTTCATAGGTGTAATTTCTTAAATTTAAAACACATTTGTAGCCAGTAAGTTTCCTAGGTTTTATAGTATGGAAGTAAATATTTTTAACGTGTATTTGTTTAGGTGTTAGCAGGTTATGAATAAATAGTTTTTATAGTCAGTGTATACATTATACAAAAAAAAAGAGATGGCATCAATATACTGAAAATCTATATAGAAGAGATATTAATATGAATGATAATTTTAATGTACATTTATATGAAGATGAACCTGATGTATTAGAGATAGAAGTAAATGAAGCAATACAGCACATATCTAACAGAAAAGCTCCAGGTTGTGATGGAATACCGATAGAGTTTCTAAAAGCAGGAGGAGATGAGGCAATTAGAGTCATTACAAATCTATGTAATATCATATGGAAAATGAAGACATGGCCAAATGATTGGAAGAAGTCCATATATGTCCCTATTTACAAGAAACGAGATAAAAAAGAATGTGGGAATTTTCGAACTATTGCCTTAATCTCACATGCTAGCAAAATACTTATGAGAGTTCTACAAAAAAGACTGGAGGCCTTCCTTATCCCTGAACTACCGATCGAACAAGCCGGGTTACGAAGAGGTAGAGGAACTAGAGACCACATATCAAACTTGAGATGGCTGATGGAAAGAGCTAGGGATAATCAAAGAGAACTATGCATGTGTTTTATTGACTACAAGAAGGCATTTGATTGTGTAGATCATCAACGATTATGGAACACTCTCAAAGGTATGGGAGTACCTGAACATTTGATTGTCATGCTTAGTAACTTGTATACAAATAAGGAAGCCACTATAAGGACAGAGTATGGAGAGACAGGCAACATACCGATTGGTAAAGGAGTACGCCAGGGTTGCATTCTATCTCCATTGCTATTCAACATATATGCAGAAAAGATAATGCGAGAGGCTCTAGATAAGTGGGAGAAAGGCATTGGCATAGGTGGAAGGAAAGTATCAAACCTGAGATATGCGGATGACACCACATTGATAGAGAGGACTTTATAGAACTTATAGAAAAAGTCAAATCGTCGAGTGAGAAAGCTGGGTTATATCTAAATGTCAAAAAAAACTAAGGTGATGGCAACAGGAGAACTAGATTCTATAATAGTTGATGGCGTAAATATAGAAGTAGTTGACAGATTTGTGTTCCTGGGAGCCTTGATAACAAGTGACGGAAAAATAGATATGGAATTACGCAGAAGAATTGCAATGGGAAAAAGTGCAATAGGGAGTTTGAAGAAATTTTTACAAGATAGAGATTTAAGATTCGCCACTAAAGTAAAAATTGTACAGACACTTATTTTCCCGATTATTCTATACGGTGCAGAAATCTGGACTCTAAAGAAGAAGGAAAGATCAAAAATCGATGCTTTCGAAATGAGGTGTTGGAGAAACCTGCTTGGAGTGACCTATATAGATAGGAAGACAAATATAGAAATCATTGCCAGCCTAAAACCCAAAAGAACGCTAGAGGCAGAAATTGTCAAACTTGCCTTATCATACTTCGGACACGTGGTGAGAGCGGATTCGATGGAGCTACAGCTGATACTAGGACAGATGGATGGTCAACGGCGAAGGGGTAGGCCACACATAACGTGGCTGAACAATGTGCAGAATTATATAGCCAACGACAACATCATGAAGATACTAGCAGAAACCATAAATAGAGTGATATGGAGAGGAACTGTCATGGACGTCGCCAGGGGTCGGTTACGATTCGACGGCACAAGGTAACAAGGTAATACATTATAGTTAAGTTTGGAGTTAAGATTGATGACATTATATTTTGAAAAATGTGTAGTAAAAGTAATAAAGAAACTTGTATTACCAAAAGATACAAGAGAGACAGTTTTTTATCTATCTTCAGGTCAGTTAGTAGTTTGTTAATATAGGTGCGGTTCAGATTAGTCTTGGTTATATTTTCAATTGTAGCTGTTAGATTAGAGTTATTGTATGATGGGGATGGATTACCTTTATTGTGTAGAGTTAGTTTGTGATTTGGGTGGTATGTATTATTATTTTTTATATTATGGAATTGGTGTGGGAAATCATTATTGTAGTTATTAGTATTTAGTCTTGGAGTATGGGTTATGTAATTTGGGTAGTATGTATTATTGTTTCTTATAGTGTGGGTTATGGGTGGAAAATCAATATTATAGTTATTAGAATTAAGTCTTGGAGTATGGGTATTAGAAGGGAAATTGTTATTGTAGTTATTGGTATTAAGTCTTGAAGTCATGGGTGGCATATCATTATTTTATTTAGTAGTATTGTTTAGTGGTATATTTGTCAAAGGTCTATTTTGAGTCATTAGTGATTGTATTTGTATTGTATGAGATTTTAATGTAGTAAATATTGTATTTATTTGTAAGTCAAGTTCTGTTGTATTGGATGTTATATTAGTGGCATTAGGTTCAATAGTCTGATTGTTGGTAGTATTGGTAGGTACATTATTATTCAAGTTAGGTAAATTCAGGTTAGTCGATGTTACATTAATAATACAAGCCGGGCATCGGAAAGTGAGAATCTAGATCCCAGTATTTCCAATAGACTTGCGGGTGGTTTTGATTTAGACGACCATATTGTGGTGAGAATACCAGCATCATGGATACATCTGTGATGTAGGATTTTGTCACAGATGAAGCATTTTATCACCGCAGTATTTTTTTCTATGATTCTTTCTTCACATTTCATGCAAGCCATATCAAACACCATATTTGCCGATTAACTAAATGGATAATAAGTAGAGCAGCAGGGTGTATCCGTTAATTGTGACTTGTAGCTAACCTTATATTGAAAGTAGGTAGGTTGTGACACTACCTAATGCGCGGCTCCCAGAGGAGATCTCCGGGGTATGATGATGACAATCGTATGATATATTTTAATCTAATTTAATTAATTGTATGTACATTAATATAACTATAAATTATGTATACACAAGATATATGATTCTTCTACAATTTTATAATAATTAAATGATAGTATTATACTATGTATAATTATGTAATACACGGTATATGTGTAACAGTATGTAATATATATTTGAATTTCATTAATTAATCGAATTATTCTATAATATTTGTGATTTTTAATTATTTTAATGGATTTTTATTTTGTTATTCATAGTGTGTGTGTGTTTGTGTGTATGTGTGTGTGTATTACTAATTATTTATATATGTATTATATTTTATTTATTTATTAGTTGTGTTCGAAGATTTATATGTTAGAAAGAGAAATAGAGAGGATTTCCCCTATGATTCTTAAGATATATATAGTGATATTAGGAAATGAGGTAGGGATAGAGAGATGTCTTGTCTGGACACCTGTCTTAAGGGGATATCACCGTTAATGTGTTAATTGCCATTGGGTCAAAGAAAATAATGCAAAGTTCAAATGAAAATAAAAGATGAAAACTAATTAAAATGTAGGCTCAATACATATATTCTATTATATATATATCAGGGTAGGTTTTACTTTATTAATATATTATATTTATAAATTATATTAATTTTCTTTAATTTATAACTTACTGACTTCATAATGAAATCATATTTATACTAATTATATACAGTAAAACATATATACATAACCTCACGTTAATAAGAAAAAAATCTTTGAAAAGCAATACATAACTCTATTTGTTTGAATTTATTTTTTATACCATTACATTACCAAGTAACCGGAAATATTGTAACTTTAAAACCATTTTCTATAAAGTTGTAATGGGGTATCCCACTAAAATTTTATTTAACTTGATAGCAAATCTTTTAAAGTTACAATATTTCCGGCAAGTTACCGGAAATACTTGTAGTGGGATACCCTTTATATATAGTATATATATAGATAGATAGATAGATAGATAAATAGTTTATTGTTTAGCAACACGAATACAATTATAATAATAGTAGTGAATTTAAAATAAAGCGAAACAAACAGACACGAAACAAAAATTAAAATAAATATATTATAAAATTGATAACAAAATTGATTTAAACGGGCCGTGTACTAAACATATTCCAAAATAAACATGAATATAGTGAAAGTGTTAAATACAACAAACTGAATGTGTGAAACAAAAACTAGAGCAGAAGTCTCGGGATGAACAGGCCCATATGGGATGGATACAATCCCTAGAGATAGTCCCTGATAAAGAGTGGTATGACATATCCTGCCTTCTAGAATTAGGCTGCACACAATCCAGATGTGTAAAAAACTCTAGCAAAATATCACAATCAAATGAAATATATGTAGGGTTAAAAAATATATAAATAAAAGTAAGCGCATATATATATATATAAAAAGATAAATAAAACATCATAAGTGTGCAAATTTATAAGAATTTAGACAATAAGAATGTTTTAACATAACACGAAAGCAATTAACAGATTTACATGATGAAATATTATTGGGAAGCGAATTCCATAACGAAGGAACTCTATTTCCAAAATAGTTTAGGTAATACGTAGATTTACATTTTCTGGGTCGTAGTTTGATTAGAGGGCCTCTGCATTGTCTGCTATACGTATCATCTATAGATGTAGCCTCGACATCCACAAGTCCATTCAGAATCTTGTATGTGAGTACTATTTTGCTAATTAATCTGCGGTGAGATAGATATTTAATATTAAAATAAATAAACGATTAGTATAAGGAGCCATGCTAATATTACATCTATAGAATAATCTTTTAGTAAATAGTTTTTGGACTCTTTCTAGAGCTTTAGCGTTACCTATATAAATTGTATGAGGATTCCAAATTGATGAATTATATTCTAGTATTGGGCGCACATAGCTTATATAAGCTTTTAAAGTAATACATAGTCATTAGTATTAAAGCATCTATAAATTATATTAATAAGTATATATGCTTTTGAGCATATTGAATTAATATGTATATTGAAACTAAGATTATCACAGAAAGTGATACCCAGATCTTTGTATTGCTTGACAACAGGTAAAAGTACTCCTTTCAATGAATACACTGGGGGTGGTCATTGCATCCTATTATTATAACAACGTATTTAGAAGGAGCCAGTTCTAGTTCCCAGTCAAACATCCATTTGCATAGACTATTTAGAGCTTCTTGCATATCATTTGTCACGTGTAATTTAAAGCTATTAGCTAGCTTCGTATCATATGCAAATAACGACGTTAATACATGTGGATTTATTGTATCAGGAAGATCGTGTATGTATATAAGGAATAGTAAAGGACCTATCACAGAACCTTGGGGAACACTAGAAGTAACAGGTACATAATTATAATACGTTTTATTTACGTTAATGCATTGAGTTCGATTAGATAAATAAGAAGCTAACCAGTTATGTAAATTCCACCTAATACCATACTAATCTAGTTTATATAACAATTTTGAGTGTGACACTTTATCAAAAGATTTAGCCATATCGATATAAGTAATATCCGATGTCATATATTCATTTTTGATTTTAAAATTGAACCATAAAAGTTCAAAAGCTGTAACTCCGTGGATTTATCAGATAGAAACCCATACTGGTGCTCATTTAGGATACCATTGGTTCGTAAATAATAGGATAAATGGTAAGAGAGTATTTTTTCGAAAACAATTAATAAACTTGGGAGAATCTAATTGGGCTGTAATTCACAGCGAGAGATGGATCACCTTTTTAAATATAGGTATAATGAAAGAATTTTTCCAAATACTAGGACAAGTTCCAGATTCAAAAATAAGGGTGTATATAATCGATAAGTGATAACAAATTTCATAGGATAATTTAAAAAAAATAGCCTTTGGTAACCCGTCAGGGGAGTTATTATATTTATTAGGCAGTAAACATAGACATTTTCTAACATTATTAGGAGATATAGGATAATTAGAGAATTGGTTAATATTAGGTGTATACACCAATTTAGCTCTATACACCTAGTCTTATAATACCTTGGAAAACATTACAAAATAATGATCAATACAAAAAACAATATCATATCAATGTAATAATACAATACTAATATGTTATTAATATTCTTATAAATTAATATAATAATATTAGAGTATACTATATGCAATGATGGACACCGATACTTTTTTTATGGATCGGGATCGCCGATCCATATCATTTTCCGATCCCGATCATCCATTCGTTATCCGATCCTTTGCCGATCCCGATCGGGATTCAGCCCATCACTGCCTATATGTACTAATCCTATAGTATGTCATGCACCAACTAGATATAGTATTTCATAGTTCGCCTTACATATACCAACACTGTAATCAGTGATGGGCACGATCACGATCGTCGATCGTCGATCGACGATCGTTTTAAAATGATCGTGAAAAAAATTTAAACATAATTTATATATATTTATATCAAGAAATAACAAAATAGGGGATATAATAATAACTTTTATTTATGAAAATGATGAAATACGATCAAATTAATAATAAAATAATATTAATATAATGAATTTTCTTTCAATAGAACTAACAATTCAAAGTTAGTATCATTTAGTTTATTACGTTTCGGTTTATTTATATTGGTAGCAATACTAAACATTCTTTCCACCGGCGCGGATGATGGGAGTATAGAATTGTATTTTATGAATAACATTTTTATAATATGATAATTATTTAGCATATCTAAATTAGTATTTTTACTATTTATATAATTAAGTATTTCTATTTCTACCGTTGATTTAGAAGTGGATGGTCCATTATCATCAATAACATAGAATTCATCTGAATTAGTTTCGCTTTGTTCTGGTGTAGTTATATAAAACTCGTTATTTGGGATATGTCTATTAACATATTTCTTAAATGTAGATAACAACATATCTTTTTCTTCTACGTAATTACTTAACCAATTTAACTTACATTTTGGGTTATATATTGTTGCTATAATGGCACTATTGATAGAATACTCAAATGAAAAATAATCGTTAAACCTAAGTAAAGTTATAGTCCTATATAATACGACTAGAGGGAAATTGACAGGTTGGCTCATTGTTGGCTTAGAGACTCTAATATAGAGTAGATAATTAAACCTATTGTTTGATCTTGCATGTCTCGCGCGGTAAAATATTACGATTACATTAGTAAAAAAGATACATTGGTATATATATATATATATAAATATATTGATATGACGGCGTGAATGTGTGAGTACTCGCGAGTACTGCGTGGATCATTAGTGGTTCATGCAGCAGCCCGGAATTCATACGCTTATATAATAATACGATCGAGATCCACGATCGGCGATCGATGATCGAGATCGCGATCGACGATCAACATAATTACACGATCGACGATCGACGATCGGCGATCGTTAAAAAATGATCGAGTAAAAAGATCGACGATCGTTAGAAAATGATCGACTAAATTGATCGACGATCGGCGATCGTGAAAAGTCGTGATCGTGCCCATCACTGACTGTAATGTAAGCATGCTTATTAATAAAACTAACTCTCTATAGGTATACCTGATACTATAGATATACATATATGTATACATTTGTTATAGAGATAACCTATGTGTATTATTATTTTAATTAAACCAATCATGTATGAACTATATAAGAATTTTATATACGAATATGCTCGCTATAAATTTAAGTTTAATGTATTAGATTAGTAAAACCCAGGAATCACCTATGTATGTATTTGTTATTAAAAACCAATTAAATTGTCATACAAATAAAAATGATTAACAATTTTTATGAATATGTAAATTATTGATATTCAAGTAAATTACATTCACACAAATATTATATTAATAAACAATAATTGTATTGATATATATAACCGCATTTTATTTAACCTTCTACAATTGCAATATAATATATACATTAGTATAGGTATACTAATAGTATCATATACTAGTATACTTAATATATTATATAATAGTGATAATAATTATTTCTATACATTTAACATATCTATGGGTTTCATGGATGCAGTTTTGTTGATATTTATATATTTTCATTGTTTTATTTCATTGATATTATTCCCTTGGGGAAATAACTCGGATTCCTTTTCACGCATGACCTTGAATACGTTACGGATGGTGACCTCCGCTGCCCCGGTTGCACATCGAATTTCTGTAATCACGTGATTATATTATTAAGGGAATGCTGTGCGAATAATGGATTAATTAATAATTGCATTAAATTAATGAAATAACGCTATTATTAGATAGTTAAAAAACTCTATTCGAATTATATAATTCGGCTTATTTAACTTTTAATAACTAATCAATATGGTTTATATATTATTAATAAAATATTAAATTTATATTATTATATATATATAGTATTAATTCAAATTAAACTGGATTATTTATGATTTCGAAACAAATGAAACCGGATCTAGTTGGTTTCGAAACCTCGATATTTTCAATACTTTAAATAATTAATAAGTTCGAATAATTTAAATTAATTTTAAAAATCTTGTTCGTGACTTATATATCGCTGAGCGACAATAATAACAAAATCGGTCTTATTTTGAAGCCCTTTAGTAGAAAGCGAAACATATATTATATATAAATATAATATAAACCCATTGTAGATTTCTCATATGGTGTATTGCGTGCAGCCATGTAAATTGCAGTAGCCGCTACTGTGATCGCACTTAGACTAAATACATTAATATAATTAAATATTGTTATTTATATTAATGTATAATTTCAATAATAATAGTAATAGAAATATAAAACTACACTTAATAACTACAAATAATATATATATATATATACTAACCTCTTGACATATGCATATTATTTAGATTTTTATAGTAATATTATTTATATCAATATATATTCTAAAATAAAAACTATGAAAATAAATATATTCTTTAAATTATTATCACTTCGTGTGAGAAAATAATAAGTCAAATTTTAATTGTGTACCTCCTTAGTATTTATAATATATAGCAGTATTAACTATTATATTATATATAATTTAATTTATTTTACCGCTATTATCAATTATTTAGTAATCAAAAAATACATAAAATGCTAATGGATATATCCAGTGAATTTAACACTGTTTAATATACTTATGTTCAATATATAATTGAAATTAAATCTGTACAAATGGGAATCGAATGAATACAGTTTTAATACTGTAGAATAATTATAACCATTCTACCATATTTGTAATACATGTAAATCTATAAAGTATATACTAATCATACGGTGTTCTCGCTTAGAAACGCGAGTTTATAGGTTTATATGCACGTCTAGATGTATGCATGGATACACGCTATAGCTTGTAATACTTAATACACACTTAATACACACTTAATAGTGTGTATTACCTATACATAGATATTAACCCTGGTAATAAGTCCATTTCGATTGCTTTCTTAGCGATGCATGTAGCGGTGTTCTGAATTTCTCTATTCAAATTCAAATTTGCACAATATCTAGACTGTGAGCGTATATAGGATATATTAGAATAATTATATATTAGTATATATAACATAAAATGTATACAACTATAGGTGATACTATTAAAAAGTGCGTAATATACAAATGTAGCTAAGAAGATATATAGTTAAGAAGGAGATACATTATACAGGTGAGTGATACCGAGACTGTAGTATTATAGGGGCAAGTAAGTGTCCTAATTAATACGATAAGGTCAAAGTTCACATGAATGACACTATAGGGAGTTAAAGTTATCTCGGTTATTAAGCGAGACGTGGGTGATTTCTATAGGTAACCATGTATTCTTCGGGTGATGCTATGTTCACACTGGTTTCAAGCGAATCTACTATTACTCGAAACATGCGGCCAATCTTGGTTTTTGACACTTTTGACACGGCGCATATCTCTACATATATTATTTATATTATAATTTATGTGATTTAATTTATTAAGAATATATTAGTGTGTTCATCTAAATTATAATCTAAAATAATAATTAAATTTATATAATATATATATATATATATATGTATAATTATAATTAATTTACAATTTATTTTTCTAGTATTTAATACTAATTAATATATTAGATAAATATGTAATTATTACATTTTGTTTTCTTTTATCTATAAATAAATAGATCTGTAAACATATAATTTACAAACAGAGATAACATCATAGTAAAAAGTATACACATACGTATACTATATATAAACCCTTAAACGTTCGTGAAACGCCTTCCTGCCGACAAGCTAAAAAGCAACATGCCGATATCATAGCATTTCTAGACTTGCCCTTTATACCTATTTTGTAGTACATTTTCTGGAAATGTTCAATTCCTCGATCCTATTATGAATAGGAATTAAATATAATATATTATCTTAATAGATAGGTATAATATATTATAATATTATTATTAATATTAATTAATTTAATAATATTATTATAATATTTGATAAATGTACAATAATTCATAATTTGAGTATAAAAATAAGATATATATATATATACATATTGTAATAATAATATATATAATACTTAATTATTTAGTTATTTATTAATATCTTATAAAATAAATTATTTGAAAAAATGACTTATATGTATATATAAATATATTTGATGAATTAGTACCATTATATAATATGTAGTCTAGTATAATAGTATATGTATGCGTGTTTTATGTCCTATAAAATGAAATATAATATAAACGTATTAATAATAATATACTAAAATGTAAACCACTACTATCTTCGGAATGTTCATCTTTTGCGCCATTTCCGAAAGATCTGCATACGCAGTTACCAAAGTGCTATTAGCAGAGGGCCTTGGGCCGCGGTTCCTGTAGATTGGAACACCGTTTTCGAAGCTGGCTGCACCCGTACCTCTACTAATACGGGTGCTCAAGTCTTCACCATCGAATATCGGGTTCTGTTAATCGGGTGAACATATCATTAATACACTATTGATTTATGTGTATATCAATATCAATATATACAGTTCGATATCAGATACATAATGTATACTAATAGATACTTATCATATCGTCATATATTAGTCATACTATAGTATACATTCTGGATGATAATAGTATAAAGTAGGGTTGGATACCTGGTTAGATAGAGTGACACGCCCAATGGGCGCCAATGGGTGTCGCCCATCATATCGCACACAGTAGTTATACCTATATGTTAGTGAATTGTATGTATACGTGTGTATTAGTAGACATACAGTGTCTGTCACAACTAATCGGTATGTCCATCATCGCCTAGGACATCGAATACACTAGTTGTGGACGATAATAATTGAAATGATTCATATGCACGACGCTATTTAGAACGTACATTTATTGAATACTTTTGTTTGTTATATATATATATTTACTATAACTTTATTAAAATAATGTTAATACATAGTTAATATTATTATATAGTAGTATTATACATATATATATATGTAATGCTGAATTGAATTTAATGTTTATTTAAATACTTAATACATCATAAATGATTCCTCAAAATGTATGTAGGAAGGTAAATGTTGATATGAGGAGGTAAAGGAATGATCTTGAATACGTAGGTTATATATAACCTACGTATATGCTATATACATAAATGAATAAATAACTAGATTTAGGGGGATATGACCTATATAGAATAAAAGAGAAGATTAATGATGAATGAGAAACAGTAACAGTGATATGTGTATATGTATATTAATATGTGAAAGGACGAGTGAATTAACTTGTGTTTCTGTAAGAGATACGATAATTATTTTTGAATTTATCTAATAAGGAATATATGATAATATTCATATTTAGTGATTGCAGTAATATGAGGAATGAAGATAAGATTAGAATTAAGTATAATGCCTAAGTTGTATTCAGTATGGGAAAGAGTATATTACAATGTTATCAATAATAAAAGTAAGGGAAGTAAGAAGGAGATGGAGACATATTCAATAGATTTGTATACATTACATAGAATATTATTTGAATTAAGCTATTATTTATCATTAGCACACTTGGAGAATTGATCATTGAAACTTGATGGGGAATTAATTCGTAATAACATATATAACATAAAATATAAAATATAATATATATATATATATATATATATATATATATATTATCTACTCGCTAGATAGCGCTAGGGCTTACCTCAGCTGGTCCGACACGTGACATGTCCTTGGTAGCATCACGGAATGTCCTCCACTCGGCACTTACATCTATTACCCTATCCGCTACCACTAGTCCGCAATCCGGACAAATCATGTCACCGGCGTGACTATCGTCTATTAGGACGGCCTCTGGGTGATAAGGACACGCTATTTTCGCTCCCGCACCGCTGTGTGAATAACAGCATGTTACGTAATGCTTATCTGGCACACCGCACACACGTGTGCTTCCAGTGGAAGGTGAATAAATGTCGACACCGGAATGTGGTGATGTAGTGTATTCTATAGTATGTGATATTTATTATAAATCTAATAATTGTATATAACATCTTGAGGAGATATAAAATAAGAATCAAGTATCATAGATAATGATTTAATATATCGAATATATTAATTGTTTACACTAATTAGAGGTATATACATGTATTATATTATAAAATGAGTATAAAGTAATACACGTTCAGCTATCTTAATCAGCTATACACCGGTATATAGTTATAGTTGTTGTGGGGAATGGGTATTTAGACATGATGTAATTAACATTGGAACACATTCCGACGTGGGAGCAAGTAGAGAATCGATAAGAAATCATTACGAACAATAGGGACAAATACTTACATATAAATAAATAACAGGGAATATTAATGACATTTTGGAAATAGGTTTAGAGTGTAGTATATTAACGAGTGTAGTATATCTATAATATAAGGGAGAGTATACTTATAAATATATATATTTAATTAATTGTTGAAGGATATGCATATTATAATATGGGTATATATTATATACTATATAAGCATAAGTGTTATATATGTATGTTAATATAAATATAATTGTACATTAGAATATTATAAAACTAACGAATCTCGTATTAAAGAATTCATATTTATAAAATTATATAAACAGGCGAATAATAAAAAAAACTAAGTTTCTGAATAATAAATTATGTAACTATTTGGTAACTATTTAGATTATAATTATTGTTTATTATTGTTTATTTATCAATTTAATTTGTTTTAATTTAAAATTTATTTTTTATATATATTATTTAATATAATATGTATTTTATACAATACATATATATATATATAAAATAAATATGTATTATAATGTTCAATATAATATTTACATTATACAATGTACATTGATGTATTTTAATAGACTATAAACTTATACGCAATATATTTTATGGGAAAATAATAGATAAAATAAAATGTTGTGGATATACAATTATGAATCATATGGGCTTAATAATTAGTATTAGTGTATTAAAAATAGGAAACAATATATATATATATATATTGTATTATAAAAGTAGTATCTAGGAATACATGTACATGTACGACGTACATTGCACGTACATTGTACGTGCACGTTTACCTAATATAAATACATATACGGAATATAGTTATAGTTGTAGTTATATTGGTATGTAGTCATATTAATATTGGAACACATTATGTAGTGTGATTAAGAATAGATCTGATAAGAAATGTCATGAGTTATGAATCATAAGTTAGAATTAATAATTACGAACAATACAAATAAATAAGAGTGACATAATTACAGTTAGGAAATAGGTTGCTTGGGAGTACACTGTTAGAAGTAATGCTATTTGACACAAGTGATTAAAGTTAATACACATGTATAGAAGAGAACCATTATAATGATAAAATTCACACCGGTTTCTGTACTAGCATTAAAACTGAAGATTTGTTATATATATATTTGTTATAGTTATATATATATATCATATATGAGTTAGTTAGATTAATGTCCCGCTCCTTCAGCGGTTAATGGAATATAGTCTACTTAGTAAAGTGGACTACAGTACATAAATATATATATATATATTACAATTTTATATTATAAAACTAACCAAGTAGGTAGAGAATTCATATTTATAGAATAATAAAAACAGGTGATTAATAGAAATCTAAACTGTTGAATAATAAATTATGTAATTATTTAGTTTATAATAATTATATCACATTGTTTATTTATAAATTTAATTTTGAAAAAATTTAATTTTATTTTCATAATTATATAATATGTATTACTTACTTTACTTTATTCCCTTGACTCGCGAATCGTAGGGGAAATCAATGAGCTGGCTGTCACACAATTCCATTTTATTCCCTTGACTCGCGAATCGTAGGGGAAATCAATGAGCTGGCTGTCACATAATTCCGTCGCCATTCGTTGCGGGCGTGTGGCTTTACCATTAAGTCGGACTGATTCAACTTACTCCATTCTTTGATGTCATCAATCCATTTCCTTTTTGGTCTGCCACATTTACGATTACCTTCAACCATACCTTGGAGGATTGTTTTGCTAAGGTTGTCATGTCTAATTGTATGACCGTACCATTTTAATTTTCTTCGGCGGATAGACTGTACTATTGGTTCATATGTACCAATTAAACTTATCATCACACCTTTGATGTACTCGATTGACTTCATTTCTCTGTATGTAATTCCAAGAAGTTTTCTATGTGATTTGTTTTCGAAACCTTGTAGTTTTTTTGTAGAAATGGCACTTATAGTCCAAGATTCACACCCATACGTTAGAATAGACAGTACTATAGAGCGATAGAGATTATATTTAATCTTGAAATGGATATCTATTCCAGATTGTAGTTAGCCTTACCATAGCCGATGTAGCTTGAGCTAATCTTATTTTAATCTCAGAGTCGCTTTAGCCATCTTTTGTAATTGTAGCACCGAGATATTTAAACTGTTCTACTTCTTCTAGCTTTTCTCCATATAATTTGATGTTGGAATGAAGATTTCTTTTGTTACTGTTGATTATTATCTTGCTCTTTTCTGCACTAATTTGCATTCCATACCGACTAGCACTACTTGATAGCTTGTTTGTGAATGTTTGAAGTTCATCGTTTGATCCAGCTATCAAGTCTATATCATCGGCGAATCTGAGATTAGATAGATTTCGGCCACTAATTGATATTGTAGATATAAGCTCATCTTGAATTCCAGCCATAATATCTTCAAGAAATAAATTGAAGAGCACAGGAGATAGTAGACATCCCTGTCTCACACCAACAATTGTCTTGAACATCTGACCTTGGATACTATTAAACAGCATTGCGCTTGTGGAATTTTTATATAATGATTTAATCATTAAAGTTATATTAGAGTCGATGCCATATTTATTGAGAGTTGACCAGAGTCCCTCATGCCAAACTCTATCAAAAGCTTTTTTAAAGTCTATGAAATTGTGATATAAGTCCTTTTGACTTTCTAAGTGTTTTTCTATTAGATTTCTACAATTGAATATCTGCTCAGTGGTACTTCTTCCTTTCCTAAAACCAGCTTGTTCTTCAGAGAGTACTTCTTCAGCTTGCGAGGTTAATCTATTCAATATAATTCTCAATAGAATTTTGCTTGAGTGGCATATTAGGCTCAGAGTTCTATAATTCTCACACTTTCTGAAATTGCCTTTTTTTGGAATTGGTACTATTAGGGACTCTGTCCATTGTTTTGGCCATTCTTTGTTAGACCATGATAATTGACATAATTCTGTGAAAACATTAACGATTGCGTCTCCTCCGTATTTTAGTAACTCACTAGGTATGTTATCAATGCCAGGAGATTTACCTTCTTTAAGTTTTTGTATAGCATCTTCTACTTCTGATTTTAAAATTGGTAGTTCATCTACATTATCTGTGTTCTGACTGATTATAATGCTATGATCAGGTTTGATAGGAAAGTTATAAAGTTCCTGACAGTATTCTGTCCATAGCTTTAAAATAGAGTGTTCTTCAGCTAGCGGCTGTCCGTTCTTATCTTCTATTATCGAAGTGATTCTTGCTGGCGTTTTTGTGAGACTTTTGAGAGTTTCATATGCTCTTTTGTTATGTCGTCCATTTTACATTGCATCTGTATCCACTGATCTTTTGCTGTCTTCATGTCTTTGCGTATTTTATTATTGACTTTTCTATATTTGCTGATAAGTTCTATATTGTTCTTATTGTTAGCTGCTTTAAGAGATCGTCTTTCATCGCACAGATCAAGTATGTCGTTTGTGATCCATGGTTGTTTTTTTCTTCTATATTTTCCTATAGTTCTTGTCGCTGAGTCAATGATTATGTCTTCAATTTTCTTATAAGATGTGGTAATGTCATATTTATGAATATCTAACTCTTTAAGTTGTTTTTCCAATTCGTCTTTGTAATTATCTGCAGTCTTTCCATTTGTGAGCTTGTTGACATCGAATCGTATTCGTGTGGTCTTTGGTTATCTATTCTCCTTCAGTTTGAGTTTCAATATTTATTATAATATTAAATAGAATAGTACATTATCACAATTAAATTGTTATGTTTTAATAGACTAAACATCATTAACGACACAAATGTATGTTACATACATTGTGTATGTGCATCCTATGTGTATTGTGTTATATATTATGTATACTACACTATCCGGTTAATGCACACAATCGGGAGTATTATAAACAATGGAAACCCAGTAAATAACAACATACAAATATGAACATATTATGTTCATAATATGAACATATTTATATGATTCTGCATATGTATTTGACAACATATTTATATGAAAATATTATGTGCATAATATGTTCATATTAATATGTTATCACACAAATATAATGTTCATACAAATATGTATTTGACAACATATTATTATGCTATTGTATTGCAATTATCCTATTTTATTAAATATAGTTAATATAGATATAATAGACTCCGATTCGCATAACGAGTAAATATGTTTACTCATTGAGCTATGTAATGAGTGTAATACGCCATTGGTTGTTCCTGAAATATTAAATCCTGTATACCAGTGTATCTTCCTGACCTACTTGCTATATGACCTCGTAAATTACAAATATAAGTCAGTATACTGGAAAGTGGGAGCCAGGGAAAGCGTCAACGAGACTAACCTCGGAGATACGACGTGACGACCTGAATCCAGAGTCTGTCTTCCGACTAGGGATGTAAATGATGTCGAGCTTTTGATGCCGAGCCGAGACTATCATTTTCGGAAAAAAAACGAGCCCAGGCTGAGCCGATACTCTAGCCAACGAGCCCGATCCGAACCAAGACTCTAGCCAAACGAGCCCAAGCCGAGTTGAGACTTTTACAAAACATTACCGAGTCGAAATGATGCTTTTTTTAAATTACATTTTAAATTACATTACATTATTTTTTTTTAAATATACAAATATTTCAAAAAAATGTCTAAAAATGTCATTAAAAATATCGAAAAAATATTTCAAAAAAGCGTCGCGAAATATTTTACATGACAAAAAGTAAATGTTTCGACGTATTTTGGAAAATGTAGCCAGCCCAAAGACCATTCAGGTGATAATGAGAACTATAAGTTCCCAAATATTACTAAATATAATTCAGAACCAAAGCGCCCAAAAGCGTCGAAAAAGTGACGAATCTATATGATTCGGAACTGAAGCGCCCAAAAGCGACGAAAAAGCGACGAATCTATATGATTCGGAACTGAAGCGCCCAAAAGCGTCGAATTTGCGACGAATTCAATATGATTGAGAACTGAAGCGCCCAAAAGCGTCGAAAAAGCGACGAATATATCGATTCGGAATCAAAGCGTTCAAAAGCATCGAAAAATAGCCCATAAATTCTCAAAAGCGTCCAAAAGCGTCGATAAATTGATTGCTGGGAAGCTTCCTATAGGATCAGATCAAGGATATTAGATTTACGATTATTAAAATCAACTAGCTGTACTAGAGCCTCTTTTTGAGTGAATGAGTAGAAGTATTTCTCAATCGTAGTGTGTCCAGATCCTGCTAGCCAATCAATTCCGGATAGATTGAAATCTCCATATATTAAACATGAAATCGACGAAACCAATACATTAGAAATAAAGTCACATAGTTCAATAGTATTGATTAGAGACATTGATGGTGGTTTATATACCACAATAAGTAAATAATTATAGAATAGTATACCGATTAGTTCAAAATTATGAACTACAGATATTGTGGGTGCATACTATGCACTGCATAGTATGATTTGTTAATATATAATAAAATACCACCACCATGAGTGTTATTGATACGATCAAGTCTGAATAGTGAGTAATACGTGCAATTAGATAGTAACATAGAGTCAGTGAATTCATTAGATAGCCAGGTTTCGGTGAAAATAAGAATATCGTAATCACGTGAATTAACAATAGCTAAGAGAGTGGGAAGTTTATTACAGATACTACGCGAATTAGAATAATAAACTTTAATAGTAGGATAGGTATAGTCAATTATTTGTTGTATTAGGAGTCGACTTATTTTTATCGCTTTTTTTTAAATGATAATTTCCATTTCGTAAAATCCGAATTAGTATAATCTACAGAAGATTTCTAGTTAATTATAACTTTATCATTATCTAAAGAGAAATATATTAGCTCATAATTAAGAGTTCGCAAGTTAAAAACACACTTAATATTACCAGGAATAAGATCAGCACCAATAGTAAGTATATTTCGCTTAGATCTGTCACCATATGATTGATCAGGGCGAAGAAATATATTAGGGTAATTAGTAATCCTATCTGATAAATTTATGAAAGTATTTAAAATAGATTGAACATTATGATGATTAGTATTTAAATTAATTTTATAAATTAAGCCAGATGAAATAGATATTTTATTAATATTAGCAATGTTAATATTCATTTTTAAATCATTTAATAAATAATTAAGTAAACTATCTTATTTTATTTCATACACGATAAAGAATTGTCTAATGTTTGTGGATATAGTGATCTCTTTAGAGATTGATTTGGCCAATAATTGATGATTAGCAACGTCAGAATAACTTGGGCTCGATTTGGAATATTCAGATATCTTATTAGTTAAGGAATTAATATCGTATTAATAGAATTTAATAGACTCTCATTATTTTTAATTAGTGATATACATGTATTTAAGTTTGTATTGTTATTTTTAATTGGAGTAATGAGTGGTGTATTACTATAAGAATTATCAAGGCAATCAATCAGGCTCGTAGCCACGGGGGGGCCTGCGGAGGAGAGGCCCCCCCTGAGATCGGCTAGGCCCCCCTGAGATTAGATAGGCCCCTAAAACTTGTTTCACATTAAGTTTTTTTCATATAGTATATACTAGATATTAAATTTTATTTATATTTGTATTTTATAATTTTATTTATATTATATTTATTTAGTAGAATGTATGTATTTTAGTCATAGACATTATAGTGAGGATCTAATTCAGTATTTATGGTTTTATAAAATATTTTCTAAAATAATGGTAAATATTAAAAATAAATTTTAATAATTTAATTTTAATAGATTAATAGTTACCCCGGGAGTTACCCCACGGAGTTACCCTATCATGAGCAAACAAAAAAAAAAGATTTGGTTATCTAACTAAAATAGGAGCAGACAAATTAATAGATAACATAATAGCAGTAACAGAATCAAATATCCAACCAACCCCAAACCAAAATAATTGCACGTTAACATATGAAGAAAAAAATGTTAAGTATCTTCCATCTGATCTCGGAAATTTTTGTTCTAAAAGGGTATGTTGGTAGAGCACCCGGAATATCTTTTGGAAATAAGATAAGAATATTTACCTATAATATGTATATTTTTACCTATCCCATAGCATTTAGATACCGTAGGGGCGCAGTAGATTTCGTCAAAAAAAATGTCCATCCCTCTCTATTTTCTGCAGCTCTCATCGCTTTATTTATATCAAGACCAGTCCATTTCACGATATTGTCTTGCCATTGCATTTTTGGCCTACCTCGTATTTTTTTTTACCTTCAATAGAACCCTGAAGAATTGTTTTGGATATGGAATTTGATCTTATCACATGACCAAACCATCACAGTTTCTTCGCGATGACCATTGCTAGTAGTTCCGAATGTGGACCGATTTCTTTTGTAACTCTATTGCGTACTTCAATGTTAGTAATTCTATCTCTGTATGATATGTTCAATCGTCTTAAGCACCGTATTTCTATTTTTATTATTTTTCTTTGCAGTTCCTTCGTTATTGTCCATGTCTCACACGCATATAAGACAATTGAGTTAACTAGTGACTGCAGTAGTCGGATTTTCAGTTTCAGTTTTAGTGTTTTATCGTACCATATAACATTTAGTCTAGATAGAGCTGCAATCGTCTGTCCGTTTCTAGCTAATATTTCAGCCTTTGAACCTTTATCGTCGATGATTGCTCCTAAGTATTTTAAAGTTATTTATTTTTATTTCTTATGTGAAACTACCTTCAGAATTTGCCATTATTTGTATTTTCGTAGAGTTTATTTCCATTCCGTATGCACGTGCTGTATTGTCGATTATTTTAATAAGATTTTCTAATTCAGATTCACTACCTGCTAATCCATCGATATCATCTGCGAATCTCAGATTTGTGATTATTTTACCACCAATATTTACTAAACCTACATGATTATCTAAAGCATCGTTCATTATTTGTTCAAGTAAAATATTGAATAATGTGGGTGAAATTAGACAGCTAGTATATATATATAAAATTAAGCAAATTTAATTTATATCCATTTATAGATTATAGTACTTTCACAGTAAGTGGTTACTACAATTGGAATTCAGCAATGGAAAAAGAAAATGGTTTAATAAATGGTCCCAATCATGTTATTCCTTCTATGAATCGCATACAAAATATGCAACCGTTGAACCGATTGAATACATATATACCTTATACACTCTCTTAAAAAGTATTCTTTTCAACTCCTTAATTCTAGATCAGTACGAAATAAGTTTATTTGATTACTCAATTAATTATTGATTATAATTGTTCTATATCTGCTATTACTGAAACTTGCAAGCCATGGCTAACTAATTATGATTCTGCTCTAGCTTCCTAACTGACCCATGATGGTTTTAAATTATTGTTTGCTAATAGGTCTACATCACATCGTGGTGGCGGCCTAGCTATGTTATTCTCATCGGAACTTAAGCTTATTTCATCATCTACCATGTGAAATTATTATCTGTAATATTCAGTTTCTTTCCTTATTTACAATAGTAATTATACTTGTCTACCGACCATATTCATCTAGCCTACGGAGTTTCTTAGATGAACTCTCTTATATATTAGAATATTTCACATCGCAGTTAACACGGTTATTCTTGGTGATTTTAATATTCAAATTAATAATGATAATTATGCTTCCTTATCTCTGAATGAACTTATATTTAGTATTCATTGATGTAACATGTTAATTTTCCTACTAACACTAATGGTAATACTATTGACTTAGTTTTATCTTTAGCTGATTCTAAATTAATGTCATATCCCAAAATTCTCTATTATCTGATCACTTTGCCATATTATTTTATTTGAACTTGTCAGTGATATAAATTAATCGATCTTCTATAGATCGTTTCGGAAAGTCTCCTATATTGACAAATCAATGTGTATTAACTATATTCCATCAACTTAATAACATTATATCTTTTGATTTGTCTACACTTTTTGATTATTTTAATTTGTCATTAACTCATTCGCTTGATATTTTTGTACCCTCCATTACTCGTATCTATTCTAAGTCACCCTGGATTAATATTTAGTTTGTTAACCTGAGGAAACTACTTCGTAAACTACAATGTAAATATGCCTCCTCTAAACTTGAAAATGATATTATTTCCTTTAACGTTTTCGATCACTTTACAAGAAAAACTTCTCACTACAAAATAGTCATACTTCACAGATATGCTAGGTAGTTATGGAATATCTTCTAAGCAAGCTTATAAATTATCTTTTACCTTAGTAGGTAAAACCCAGACCAATTATATGATTTATCTGGGTTTTACCTGCGAAGATATCTACCTGAATAAATGATTAAGTTATTATTTACTTGTTTGCCAATTTTTTCCAACAACAAATTTAAAGCATTATCAATATACTTTCAAATATCAACTCGCCACGACTCAATCTCAATGTAACATACACTCAAAATTACTGTTCATATTTTACGCTTCCCACACATGACTTTGTAGGCCTACTAGACCTACTATATCTGATGAAATCCAAGACATCTAATTCCCCACTTGATCCAATTCCATTCAATCTACTTTGTTCATTATCACCATATTTTATTGGACTTATCACTGAAATCATTCATAGATATCTTATATCATCTATTGTTTCACTCTCAATGACATATTCATAGATTATTTCGATTTAAAAAAATTACTCTTGACCAATCTAATTTATCAAGTTATCATCCATTATCCCAGTTATCATCCATATATAAGACCCCAGAACGAGTTGTGTCCACTCAACTTATTAATTACATTATGTTCAATACTATTGTTGATAAATATCAAACTGCGTATCTTCCTCATCGTAGTACCGAAGCTATCTTACTTGATCATTAATAATATTCTCATATATCTTGATAATAAATCCCCATGATATCTCTTACTATAGTATACTATACTTATATAGTAATTTTGATACTATCGATCACCATATTCTTTCTATTGGACTTAATGCAATTGGTATACACGGTCAAGTCTACAGTTGGTTTATGTATTTTGTTTCATCTAGAACATATTCGGTGAAGATTAACTCCTTGTTATCTCCTCCTTATGTTAACATACATGGTGTTCCACAATGCTGTGTTATTGGCCCTATAGGGCACAATATATATATATATATATATATATATATATATATATATATATTGTTCATTATTTATATTCTTCCTATAAAATAAATTTTTCACAAATATCTTAATATTAACTATCATCTTTATGCCGATGATATTCAGATACATAGCCATTTCATAGTTCTAGTGATTCTGGTCTGATTCAAATGTCTATGTTTTATTGTATTACTGATCTCACTCATTAGTTCTGTCACAACTCCATTTCTTTAAATATGACTAACACTGATACTATCATATTCTCAAGACCAAGTTATCCTCTATAAATGACACATCCTTTTCTACTTTATCTATATCCAACTTATCAATCTATAACTATCTTTGGTTTCACTATAACCTCTCACCTACCACATACTACTGCCATATGATATTCATTGTACAACATCAATTTCATTTTATAAACGTTAACTGTATTTCAATTTTAATTCATTGTAATTCCTCTATTTTGTTATAATTTTATTAATTTATTTTTGTTTTTTTCATTATCTAATGACGCCTATAATCATCATGTGTTTTTGAAATCATAATAAACTATATTTTATTTTATTATATGCATATAAAGTTATGTTTATATAGTTTATAATATAAACACACAGTGTATTTTTATGTATTCTTTATTTATACACTGTGTAATTCACACTGTGCGTCAATATAAGTAATAGAGTATATTAGTATACTCTATTTATAAATTACGAGTAGTGATATTATTACTAGTATACTATAGTATAAACTATATAAACTATAGTATAAACTATAGTTTATATTCATTAAATTGTAGTCTTAACATTTTGTGGGGCCTTGCCCCCATTGGTATAAAGTTCTGGTTACGGGCCTGCAATCAATGCATGTATAATGGAAGTATGATGATGTGAGAATTTCCGATAGGTATTTCGGAGGATTATTATTATTGGGAAATTTAGATTTAATGACTTTAGTATCAAATAGGCATACTAGGTGTAAACTCTTCTTACATAATGAGCAACTAATATAATTAGTATCAGAGCAATCATTAGAGCAAGTAATATAATTAATCATTTTGTATATGCATATGTATGTATCAATATGTATCTGTATACATTATATACCATTAGTTTATTTAAATATATTGAATGCAATGCATTACATGTATATCTATATATATTAAACTTGATAAAACAATACAATATATTTAGTTTAATTTAAATATATAGAATGAAATAAATAAGCATATATGAACATAATGAAATGTACAAATCATTTACTTTAATTTTTTAATTAAAAATCAATATTTTGATTTAGTTTATATATATATATAGATGTATAGTAAGAATTTATTTATTTAGAAAATATAATAATAATCATATATTCAAATAATTATGCGAGATAAATTAAGTATACATTATGCAATAAATTACCAAATACCAACAATGAATACCAAAATACAAAATATTATACACCTTAGAAACATATAGAAACTACATTTATTTATTTTTTATATTATACAATTTATTACCAAATACCTAAAATTAATACCAAATACCAAAATATATAATACTTTAAAGTGTATGACTATAATATGTGTATTAGTCAATATATATGTATAAATTATATATTAATAAATATGTTTACAAAATATTATATTACTACATACACACACATATAGATGTATAATGCTTATGAATATAATATTATGAAATATAATATAGAATTTATGTATAATTTATATATTAATAAATAAGTAACTAAATAAGTAAATATATAGTATATATTACTATAGTAATAGCAAAGATTTTGCGAAGCAAAGATATAACACTCCCTATGCATGCAACGTAATTTAGTAATATACCCAACCGCTGCTAGCAGTAGTATCGAAATCACTGAAATAGATGTAGGTTCGGCTCTGTTTGCATACAACAATGTTTTCATTGCTCTATTAAATTACATGCAATATAAATTTGCTTTTACTCACTAAATATATACTTATAGCAGTTAAAACATACATATCATATTTGTTTGTTATATATTAGTAATGAACACTTAGTTTTCATAATATAAATATTAATTTAAAGCATATTATTTAACATTTTAAAAGTGTATAGTTAAATACGAATTTACATTATAAACAACGCATAGTTCCTAAAAGTAACCCGCTATAGGTGGCACCAGGGTATTTTGTATACAAATTCGAATTACACGATTTCGCGTAAGTGTTATATCTTTCCGTCGGAAAATCTTTGGTAATAGTATATAATTAAGACATGATTATAATGAAATTATATTATTTGATTTTTGGAAAATAACCTCACTATATGATATATTGTATAATTTTTAGAAATAATTATATTATAAATATATACTTTCCAGGTAAAGCTTGCTCTGCTGTTAATAAAACGTATCCTACATTCCTCTATATCACTCACCACTCTCGCTATTTCATCATTAGTGACACTCTTAGTTGGTTTAAGTATGTCTTCATAGGCCGATGGCGAGAGTGTCTTCAGATTATTGGTTCCAGAGTAATACTTCACTCACTACTTCGCTTCTGTTTCTCCAGCAGTCACCGGAGAACCTCAGTCGTCGTTCGAGTATTGTACCTATCTGTTATTGTTGGAATTTTGCCGTACAACTTCTTATTTGTAACGTGGTCTTTCCATGACTTGTTTAGCGCAGCTAGTGGAATGCGTATATAGACTCCATCAATGTTGTCTCTAGTGTTCAAGTTGGAGTCTAAGTGATAGAGCCATATATAATAAGAAAACTCGGACCACTTTTATGCTTTAACCCATATTATAGAAGTATATTATATATATATATAGTTATTTTAAAATGGGCCGAATATTATTCAAAAGTGGTCCGAATTTTATTTCAAAAGTGGTCCGAGTTTACTGGTATTCTATAATAACAGTCTCAACTGTAGCTCAACAGAAGTTTATTTTGAGTTTACTTGACAGGTTAGATTTCTATATGATGTTCAGGCTACTCACGCACTCCATACTTTTACGCTTACGTCATATTGAGTTGAACTAATATAAATACCTAGATACTGTAATTCTTCTACACGTTTTATATCATGGACTGATATGCTTTTCATGTGTATCTGTTTTCGTGAATTAAATACATGTATTCCATAATGTCTAAGTTTATATGTAAACCGATATATTTAGCCATACTTCGATTTGGTGTATTAGTGTATTTGCATCTATCAGACTATCAGTTATTATAGATATATAGTCAACATAATTAATATATGTACTGCTGGATATCTCTTGCTTTTTGTGTTTGTAAGAGATAAGCCGAGATTTTAGTTTATATCAACAACTTTTTTCAATATATAATCGAGACATATAATGAATATAAATGGTGCAAGTGTATTTCTTGTTGTACTCCAGTAGTTATATCGAAGAAGGGTGTGCACCATCAGGTGATCTTACCCTGGAGCGAGTGTTTTTGTAGGGCATAAATAATGAATTTACGACTTCAGTGGGTATACCATATATGATTACAATATATCTTTCATCTTTTCACGAGTTGAATTGAAACAAAATATTTTGAAAAGTCTATAAATATGAGAGTAGCTGGTAGGTTTTTAGTTTTTACCTCTTCTAGTATACGTCGAATAGTTAACATTTGTCCTATAGTTGATCTCTTTGTTCGGAAACCATTTTGATATGTCGTCAGTATAGGACCTATATCTGGTATTATCCTATTTAATAGTATCATATGATGCTACTAACCTAGGTTATATATCTTAGCTGTAATTGGATTAAGTGTGATTTCCTGATAGTTATTTTTGATAGAAAGATATTCTTTTTCAGGAAAAGGAAATAAGAATCCTTAATTCCATATGTCAATTGGTTCTTGAGAATATACACTATTGCACTAGTTTGGTAAAATTTCTTCAAATTCACTTAGTTTCCATACTTCAGATGATATCTCATTTAATCCACTAGATTTTCCGTTTTATATGATTTTAGTAGCTTTCTTTAATTCCTTTATAGCCCTTTTTTATATCTAGTTAATTTGTGTGTCACTGTAGACTACTTAGTACACTGAGTGTACTTTCATCATTTGAAGAGGCAATTATTGGTTTTAAAGTAGTTCCTTTAAATGGTCTTACCATAGTTGAATTGGTTATTTTTCACTAATAGCTTTAAGTTTTGATATGTTTGAGTTTTTTCTTCCACTAACTTCATTTACTATTGTCAAAGCTAAGTCTGATTTATTTATGTTACAGCGAAATTTTAATTTTACTTATTTTATTCTGAATATAATAGGTTTATTTCCTTTTCATACGATTGTACATCGTACAAGATATATCTTGTACGACATATATGTTTGAGCTTCATTGAAATGTCTGATATTTTCTGGTATCGGTTGATTTTCTTCCCAAGAAACCAAAGTAGGTGTAAAAATGGCATGCAAATAGCGCATTTACAACGTTGTAAATTTGGGTGCTTTGTGAGAAAATAAAAACTAGTGCATATCCACCTAAAAATACAACTTCATAATGTAAAATAAAAATAAAAATAGTGCATATATATGATGTATACACCATTCTCCACCTATAAATACAACTTTATAATGTAAAATAAAAATAGTGCATATACATCAATAATTTGTATTTTAAAATTAAGAATTCTTAATTATCAATATAATTATAATTATAATTGTTGTTCAAGGTGAAACTTGAATAAAATAATTGTGATTTTGTAAAATACTATAATGATTATTCAATAAAATATGAATTTTAAATAATAACTTATTTATTAAAAACAGAATATTAAATTAAATATAAAATTAAAATAATAATTTATAATTAATTTATATTAGTAATAAGTTAATAAATATATTAAAATAAAGAAAAAGTAAAATATTATAATAATTAGGATTAAATTAAATAAAATATAAATAAATATATATATTACTAATCTATTTATTTAATTTTTACAGTTATTAAAAATTAATAGTATTATAAAGTATTACAACTATAAAATATAAATGGTGTATTTACACTATTCTACACCTATTTTTACAACTTATTTTAAATTATAAGTTGTATTTTTGAGTGTAAATACAACGAATTACAACTATAGAATATAAATGCTGTATTTACACTATTCTACACCTATTTTTACAACCAATTAAAACCAAATACAACCAATCGCAATCTAATACACCTACTTTGGTTTCCTGGGTTTATGTCGCGATGACTGGTGTATTATGTTACGGTTTTGACAGATATACTCTATTTCCCAGAGTAGGCTAGCCTATACGTTTTGTAAATAAAGGTTTCCATGGGATTATTTTAGCAGCAGTTTCGTTATATGCAGTTTCTAATTGAGTATATCTTTTGCTAACATATAGCGAAGCTGTGGTGTCATGTAGATCTTCGAATTAAGTTTTCACTTTAGTAATAAAGGTGTCTCGGGTTTCTGTGTCTATCTTTAATATTGCTCAATCGTAATGTTTGATTTTACTAGATTTATTGTTATTAGCTCTAAGACTCAGTCTTATATTTTCTGATATAATACAATTATAAGATGCGACACTGATAAATGGGTTATAAGCTCTACAGTTTTTAACACTATTCTTCAACTTTCTATTTATGATAATATAATAAATTTGAGACATAAAGGCATTTGGATATTTATGTGTCCAGTATGTTCATTTATTAGTTAATTAGCTATTAGTCAAACTCCAATTAGTCCATTTATATATCCTATTGAGCTTACCTTTTTTGGAAGTTTGTGTTTAGACATAAGAGTTTATTTTCTAGAAGATACATTTTTAGAATATCATCATTTATGTTTGTTAGTTTATAAAATATAAATATATGAAACAAATAAATAAACTAACGAATATCCAATATTAAAAAAATATTTTAATGACTATGGCATATTTTATATATTATTATGGTAAGCTGCCTTTGTAGTTTTAATGGTATTAATATGTTTTATTTAATATGTGAGTGTTTAAAGTTAATTAAAATTGAACTTTTAAATGTTAATATATATATATATATATATATATATATTGGTGTGGAGATATTAACTCCCATCCACCGGGTCCCAAGGTGGTGGATAGGGTAATATCATCCATATTTGGAGGAGAGCTGCAAATATTAAATAAGCACTCCCGAACCAAAAATCTGAGTGGACCTTTGGCAATAACTATAATACTCTGTAGCTATATAATACTATAGTACTCTGTAGCAACCCTATCAGGGTAACGGGGAAACATGTGGGAGCAGCACAGGTGTAATTGGATAGAGCGGATGAACTTCGGATGAACCTTTGGTTAAGCTAAATAGTTCGGTTAGCGAACTACTGCCCGCGATGTTGTGGTAGCGTACACATTCGCGTACTAGTTATCGAAAAGCACTATGAATAATCAATCAATCCAATTTAATTCCGCATAGCTCGTCGCGCGGAATATCAAGAAGCGCGAATCGAGGTAATTATAACTATAGATATATCGATATATCTATAGATATATATCCTAACTATAGATATATCCAGTCCTTAGATATCGGAAATAAACAACTACTGATTCAACAAAAACATCATCATCATCATCGAGACTACTAAAGTGTGACGATATTATTAAAGTTTCATCATTCAACATCAGGAATTTAACAGCGAATTTCAATCATCTGAATTAGTGTTATCAGCCATAGAGCATAATATTGTTGTAATTGTTATACAATAACACAGACAGATTCATAAATATATTAAATTAAATTTCACGAATTATATCTTTGTGACCAATGTCCACTGCATATGCATGGAAAAATACAATGAACAGTTCTATCGGTAGTGTAGGTTTTCTACTTATTCCTTTTGCTAAATCTACATTTACTAATATCGTAAAAGTAAATAAACGAACAACCTGTGCAACTTTTACTGTAAATCTCATTGAAACGATTACTATATGTTACAGCCCGACGAATATACAATTATCCTAAAACGATCAAGATATATATATTTGTATACTGACATTTCATCGTACATACTAGGGATGTAAATGATGCCGAGCCGAGACTATTGGTTTTTGATACAGAGCCTAGACTTTCATTTTCGGAAAAAAAAAAACGAGCCCGAGCCGAGACTCTAGCCAAACGAGCCCGAGCCGAACAAAGACTCTAGCCAAACGAGCCCGAGCCGAACAGAGACTTTAGTCAAACGAGCCGAGACTCTAGTCAAAAAATAATCGAGCCGAAATGATGCTTTTTGGAAGTTACATTTTAAACATAATTTTTATATATTTATCCATATTTTTATATCCTAATAGTCGACATAATATTATTCTATGTATCGATAGGTGGCTATTTTGTTTATAATATACTCATATGTTGACGATTGCATTTTTTATTTAATGGCATTAACTGATAAGTAGGTAAATTAATTAAAAGTATGTTACAAATTGTAACTTACAATAGTCCAATATAGATATAACTAGGCTTTGAATTAGCAATTTACATGTATTACAATTTATATTTGTTCTTATAATTCTAATATTATGCAATTGATAGTTGGCTGATTTGACTTTTGCGTTTATGAACATATTAAGATTCTTATCAATTGACACTCCGATATTTTTGTCCTTATCTGATAGTTTGTATTGTATATTATTTATTGTAATGACATTATTTTCGTTTGATATACAAAACAATGATCCTGTTAACTGACGTTGAAACTATATTTAGCTTATGAAAGCTGAGACTAACACTTACATGATGCTTTAATAAGCATGAGTTAATAGCAATGGATTTTATAGAGACTGAGATTGCATCGATGCTTTAGGTAACCCATTCTGAGATTTAACTGATGCTATTGTTATTTACATTGAGACTGCATCGATGCTTTGGGTGACCGAGACTGAGACTGCATCAATGCTTTGGGTAACCAAGACTGAGACTGCATCGATGCTTTCGATTTGAGCATCATTTACATCACTAGTACATACGATCCATCCCAAAACACAATATGTCAATATCTGCAGGTGACTTTAATGCTCACTTGGGCCACAACTCATGCAACATGTTTTAATACCATGATATTGTCAACAGACTTGGCGGACATCAAGACTATTACATTACTGAGAATACATTTCATTTTCTCAATTTCAAATTCAAAAATAGAAAAGGGAAACTTTGAACGCATAAACATTCCAACTGGGCATAATCGCAAATAGATTATTTGTTTATAAAAAAAAGTTAAAAAAGTTCTAACAATTGTGAAACGTATACTACATTTGAAGGGGTAAGCTATGATCATCGTATACGATAATCATCGATTATTATATAATTACGATAATATATTTATATATAGGTAGATATAGGTATATCATAATTATAATTATATATAATCACATCGTATAATTACAATGACATTCAAACTAATTCTTCGAATCGATAAAAAAAGAAAATCCAGCTTAAAACCATATAGTTGTATTATATTATACACAGAAAAAAAATTAAAAAATAAATGTACAGCGATCTAATAACATATTTTAATCTAAAACATCTAACGCTGACAATTCCAATGATATATAGCTAGCCTTCATAGAGGCAAACTCTGAGACATCTATGGATCATATACATTTAAAACCTAAAATGAGCAAAAGAGAACCTTGGAAGAATAATTTTATTCTCAAAAAAACGTGAATCACTACATATTTTAGTCCATGATAATATATGTCATCCTACTGCATCTAATGAGGAAAAGTATAATTCAGCTATAGCTTTAGATTATTTCAATAGGAATACTCTGGAGCATATATACAATGAAGAACAGGCAAAACAACTTCAACATCAAATTGACGCTATACAATCAGCAGCAGAAAATTAACAACCTGCATTAGATTGGAACATATATGTACTATAGTAAACAAAATAAGCGGAAGGAAAAATAAAAATAAATACAAAATCAAAGGGCAGAATTCTTATTAACAATGACGAAATAATTGAAATATGGAAAGAACAATTGACTTAACTTCTAGCTGGAAGTATGAATCAAAGAGCATCATCTATATATGGCTATAGCTATAGCCAAGTATAAATCATACGGGAATACTATTTATCAATAAAACTAGGAAATATCACTTTACGAGAAATTGAAATAGGACTAAAAAGTATGAAACTATAGAAAGCTGATGGAATTGATAACGAGTTTTGAAGACCGGACAGTTTAACAAGTATCTTCTAGAATGTTGCAATATTATATAAATTCATAGAATTATCTAAGAATGGAGAAAATAATTCATTTTACTATTTCTAAAAAAGGAAATCTTTCAATTCCAGAAAACTATTACCTTGTTACCTTGTGCCGTCGAGTCGTAACCGACCCCTAGCGATGTCCATGACAGTTCCTCTCCATATCACTCTATTTCTGGCTTCTGCTAGTATCTTCATGATATTGTCGTTGGCTATATAATTCTGCACATTATTCAGCCACGTTATGTGTGGTCTACCCCTTCGCCGTTGACCATCCATCTTTTCGAAAGCATCGATTTTTGCTTTTCCTTCTTCTTTAGAGTCCAGGTTTCTGCATATACGTATAGAATAATCGGGAAAATAAGTGTCTGTACAATTTTTACTTTAGTGGCGAGTCTTAAATCTCTATCTTTAAAAAATTTCCTCAGACTCCCCATTGCACTTTTTCCCATTGCAATTCTTCTGCGTAATTCCATATCTATTTTTCCGTCACTTGTTATCAAGGCTCCCAGGAACACAAATCTTTCAACTACTTCTATATTTACGCCATCAACTATTATAGAATCTAGTTCTCCTGTTGCCATCACCTTATTTTTTTTGACATTTAGATATAACCCAGCTTTCTCACTCGACGATTTGACTTTTTCTATAAGTTCTATAAGGTCCTCTCTATTACCGGCTATCAATGTGGTGTCATCCGCATATCTCAGGTTTGATACTTTCCTTCCACCTATGCCAATGCCTTTGTCCCACTTATCTAGATCCTCTCGCATTATCTTTTCTGCATAGATGTTGAATAGCAATGGAGATAGAATGCAACCCTGGCGTACTCCTTTACCAATCCGTATGTTGCCTGTCTCTCCATACTCTGTCCTTATAGTGGCTTCCTTATTTGTATACAAGTTACTAAGCATGACAATCAAATGTTCAGGTACTCCCATACCTTTGAGAGTGTTCCATAATCGTTGATGGTCTACACAATCAAATGCCTTCTTGTAGTCAATAAAACACATGCATAGTTCTCTTTGATTATCCCTAGCTCTTTCCATCAGCCATCTCAAGTTTGATATGTGGTCTCTAGTTCCTCTACCTCTTCGTAACCCGGCTTGTTCGATCGGTAGTTCAGGGATAAGGAAGGCCTCCAGTCTTTTTTGTAGAACTCTCATAAGTATTTTGCTAGCATGTGAGATTAAGGCAATAGTTCGATAATTCCCACATTCTTTTTTATCTCCTTTCTTGTAAATAGGGACATATATAGACTTCTTCCAATCATTTGGCCATGTCTTCATTTTCCATATGCTATTACATAGATTTGTAATGACTCTAATTGCCTCATCTCCTCCTGCTTTTAGAAACTCTATCGGTATTCCATCACAACCTGGAGCTTTTCTGTTAGATATGTGCTGTATTGCTTCATTTACTTCTATCTCTAATACATCAGGTTCATCTTCATATAAATGTACATTAAAATTATCATTCATATTAATATCTCTTCTATATAGATTTTCAGTATATTGATGCCATATCTTTTTTATTTCCTTTTCTTCAGAAACCATTTTTCCATTACTTAATTTCATAGCACATCTTGAGCTTCGTGAGCCAGTCATCTCTTTTATTTCTTTGAATAACTCTCTAGTCCTACCTATTTTATTTAACTCTTCAATTTGTCTGCATTTTTCTCTGATACTTTGCTCTTTATCTTGTCTTGCTTTCTTCTGAAATACCTCGTTAAGCTTTCGATATTCTTCATACTTTCCTTTCCTTTGCTCATACGCATATCCTTTCGTTCTTTGGCAATTTTTAGAGCTTCTTCCGAAAGCCACTTTGAGACTTTCTTCCTTTTGACTTTCGGGACCTTTTTATTTGCTGTCTCTATTAGAATAGTCCGAATATCATTCCATAGTTCTTCTGATGTTAAAACTATAGAGGTATCATATTAACTTGCATGTGTGACCAACATATACAATACAGTTCTACGAAATCGAACACAACCTGAAATTTAACAAATTATTCGCCAATCAGAAAGCAGGACACATCGTAACTCCGTAAAGAATAATGAAAGGAAAAAAATACAATATATTGTTATTTTGGTTGAGTCCTTTCATCCCTTCCAGGAACTTAGATGAAGTTTTCACTTATAACCATATATGGCTCTAATGTCGATTCAAAGCCGCTCTCATGTTAAGGCATCCGTGATTTTAACGATAGCCGATCATTTATTTATACACAATTATATAAGATCACTTCTAAATAATATTTTAAGACCCATTTAATAAAATTAATTAATGGTCCGGACGAGGCTCAAACCCGTGTCCTACTGCTTGTATGTCTGACGCCTTAACCACTGAGCCAAACAGGCAGTTATCATGTATACACTTTGTTTACTTTTATAAGGAATTTGATTCGATCGACAGGAATAAGATGGCAGAAATATTTATATCGTATACGGAATTCAAATTAAGCTCAGATCAATTTGGAAATCCGATATTCATTACTCGATTATAATAAATATATTTAGAGCAATAGTACTCGGTACTGATATACTGATCCACAGCATAACTATATATAGTAACTAACTATATTATATAGTTTATTATATATCATTATATATTATATATATAAATATATATTAACTATAGTTAGGGGCGCAGGAACTAACTATATATAGTAACTAACTATGGTTATTAAAACAAATAGGTATACTACACACATTTGAATGTAAACATTTTTATATATTACTAGAATATTAAGTAAGTTCATCTCTATATACATTCCTACTATCTTCATGTACATTCCTATATACTATATGTTTATAACCAGCCAACTACGCGTGTACACTGTTTACTGTACTATGTATACTATTAAGTGTGTATAGTATAGTATATAGTATACAGTGTATACTGTATAAAGTATACTGTACAATGTGCAGTATACATTATACAGTATACATTGTACAGTAAACAGTGTACACTGTTTACAAGTTCAGTGTACAATGTACAGTGTACATTGTATAATGCATACTGTACATTAGGGTAGCCCGTTTTGGTAACTTTTTTAGTTCCGTTCATAGAAAAGTGCCAGCTGGAATAACTCCTCTTAAGTCATTTTAGATATAATTAAAAAATAATCATTGAAAACCGACAAAAATTCAGAAAGCAAAACAATATTTAAAAAATATAGGAATTTACATTGAAAATTAATGAACAAATTTAAATTACAGATATATGAAATGAAAAAATGTTTACAAGTACAACTTTTAACATATTTTGTATATACAAAAATCCTTACAAAATATTACAATTTAAAAAAAATAATAATTAAATCAATCTACGGAAATTTTAATTTAATTTATAACATTTTTCTAAATCGAATACAAAATTTATCAATGGAATAATATAAAAAAAAATGTTATATTATATATGCCTATTATCATTATATGAATATAAAATTATAAGTAATAATATTAAAATAGCATATCATGATATATCAATATTCAAAAAATTACTTTTATTGAGCATTTAACTAAAATAAATTTTTCGATAAAATAGTCGTAACATTTTTGTTGTTAGAAAAATAATTTTTTATTATAATTATTATACCTCGTAAATATTCATTATATGCTCACAACAAAGTTTTATGCTTAATTAAAATAATTTATCAAAGAAATAATCGAATAAATTATATTAATTAAAAAATAAAAAAATTTAAATTAATTTGAAATTTGTATGTACTTTTTTTACTTTATTAATATTATAATATATTTATACACGTATTTGACAAATATGTAATTTGTATGACAACATGAACTTGCATAAATACATTAAATACATAAGTAAATATTTATATTTATAGAAATTTACATTAAATAATAAATGCAAATATATCTTCATTAAAGTGCTTTTGCTTTATCAATATTAAATATTTGTTGATGAAACTTCAGAAATATGTTTATTATGACATGTATGACCTACTGTGAGCGAGCTAGCAAAACTTTCAAAAACGGGCTTCCCTACTGTACATTGTACAATGTACACTATATATATATTATTACAATTATGAAAATTATGACACCTGTATGAAATATGTTACACGAGAAAGTATACACAGGGATTTAAGTGAGGTTATATTATGACATTTACTTAGGTAATAATCAACTTATTGTATATATGTATCAAAGATTTTCCGTAGGAATTTTTTTCGCAAAATCTTTGTATATATACTGTTGGTGGTTTTATTGGGCCAAGGTACAAATGATAGTATACGTGTTATATAATCATTCTATTGTAATATAAGGCATAATTGAAGGCATGCCTTCAGGATAACAATGTCTGCCTTCTTAACAAAGTTCTGAAATCACCGACAGTTATTTTGAAATTATAGAATAATATTGCTAGAATAATAATAATAATATTTGTTTATTTAACCACTAGTGGATTAGCTAATACAAATAGCGGATATAAATATACCCTCAAGAAGTCATAGGGGAAATGTGGATAGTGTAATACGATCCGTATATTATAATGATGGGCCGGCTTGTAATACGGGCCACTGCGATATATCAGTAACTATTATTTAAATTAAAAATATATATACAATATTTACTCAATATCATATTTATATTAATAATGCATATTTATTATTTTAACAATTGCATTCATAATTCAAATATTGTTCATTATATCAAAAATTAATTTAAAAAAAGTAAATATATACAATATTTACTCAATATCATATTTATATTAATAATGCATATTTAATATTTTAACAATTGCATTTATAATTCAAATATTGTTCATTATATCAAAAATTAATTTACCAATGAAAATGTACTAAATAATAATTTATTTATCCATCATTTACATTAAATTATTATTATTAATAATACTGTAAACATTAATTACATATTTCAAAGCATCATTGGAATAATAATACGAAGAAAAAAATGTTTAAAATATACTATATATTCAATGTCAAGTGCGTGATTAAGTTGGAGATTAAGTTCGTGATTAATTAACAGGTGCATTACAAGTTTAAAGTTTGAAATACGGGCCTGATAGAGATAACAACGACATTGGTGTCCAATGACCAATGCAAATTCTAATCCCATTCTATTACTATTTTAGATATAATATCACTGAAATAAAATGTAATATAAGTGCGTGCGACGTGTATTCATACATGCGATAGAATGCACAATTACGAGTGAGTGATAACGTGATTAGGTGTTATATTATTATCTTAGAAATTACAATTAGGTAATTATAATGACTAGGATTATTACAACGTATGCGTATTCACACATACACATATATATATAAACTGTATTTGCATTCATCGCTTTTATAGGTTTTCGTTCATGTATATATATATATATATGTTATATTAATGATATAGTTATATTAATTTTTTAGGTATACCTTTGTAGGTATATAACTTTATACATAGTGTTATTGAGATGAAGTAAACTATCGTATAATATAGTTGCGGTAGCTAGATGATGATATACCATCATTTATAAGGCATGTAGCATATAGTATACGGGATTTAACTGATATCCAATGACATATATTCTCGAGGGGGGTGATATAGGTTATCTAGAATGTTTAGGTTGTATGCTGAAGATGAATATAGAAATAGATAGATGAATTGTGAAGGCGTTGGCGTTTTCTTATTCTATAGCATGAACTTCATTATATACTACAAACTATAGTTTGTAAGGGGGAATAGAGACAGCGTTATATTGGTAAAGGGGAGATATAACGACGGAGGCGGAGAGATGTTTTGAGGTGTTAATGAAGGGTGTTATGGGGGTGGGTAAGTTGTGTAGCATACTATTCCTATAGGATGTAGCTACTAATTTTGCTATATCTATAGAGAGATATACTAGATATGTGAGGAATATAAGTGGGGATCTATTACAATTCTAATATATCTAACTTTATCATCATAAGGAATAGTACAATTATTGATAGTGATTTGTAGTATAAGATATATTATATGGGATGTTTTAATGTGAAGTGATTTAGTTGTATAAAACTTATAAGACATGTTGAGAACGTTTACTACTTTGTTTACGTTTACTACAAAACCTGTACTATTAACTAACATCGTTGGAACAATAAGAAATTAAAATATTTAAATTTCGGAATACCAATGATATGGAGAGAAGGTCAGAATCATGTATCGGATTGTTATTTTTGCATGTTAAATATTAATGGTTCATATATAGAATACATATGTATACCTTTTTACTATTTATATAATTTGATATGTATGAATACATATAAAATATAAAGCACGTGTTATATATCGTGATATACCTTCAGCTATACGGCCTGTACCTCATAATAATGATATTCCGATATCAATACCACCAGATAATTTTGATTCATTATCAGAATCAGATGATGAAAATGAAATTAATGATGATTTATCACGGGAATACATTTCCCATGAAAATAAAAGAAAATGTGAACCATTTAATCAACATGATCTATGAGTTAGCAAAATACAAGAATCTGCTCAATTATTTGGGTCTAGATTAGCAGAACGTCAATATTATCAAAGAAACAACATAATCTTGGTATCGAAGTCATGACATTGAGTTTAGGAAGTATTTACTACCAATGGAGAACTTGTATATTGTAACAATATTATTGGATTGGTAGAATGTATGGGTATTGCGTATGCAGATTCAGACAGGAGATTATTTATCGATTCATTAAATAAAAGTCTTAAGGCAGTTTTATTATACAATGGTAATAGAGTATATTCAATTACTGTCGGTTATTCAATTAGTATATAAGACAATTACAATAATATGATTGTACTTCTTGATTCATTAAATTTTATTTTCACAATTGGATGATTTTTGGAAACTGAAGGTAATATATTATAATAATTATAATTATTTAAAATGTTTTATTATTTTAATATTTACATATGTAGATCGTCCCCATACTTTTGGGTATGCAATCTGGGTATACCAAATACCCATGCTTTCTCTGAAAATGGGATACTAGAGCTGACGAGAACATTATTCAAGACGCATAGGCCTATGGCCAGAATATAATTTACATACTGGTTCACATAATATCATCTAGAATTCTCTTGTTATAGAATACTATTCTTTTATTCCTCCATTATACATTTTTTAAGATCCCATCTTGATTATATTCTTATAGCAGTTGTGGTGATTTTAGCGAAGAAAAAATGTCCTTAAGGAAAGTGCTTTCACCAGGATATTACTATAATGAAAGATACATATCAAGGAAAATGGGATGTAAATATGCTTTCGGACTACAGTTTGTGTTTAAAAATAGACGATATTAATGCAAAACACAAGAGAAAGGCTATCAAACAGTCATTTATATAGTATTTAAATAATATTCTATAATATTGATACATATTATTGTTATTTTATATTACTAATAAATTATATATATCACCTAAATATATTTTTCTTGATAATTTATTTGAAATATTTCTCATATTTGTTGACAAAATAAAAAGTTGAATAAAAAAAAGAACTAGAGCTGATTAAGCAAAACGGTTTTCAGATTTGAATTCAGTGTCAAAAAGTAGCTTATAATCAGTTAAGAACCCTTGATAACAAACAAAAAAAATTCAAATGCAGACCAGTGTAATATTATGCAATATATTTAATTTTTATTAATTTTTCTTAACATATTTGGTAATATTATAATTATGTATAGTTATTTAATGTAAACAAATTTCATATATATTACCGTTGTAATTATAGTAGCATCGACCAAAACCCCCTCATCGCATATGATATTACTATGTTATCTTTATTCAATTATATAATTCATATTTTTAATTAATTTTTATTTCATTTTATGTAGAATATTGAGTAGTTTAATATAATATAAAATTAATCATAACAATATTATTAATTGTGTTGTAATTTACCATTAACTCTCCGCTATTTATTACAATAATAGGGCAGAAAATGCACTTATTACATAATCGATAATATTATTCAATATATTTGATTTTTCTTAAAATATTAGGAAACATTAACATTATACACAGTTCGTTAATGTAAAATGTGTTCATATCTATTACCGTTGTGATTATATTGCCATCGCCCAAAACCCCCTCACGTCCCCTACATTTGTTATAGAGATAACCTGTGTGTTTTATTATTTTAATTAAACCCAATCATGTATGAACTATATAAGAATGTTATATACGAATATGCTCGATATCAATTAAGTTTAATGTATTAGATTAGTAACACCCAGGAATTATTGTATATATATATCTATTTGTTATTAAAAACCAATTAAATTGTCATAAAAATAAAAATGATTAACGATTTTTATGAATATGTAAATTATTGATATTCAAGTAAATTAAATTCACACAAATATTATATTAATAAACAACCTAATTGTATTGGTATATATAACCGCATTTTATTTAACCTTCTACAATTTCAATATAATATATACATTAGTAGGTATACTAATAGTATCATATACTAGTATACTTAATATATTATATAATAGTGATAATAATTATTTCTATACCCTTAACATATCTATGGGTTTCATGGATGCAGTTTTGTTGATATTTATGTATTTTCATTGTTTTATTTCATTGATATTATTCCCTTTGGGAAATAACTCGGATTCCTTTTCACGCATGACCTTGAATACGTTACGGATGGTGACCTCCGCTGCCCCGGTTGCACATCGAATTTCTGTAATCACGTGATTATATTATTAAGGGAATGCTGTGCGAATAATGGATTAATTAATAATTGCATTAAATTAATGAAATAACGCTATTATTAGATAGTTAAAAAACTCTATTCGAATTATATAATTCGGCTTATTTAACTTTTAATAACTAATCAATATGGTTTATATATTATTAATAAAATATTAAATTTATATTATTATATATATATAGTATTAATTCAAATTAAACTGGATTATTTATGATTTCGAAACAAATGAAACCGGATCTAGTTGGTTTCGAAACCTCGATATTTTCAATACTTTAAATAATTAATAAGTTCGAATAATTTAAATTAATTTTAAAAATCTTGTTCGTGACTTATATATCGCTGAGCGACAATAATAACAAAATCGGTCTTATTTTGAAGCCCTTTAGTAGAAAGCGAAACATATATTATATATAAATATAATATAAACCCATTGTAGATTTCTCATATGGTGTATTGCGTGCAGCCATGTATATTGCAGTAGCCGCTACTGTGATCGCACTTAGACTAAATACATTAATATAATTAAATGTTGTTATTTATATTAATGTATAATTTCAATAATAATAGTAATAGAAATATAAAACTACACTTAATAACTACAAATAATATATATATATATATATATATATATATATATATATACTAACCTCTTGACATATGCATATTATTTAGATTTTTATAGTAATATTATTTATATCAATATATATTCTAAAATAAAAACTATGAAAATAAATATATTCTTTAAATTATTTGTTTGACCAATATTGAAAATGTTTATCACTTCGTGTGAGAAAATAATAAGTCAAATTTTAATTGTGTACCTCCTTAGTATTTATAATATATAGCAGTATTAACTATTATATTTATATAATTTAATTTATTTTACCGCTATTATCAATTATTTAGTAATCAAAAAATACATAAAATGCTGATGGATATATCCAGTGAAGTTTAATAGACTTATGTTCAATATATAATTGAAATTAAATCTGTACAAATGGGAATCGAATGAATACAGTTTTAATACTGTAGAATAATTATAACCATTCTACCATATTTGTAATACATGTAAATCTATAAAGTATATACTAATCATACGGTGTTCTCGCTTAGAAACGCGAGTCTATAGGTTTATATGCACGTCTAGATGTATGCATGGATACACGCTATAGCTTGTAATACTTAATACACACTTAATACACACTTAATAGTGTGTATTACCTATACATAGATATTAACCCTGGTAATAAGTCCATTTCGATTGCTTTCTTAGCGATGCATGTAGCGGTGTTCTGAATTTCTCTATTCAAATTCAAATTTGCACAATATCTAGACTGTGAGCGTATAAAGGATATATTAGAATAATTATATATTAGTATATATAACATAAAATGTATACAACTATAGGTGATACTATTAAAAAGTACGTAATATACAAATGTAGCTAAGAAGATATATAGTTAAGAAGGAGATACATTATACAGGTGAGTGATACCGAGACTGTAGTATTATAGGGGCAAGTAAGTGTCCTAATTAATACGATAAGGTCAAAGTTCACATGAATGACACTATAGGGAGTTAAAGTTATCTCGGTTATTAAGCGAGACGTGGGTGATTTCTATAGGTAACCATGTATTCTTCGGGTGATGCTATGTTCACACTGGTTTCAAGCGAATCTACTATTACTCGAAACATGCGGCCAATCTTGGTTTTTGACACTTTTGACACGGCGCATATCTCTACATATATTATTTATATTATAATTTATGTGATTTAATTTATTAAGAATATATTAGTGTGTTCATCTAAATTATAATCTAAAATAATAATTAAATTTATATAATATATATATATACATGTATAATTATAATTAATTTACAATTTATTTTTCTAGTATTTAATACTAATTAATATATTAGATAAATATGTAATTATTACATTTTGTTTTCTTTTATCTATAAATAAATAGATCTGTAAACATATAATTTACAAACAGAGATAACATCATAGTAAAAAGTATACACATACGTATACTGTATATAAACCCTTAAACGTTCGTGAAACGCCTTCCTGCCGACAAGCTAAAAAGCAACATGCCGATATCATAGCATCTCTAGACTTGCCCTTTATACCTATTTTGTAGTACATTTTCTGGAAATGTTCAATTCCTCGATCCTATTATGAATAGGATATAAATATAATATATTATCTTAATAGATAGGTATAATATATTATAATATTATTATTAATATTAATTAATTTAATAATATTATTATAATATTTAATAAATGTACAATAATTCATAATTTGAGTATAAAAATAAGATATATATATATATATATACATATTGTAATAATAATATATATAATACTTAATTATTTAGTTATTTATTAATATCTTATAAAATAAAGTATTTGAAAAAATGACTTATATGTATATATAAATATATTTGATGAATTAGTACCATTATATAATATGTAGTCTAGTATAATAGTATATGTATGCGTGTTTTATGTCCTATAAAATGAAATATAATATAAACGTATCAATAATAATATACTAAAATATAAACCACTACTATCTTCGGAATGTTCATCTTTTGCGCCATTTCCGAAAGATCTGCATACGCAGTTACCAAAGTGCTATTAGCAGAGGGCCTTGGGCCGCGGTTCCTGTAGATTGGAACACCGTTTTCAAAACTGGCTGCACCCGTACCTCTACTAATACGGGTGCTCAAGTCTTCACCATCGAATATCGGGTTCTGTTAATCGGGTGAACATATCATTAATACACTATTGATTTATGTGTATATCAATATCAATATATATATAGTTCGATACCATATACATAATGTATACTAATAGATACTTATCATATCGTCATATATTAGTCATACTATAGTATACATTATGGATGATAATAGTATAAAGTAGGGTTGGATACCTGGTTAGATAGAGTGACACGCCCAATGGGCGCCAATGGGTGTCGCCCATCATATCGCACACAGTAGTTATACCTATATGTAAGTGAATTGTATGTATACGTGTGTATTAGTAGACATACAGTGTCTGTCACAACTAATCGGTATGTCCATCATCGCCTAGGACATCGAATACACTAGTTGTGGACGATAATAATTGAAATGATTCATATGCACGACGATATTTAGAACGTACATTTATTGAATACTTTTGTTTGTTATATATATATATTTACTATAACTTTATTAAAATAATGTTAATACATAGTTAATATTATTATATAGTAGTATTATACATATATATATATGTAATGCTGAATTGAATTTAATGTTTATTTAAATACTTAATACATCATAAATGATTCCTCAAAATGTATGTAGGAAGGTAAATGTTGATATGAGGAGGTAAAGGAATGATCTTGAATACGTAGGTTATATATAACCTACGTATATGCTATATACATAAATGAATAAATAACTAGATTTAGGGGGATATTACCTATATAGAATAAAAGAGAAGATTAATGATGAATGAGAAACAGTAACAGTGATATGTGTATATGTATATTAATATGTGAAAGGACGAGTGAATTAACTTGTGTTTCTGTAAGAGATACGATAATTATTTTTGAATTTATCTAATAAGGAATATATGATAATATTCATATTTAGTGATTGCAGTAATATGAGGAATGAAGATAAGATTAGAATTAAGTATAATGCCTAAGTTGTATTCAGTATGGGAAAGAGTATATTACAATGTTATCAATAATAAAAGTAAGGGAAGTAAGAAGGAGATGGAGACATATTCAATAGATTTGTATACATTACATAGAATATTATTTGAATTAAGCTATTATTTATCATTAGCACACTTGGAGAATTGATCATTGAAACTTGATGGGGAATTAATTCGTAATAACATATATAACATAAAATATAAAATATAATATATATATATATATATATATATATATATATATATATATTATCTACTCGCTAGATAGCGCTAGGGCTTACCTCAGCTGGTCCGACACGTGACATGTCCTTGGTAGCATCACGGAATGTCCTCCACTCGGCACTTACATCTATTACCCTATCCGCTACCACTAGTCCGCAATCCGGACAAATCATGTCACCGGCGTGACTATCGTCTATTAGGACGGCCTCTGGGTGATAAGGACACGCTATTTTCGCTCCCGCACCGCTGTGTGAATAACAGCATGTTACGTAATGCTTATCTGGCACACCGCACACACGTGTGCTTCCAGTGGAAGGTGAATAAATGTCGACACCGGAATGTGGTGATGTAGTGTATTCTATAGTATGTGATATTTATTATAAATCTAATAATTGTATATAACATCTTGAGGAGATATAAAATAAGAATCAAGTATCATAGATAATGATTTAATATATCGAATATATTAATTGTTTACACTAATTAGAGGTATATACATGTATTATATTATAAAATGAGTATAAAGTAATACACGTTCAGCTATCTTAATCAGCTATACACCGGTATATAGTTATAGTTGTTGTGGGGAATGGGTATTTAGACATGATGTAATTAACATTGGAACACATTCCGACGTGGGAGCAAGTAGAGAATCGATAAGAAATCATTACGAACAATAGGGACAAATACTTACATATAAATAAATAACAGGGAATATTAATGACATTTTGGAAATAGGTTTAGAGTGTAGTATATTAACGAGTGTAGTATATCTATAATATAAGGGAGAGTATACTTATAAATATATATATTTAATTAATTGTTGAAGGATATGCATATTATAATATGGGTATATATTATATACTATATAAGCATAAGTGTTATATATGTATGTTAATATAAATATAATTGTACATTAGAATATTATAAAACTAACGAATCTCGTATTAAAGAATTCATATTTATAAAATTATATAAACAGGCGAATAATAAAAAAAACTAAGTTTCTGAATAATAAATTATGTAACTATTTGGTAACTATTTAGATTATAATTATTGTTTATTATTGTTTATTTATCAATTTAATTTGTTTTAATTTAAAATTTATTTTTTATATATATTATTTAATATAATATGTATTTTATACAATACATATATATATATATAAAATAAATATGTATTATAATGTTCAATATAATATTTACATTATACAATGTACATTGATGTATTTTAATAGACTATAAACTTATACGCAATATATTTTATGGGAAAATAATAGATAAAATAAAATGTTGTGGATATACAATTATGAATCATATGGGCTTAATAATTAGTATTAGTGTATTAAAAATAGGAAACAATATATATATATATATATTGTATTATAAAAGTAGTATCTAGGAATACATGTACATGTACGACGTACATTGCACGTACATTGTACGTGCACGTTTACCTAATATAAATACATATACGGAATATAGTTATAGTTGTAGTTATATTGGTATGTAGTCATATTAATATTGGAACACATTATGTAGTGTGATTAAGAATAGATCTGATAAGAAATGTCATGAGTTATGAATCATAAGTTAGAATTAATAATTACGAACAATACAAATAAATAAGAGTGACATAATTACAGTTAGGAAATAGGTTGCTTGGGAGTACACTGTTAGAAGTAATGCTATTTGACACAAGTGATTAAAGTTAATACACATGTATAGAAGAGAACCATTATAATGATAAAATTCACACCGGTTTCTGTACTAGCATTAAAACTGAAGATTTGTTATATATATATTTGTTATAGTTATATATATATATATATATATATATATATCATATATGAGTTAGTTAGATTGATGTCCCGCTCCTTCAGCGGTTAATGGAATATAGTCTACTTAGTAAAGTGGACTACAGTACATAAATATATATATATATATTACAATTTTATATTATAAAACTAACCAAGTAGGTAGAGAATTCATATTTATAGAATAATAAAAACAGGTGATTAATAGAAATCTAAACTGTTGAATAATAAATTATGTAATTATTTAGTTTATAATAATTATATCACATTGTTTATTTATAAATTTAATTTTGAAAAAATTTAATTTTATTTTCATAATTATATAATATGTATTACTTACTTTACTTTATTCCCTTGACTCGCGAATCGTAGGGGAAATCAATGAGCTGGCTGTCACACAATTCCATTTTATTCCCTTGACTCGCGAATCGTAGGGGAAATCAATGAGCTGGCTGTCACATAATTCCGTCGCCATTCGTTGCGGGCGTGTGGCTTTACCATTAAGTCGGACTGATTCAACTTACTCCATTCTTTGATGTCATCAATCCATTTCCTTTTTGGTCTGCCACATTTACGATTACCTTCAACCATACCTTGGAGGATTGTTTTGCTAAGGTTGTCATGTCTAATTGTATGACCGTACCATTTTAATTTTCTTCGGCGGATAGACTGTACTATTGGTTCATATGTACCAATTAAACTTATCATCACACCTTTGATGTACTCGATTGACTTCATTTCTCTGTATGTAATTCCAAGAAGTTTTCTATGTGATTTGTTTTCGAAACCTTGTAGTTTTTTTGTAGAAATGGCACTTATAGTCCAAGATTCACACCCATACGTTAGAATAGACAGTACTATAGAGCGATAGAGATTATATTTAATCTTGAAATGGATATCTATTCCAGATTGTAGTTAGCCTTACCATAGCCGATGTAGCTTGAGCTAATCTTATTTTAATCTCAGAGTCGCTTTAGCCATCTTTTGTAATTGTAGCACCGAGATATTTAAACTGTTCTACTTCTTCTAGCTTTTCTCCATATAATTTGATGTTGGAATGAAGATTTCTTTTGTTACTGTTGATTATTATCTTGCTCTTTTCTGCACTAATTTGCATTCCATACCGACTAGCACTACTTGATAGCTTGTTTGTGAATGTTTGAAGTTCATCGTTTGATCCAGCTATCAAGTCTATATCATCGGCGAATCTGAGATTAGATAGATTTCGGCCACCAATTGATATTGTAGATATAAGCTCATCTTGAATTCCAGCCATAATATCTTCAAGAAATAAATTGAAGAGCACAGGAGATAGTAGACATCCCTGTCTCACACCAACAATTGTCTTGAACATCTGACCTTGGATACTATTAAACAGCATTGCGCTTGTGGAATTTTTATATAATGATTTAATCATTAAAGTTATATTAGAGTCGATGCCATATTTATTGAGAGTTGACCAGAGTCCCTCATGCCAAACTCTATCAAAAGCTTTTTTAAAGTCTATGAAATTGTGATATAAGTCCTTTTGACTTTCTAAGTGTTTTTCTATTAGATTTCTACAATTGAATATCTGCTCAGTGGTACTTCTTCCTTTCCTAAAACCAGCTTGTTCTTCAGAGAGTACTTCTTCAGCTTGCGAGGTTAATCTATTCAATATAATTCTCAATAGAATTTTGCTTGAGTGGCATATTAGGCTCAGAGTTCTATAATTCTCACACTTTCTGAAATTGCCTTTTTTTGGAATTGGTACTATTAGGGACTCTGTCCATTGTTTTGGCCATTCTTTGTTAGACCATGATAATTGACATAATTCTGTGAAAACATTAACGATTGCGTCTCCTCCGTATTTTAGTAACTCACTAGGTATGTTATCAATGCCAGGAGATTTACCTTCTTTAAGTTTTTGTATAGCATCTTCTACTTCTGATTTTAAAATTGGTAGTTCATCTACATTATCTGTGTTCTGACTGATTATAATGCTATGATCAGGTTTGATAGGAAAGTTATAAAGTTCCTGACAGTATTCTGTCCATAGCTTTAAAATAGAGTGTTCTTCAGCTAGCGGCTGTCCGTTCTTATCTTCTATTATCGAAGTGATTCTTGCTGGCGTTTTTGTGAGACTTTTGAGAGTTTCATATGCTCTTTTGTTATGTCGTCCATTTTACATTGCATCTGTATCCACTGATCTTTTGCTGTCTTCATGTCTTTGCGTATTTTATTATTGACTTTTCTATATTTGCTGATAAGTTCTATATTGTTCTTATTGTTAGCTGCTTTAAGAGATCGTCTTTCATCGCACAGATCAAGTATGTCGTTTGTGATCCATGGTTGTTTTTTTCTTCTATATTTTCCTATAGTTCTTGTCGCTGAGTCAATGATTATGTCTTCAATTTTCTTATAAGATGTGGTAATGTCATATTTATGAATATCTAACTCTTTAAGTTGTTTTTCCAATTCGTCTTTGTAATTATCTGCAGTCTTTCCATTTGTGAGCTTGTTGACATCGAATCGTATTCGTGTGGTCTTTGGTTATCTATTCTCCTTCAGTTTGAGTTTCAATATTTATTATAATATTAAATAGAATAGTACATTATCACAATTAAATTGTTATGTTTTAATAGACTAAACATCATTAACGACACAAATGTATGTTACATACATTGTGTATGTGCATCCTATGTGTATTGTGTTATATATTATGTATACTACACTATCCGGTTAATGCACACAATCGGGAGTATTATAAACAATGGAAACCCAGTAAATAACAACATACAAATATGAACATATTATGTTCATAATATGAACATATTTATATGATTCTGCATATGTATTTGACAACATATTTATATGAAAATATTATGTGCATAATATGTTCATATTAATATGTTATCACACAAATATAATGTTCATACAAATATGTATTTGACAACATATTATTATGCTATTGTATTGCAATTATCCTATTTTATTAAATATAGTTAATATAGATATAATAGACTCCGATTCGCATAACGAGTAAATATGTTTACTCATTGAGCTATGTAATGAGTGTAATACGCCATTGGTTGTTCCTGAAATATTAAATCCTGTATACCAGTGTATCTTCCTGACCTACTTGCTATATGACCTCGTAAATTACAAATATAAGTCAGTATACTGGAAAGTGGGAGCCAGGGAAAGCGTCAACGAGACTAACCTCGGAGATACGACGTGACGACCTGAATCCAGAGTCTGTCTTCCGACTAGGGATGTAAATGATGTCGAGCTTTTGATGCCGAGCCGAGACTATCATTTTCGGAAAAAAAACGAGCCCAGGCTGAGCCGATACTCTAGCCAACGAGCCCGATCCGAACCAAGACTCTAGCCAAACGAGCCCAAGCCGAGTTGAGACTTTTACAAAACATTACCGAGTCGAAATGATGATTTTTTTAAATTACATTTTAAATTACATTACATTATTTTTTTTTAAATATACAAATATTTCAAAAAAATGTCTAAAAATGTCATTAAAAATATCGAAAAAATATTTCAAAAAAGCGTCGCGAAATATTTTACATGACAAAAAGTAAATGTTTCGACGTATTTTGGAAAATGTAGCCAGCCCAAAGACCATTCAGGTGATAATGAGAACTATAAGTTCCCAAATATTACTAAATATAATTCAGAACCAAAGCGCCCAAAAGCGTCGAAAAAGTGACGAATCTATATGATTCGGAACTGAAGCGCCCAAAAGCGACGAAAAAGCGACGAATCTATATGATTCGGAACTGAAGCGCCCAAAAGCGTCGAATTTGCGACGAATTCAATATGATTGAGAACTGAAGCGCCCAAAAGCGTCGAAAAAGCGACGAATATATCGATTCGGAATCAAAGCGTTCAAAAGCATCGAAAAATAGCCCATAAATTCTCAAAAGCGTCCAAAAGCGTCGATAAATTGATTGCTGGGAAGCTTCCTATAGGATCAGATCAAGGATATTAGATTTACGATTATTAAAATCAACTAGCTGTACTAGAGCCTCTTTTTGAGTGAATGAGTAGAAGTATTTCTCAATCGTAGTGTGTCCAGATCCTGCTAGCCAATCAATTCCGGATAGATTGAAATCTCCATATATTAAACATGAAATCGACGAAACCAATACATTAGAAATAAAGTCACATAGTTCAATAGTATTGATTAGAGACATTGATGGTGGTTTATATACCACAATAAGTAAATAATTATAGAATAGTATACCGATTAGTTCAAAATTATGAACTACAGATATTGTGGGTGCATACTATGCACTGCATAGTATGATTTGTTAATATATAATAAAATACCACCACCATGAGTGTTAGTGATACGATCAAGTCTGAATAGTGAGTAATACGTGCAATTAGATAGTAACATAGAGTCAGTGAATTCATTAGATAGCCAGGTTTCGGTGAAAATAAGAATATCGTAATCACGTGAATTAACAATAGCTAAGAGAGTGGGAAGTTTATTACAGATACTACGCGAATTAGAATAATAAACTTTAATAGTAGGATAGGTATAGTCAATTATTTGTTGTATTAGGAGTCGACTTATTTTTATCGCTTTTTTTTAAATGATAATTTCCATTTCGTAAAATCCGAATTAGTATAATCTACAGAAGATTTCTAGTTAATTATAACTTTATCATTATCTAAAGAGAAATATATTAGCTCATAATTAAGAGTTCGCAAGTTAAAAACACACTTAATATTACCAGGAATAAGATCAGCACCAATAGTAAGTATATTTCGCTTAGATCTGTCACCATATGATTGATCAGGGCGAAGAAATATATTAGGGTAATTAGTAATCCTATCTGATAAATTTATGAAAGTATTTAAAATAGATTGAACATTATGATGATTAGTATTTAAATTAATTTTATAAATTAAGCCAGATGAAATAGATATTTTATTAATATTAGCAATGTTAATATTCATTTTTAAATCATTTAATAAATAATTAAGTAAACTATCTTATTTTATTTCATACACGATAAAGAATTGTCTAATGTTTGTGGATATAGTGATCTCTTTAGAGATTGATTTGGCCAATAATTGATGATTAGCAACGTCAGAATAACTTGGGCTCGATTTGGAATATTCAGATATCTTATTAGTTAAGGAATTAATATCGTATTAATAGAATTTAATAGACTCTCATTATTTTTAATTAGTGATATACATGTATTTAAGTTTGTATTGTTATTTTTAATTGGAGTAATGAGTGGTGTATTACTATAAGAATTATCAAGGCAATCAATCAGGCTCGTAGCCACGGGGGGGCCTGCGGAGGAGAGGCCCCCCCTGAGATCGGCTAGGCCCCCCTGAGATTAGATAGGCCCCTAAAACTTGTTTCACATTAAGTTTTTTTCATATAGTATATACTAGATATTAAATTTTATTTATATTTGTATTTTATAATTTTATTTATATTATATTTATTTAGTAGAATGTATGTATTTTAGTCATAGACATTATAGTGAGGATCTAATTCAGTATTTATGGTTTTATAAAATATTTTCTAAAATAATGGTAAATATTAAAAATAAATTTTAATAATTTAATTTTAATAGATTAATAGTTACCCCGGGAGTTACCCCACGGAGTTACCCTATCATGAGCAAACAAAAAAAAAAGATTTGGTTATCTAACTAAAATAGGAGCAGACAAATTAATAGATAACATAATAGCAGTAACAGAATCAAATATCCAACCAACCCCAAACCAAAATAATTGCACGTTAACATATGAAGAAAAAAATGTTAAGTATCTTCCATCTGATCTCGGAAATTTTTGTTCTAAAAGGGTATGTTGGTAGAGCACCCGGAATATCTTTTGGAAATAAGATAAGAATATTTACCTATAATATGTATATTTTTACCTATCCCATAGCATTTAGATACCGTAGGGGCGCAGTAGATTTCGTCAAAAAAAATGTCCATCCCTCTCTATTTTCTGCAGCTCTCATCGCTTTATTTATATCAAGACCAGTCCATTTCACGATATTGTCTTGCCATTGCATTTTTGGCCTACCTCGTATTTTTTTTTACCTTCAATAGAACCCTGAAGAATTGTTTTGGATATGGAATTTGATCTTATCACATGACCAAACCATCACAGTTTCTTCGCGATGACCATTGCTAGTAGTTCCGAATGTGGACCGATTTCTTTTGTAACTCTATTGCGTACTTCAATGTTAGTAATTCTATCTCTGTATGATATGTTCAATCGTCTTAAGCACCGTATTTCTATTTTTATTATTTTTCTTTGCAGTTCCTTCGTTATTGTCCATGTCTCACACGCATATAAGACAATTGAGTTAACTAGTGACTGCAGTAGTCGGATTTTCAGTTTCAGTTTTAGTGTTTTATCGTACCATATAACATTTAGTCTAGATAGAGCTGCAATCGTCTGTCCGTTTCTAGCTAATATTTCAGCCTTTGAACCTTTATCGTCGATGATTGCTCCTAAGTATTTTAAAGTTATTTATTTTTATTTCTTATGTGAAACTACCTTCAGAATTTGCCATTATTTGTATTTTCGTAGAGTTTATTTCCATTCCGTATGCACGTGCTGTATTGTCGATTATTTTAATAAGATTTTCTAATTCAGATTCACTACCTGCTAATCCATCGATATCATCTGCGAATCTCAGATTTGTGATTATTTTACCACCAATATTTACTAAACCTACATGATTATCTAAAGCATCGTTCATTATTTGTTCAAGTAAAATATTGAATAATGTGGGTGAAATTAGACAGCTAGTATATATATATAAAATTAAGCAAATTTAATTTATATCCATTTATAGATTATAGTACTTTCACAGTAAGTGGTTACTACAATTGGAATTCAGCAATGGAAAAAGAAAATGGTTTAATAAATGGTCCCAATCATGTTATTCCTTCTATGAATCGCATACAAAATATGCAACCGTTGAACCGATTGAATACATATATACCTTATACACTCTCTTAAAAAGTATTCTTTTCAACTCCTTAATTCTAGATCAGTACGAAATAAGTTTATTTGATTACTCAATTAATTATTGATTATAATTGTTCTATATCTGCTATTACTGAAACTTGCAAGCCATGGCTAACTAATTATGATTCTGCTCTAGCTTCCTAACTGACCCATGATGGTTTTAAATTATTGTTTGCTAATAGGTCTACATCACATCGTGGTGGCGGCCTAGCTATGTTATTCTCATCGGAACTTAAGCTTATTTCATCATCTACCATGTGAAATTATTATCTGTAATATTCAGTTTCTTTCCTTATTTACAATAGTAATTATACTTGTCTACCGACCATATTCATCTAGCCTACGGAGTTTCTTAGATGAACTCTCTTATATATTAGAATATTTCACATCGCAGTTAACACGGTTATTCTTGGTGATTTTAATATTCAAATTAATAATGATAATTATGCTTCCTTATCTCTGAATGAACTTATATTTAGTATTCATTGATGTAACATGTTAATTTTCCTACTAACACTAATGGTAATACTATTGACTTAGTTTTATCTTTAGCTGATTCTAAATTAATGTCATATCCCAAAATTCTCTATTATCTGATCACTTTGCCATATTATTTTATTTGAACTTGTCAGTGATATAAATTAATCGATCTTCTATAGATCGTTTCGGAAAGTCTCCTATATTGACAAATCAATGTGTATTAACTATATTCCATCAACTTAATAACATTATATCTTTTGATTTGTCTACACTTTTTGATTATTTTAATTTGTCATTAACTCATTCGCTTGATATTTTTGTACCCTCCATTACTCGTATCTATTCTAAGTCACCCTGGATTAATATTTAGTTTGTTAACCTGAGGAAACTACTTCGTAAACTACAATGTAAATATGCCTCCTCTAAACTTGAAAATGATATTATTTCCTTTAACGTTTTCGATCACTTTACAAGAAAAACTTCTCACTACAAAATAGTCATACTTCACAGATATGCTAGGTAGTTATGGAATATCTTCTAAGCAAGCTTATAAATTATCTTTTACCTTAGTAGGTAAAACCCAGACCAATTATATGATTTATCTGGGTTTTACCTGCGAAGATATCTACCTGAATAAATGATTAAGTTATTATTTACTTGTTTGCCAATTTTTTCCAACAACAAATTTAAAGCATTATCAATATACTTTCAAATATCAACTCGCCACGACTCAATCTCAATGTAACATACACTCAAAATTACTGTTCATATTTTACGCTTCCCACACATGACTTTGTAGGCCTACTAGACCTACTATATCTGATGAAATCCAAGACATCTAATTCCCCACTTGATCCAATTCCATTCAATCTACTTTGTTCATTATCACCATATTTTATTGGACTTATCACTGAAATCATTCATAGATATCTTATATCATCTATTGTTTCACTCTCAATGACATATTCATAGATTATTTCGATTTAAAAAAATTACTCTTGACCAATCTAATTTATCAAGTTATCATCCATTATCCCAGTTATCATCCATATATAAGACCCCAGAACGAGTTGTGTCCACTCAACTTATTAATTACATTATGTTCAATACTATTGTTGATAAATATCAAACTGCGTATCTTCCTCATCGTAGTACCGAAGCTATCTTACTTGATCATTAATAATATTCTCATATATCTTGATAATAAATCCCCATGATATCTCTTACTATAGTATACTATACTTATATAGTAATTTTGATACTATCGATCACCATATTCTTTCTATTGGACTTAATGCAATTGGTATACACGGTCAAGTCTACAGTTGGTTTATGTATTTTGTTTCATCTAGAACATATTCGGTGAAGATTAACTCCTTGTTATCTCCTCCTTATGTTAACATACATGGTGTTCCACAATGCTGTGTTATTGGCCCTATAGGGCACAATATATATATATATATATATATATATATATATATATATATATATTGTTCATTATTTATATTCTTCCTATAAAATAAATTTTTCACAAATATCTTAATATTAACTATCATCTTTATGCCGATGATATTCAGATACATAGCCATTTCATAGTTCTAGTGATTCTGGTCTGATTCAAATGTCTATGTTTTATTGTATTACTGATCTCACTCATTAGTTCTGTCACAACTCCATTTCTTTAAATATGACTAACACTGATACTATCATATTCTCAAGACCAAGTTATCCTCTATAAATGACACATCCTTTTCTACTTTATCTATATCCAACTTATCAATCTATAACTATCTTTGGTTTCACTATAACCTCTCACCTACCACATACTACTGCCATATGATATTCATTGTACAACATCAATTTCATTTTATAAACGTTAACTGTATTTCAATTTTAATTCATTGTAATTCCTCTATTTTGTTATAATTTTATTAATTTATTTTTGTTTTTTTCATTATCTAATGACGCCTATAATCATCATGTGTTTTTGAAATCATAATAAACTATATTTTATTTTATTATATGCATATAAAGTTATGTTTATATAGTTTATAATATAAACACACAGTGTATTTTTATGTATTCTTTATTTATACACTGTGTAATTCACACTGTGCGTCAATATAAGTAATAGAGTATATTAGTATACTCTATTTATAAATTACGAGTAGTGATATTATTACTAGTATACTATAGTATAAACTATATAAACTATAGTATAAACTATAGTTTATATTCATTAAATTGTAGTCTTAACATTTTGTGGGGCCTTGCCCCCATTGGTATAAAGTTCTGGTTACGGGCCTGCAATCAATGCATGTATAATGGAAGTATGATGATGTGAGAATTTCCGATAGGTATTTCGGAGGATTATTATTATTGGGAAATTTAGATTTAATGACTTTAGTATCAAATAGGCATACTAGGTGTAAACTCTTCTTACATAATGAGCAACTAATATAATTAGTATCAGAGCAATCATTAGAGCAAGTAATATAATTAATCATTTTGTATATGCATATGTATGTATCAATATGTATCTGTATACATTATATACCATTAGTTTATTTAAATATATTGAATGCAATGCATTACATGTATATCTATATATATTAAACTTGATAAAACAATACAATATATTTAGTTTAATTTAAATATATAGAATGAAATAAATAAGCATATATGAACATAATGAAATGTACAAATCATTTACTTTAATTTTTTAATTAAAAATCAATATTTTGATTTAGTTTATATATATATATAGATGTATAGTAAGAATTTATTTATTTAGAAAATATAATAATAATCATATATTCAAATAATTATGCGAGATAAATTAAGTATACATTATGCAATAAATTACCAAATACCAACAATGAATACCAAAATACAAAATATTATACACCTTAGAAACATATAGAAACTACATTTATTTATTTTTTATATTATACAATTTATTACCAAATACCTAAAATTAATACCAAATACCAAAATATATAATACTTTAAAGTGTATGACTATAATATGTGTATTAGTCAATATATATGTATAAATTATATATTAATAAATATGTTTACAAAATATTATATTACTACATACACACACATATAGATGTATAATGCTTATGAATATAATATTATGAAATATAATATAGAATTTATGTATAATTTATATATTAATAAATAAGTAACTAAATAAGTAAATATATAGTATATATTACTATAGTAATAGCAAAGATTTTGCGAAGCAAAGATATAACACTCCCTATGCATGCAACGTAATTTAGTAATATACCCAACCGCTGCTAGCAGTAGTATCGAAATCACTGAAATAGATGTAGGTTCGGCTCTGTTTGCATACAACAATGTTTTCATTGCTCTATTAAATTACATGCAATATAAATTTGCTTTTACTCACTAAATATATACTTATAGCAGTTAAAACATACATATCATATTTGTTTGTTATATATTAGTAATGAACACTTAGTTTTCATAATATAAATATTAATTTAAAGCATATTATTTAACATTTTAAAAGTGTATAGTTAAATACGAATTTACATTATAAACAACGCATAGTTCCTAAAAGTAACCCGCTATAGGTGGCACCAGGGTATTTTGTATACAAATTCGAATTACACGATTTCGCGTAAGTGTTATATCTTTCCGTCGGAAAATCTTTGGTAATAGTATATAATTAAGACATGATTATAATGAAATTATATTATTTGATTTTTGGAAAATAACCTCACTATATGATATATTGTATAATTTTTAGAAATAATTATATTATAAATATATACTTTCCAGGTAAAGCTTGCTCTGCTGTTAATAAAACGTATCCTACATTCCTCTATATCACTCACCACTCTCGCTATTTCATCATTAGTGACACTCTTAGTTGGTTTAAGTATGTCTTCATAGGCCGATGGCGAGAGTGTCTTCAGATTATTGGTTCCAGAGTAATACTTCACTCACTACTTCGCTTCTGTTTCTCCAGCAGTCACCGGAGAACCTCAGTCGTCGTTCGAGTATTGTACCTATCTGTTATTGTTGGAATTTTGCCGTACAACTTCTTATTTGTAACGTGGTCTTTCCATGACTTGTTTAGCGCAGCTAGTGGAATGCGTATATAGACTCCATCAATGTTGTCTCTAGTGTTCAAGTTGGAGTCTAAGTGATAGAGCCATATATAATAAGAAAACTCGGACCACTTTTATGCTTTAACCCATATTATAGAAGTATATTATATATATATATATAGTTATTTTAAAATGGGCCGAATATTATTCAAAAGTGGTCCGAATTTTATTTCAAAAGTGGTCCGAGTTTACTGGTATTCTATAATAACAGTCTCAACTGTAGCTCAACAGAAGTTTATTTTGAGTTTACTTGACAGGTTAGATTTCTATATGATGTTCAGGCTACTCACGCACTCCATACTTTTACGCTTACGTCATATTGAGTTGAACTAATATAAATACCTAGATACTGTAATTCTTCTACACGTTTTATATCATGGACTGATATGCTTTTCATGTGTATCTGTTTTCGTGAATTAAATACATGTATTCCATAATGTCTAAGTTTATATGTAAACCGATATATTTAGCCATACTTCGATTTGGTGTATTAGTGTATTTGCATCTATCAGACTATCAGTTATTATAGATATATAGTCAACATAATTAATATATGTACTGCTGGATATCTCTTGCTTTTTGTGTTTGTAAGAGATAAGCCGAGATTTTAGTTTATATCAACAACTTTTTTCAATATATAATCGAGACATATAATGAATATAAATGGTGCAAGTGTATTTCTTGTTGTACTCCAGTAGTTATATCGAAGAAGGGTGTGCACCATCAGGTGATCTTACCCTGGAGCGAGTGTTTTTGTAGGGCATAAATAATGAATTTACGACTTCAGTGGGTATACCATATATGATTACAATATATCTTTCATCTTTTCACGAGTTGAATTGAAACAAAATATTTTGAAAAGTCTATAAATATGAGAGTAGCTGGTAGGTTTTTAGTTTTTACCTCTTCTAGTATACGTCGAATAGTTAACATTTGTCCTATAGTTGATCTCTTTGTTCGGAAACCATTTTGATATGTCGTCAGTATAGGACCTATATCTGGTATTATCCTATTTAATAGTATCATATGATGCTACTAACCTAGGTTATATATCTTAGCTGTAATTGGATTAAGTGTGATTTCCTGATAGTTATTTTTGATAGAAAGATATTCTTTTTCAGGAAAAGGAAATAAGAATCCTTAATTCCATATGTCAATTGGTTCTTGAGAATATACACTATTGCACTAGTTTGGTAAAATTTCTTCAAATTCACTTAGTTTCCATACTTCAGATGATATCTCATTTAATCCACTAGATTTTCCGTTTTATATGATTTTAGTAGCTTTCTTTAATTCCTTTATAGCCCTTTTTTATATCTAGTTAATTTGTGTGTCACTGTAGACTACTTAGTACACTGAGTGTACTTTCATCATTTGAAGAGGCAATTATTGGTTTTAAAGTAGTTCCTTTAAATGGTCTTACCATAGTTGAATTGGTTATTTTTCACTAATAGCTTTAAGTTTTGATATGTTTGAGTTTTTTCTTCCACTAACTTCATTTACTATTGTCAAAGCTAAGTCTGATTTATTTATGTTACAGCGAAATTTTAATTTTACTTATTTTATTCTGAATATAATAGGTTTATTTCCTTTTCATACGATTGTACATCGTACAAGATATATCTTGTACGACATATATGTTTGAGCTTCATTGAAATGTCTGATATTTTCTGGTATCGGTTGATTTTCTTCCCAAGAAACCAAAGTAGGTGTAAAAATGGCATGCAAATAGCGCATTTACAACGTTGTAAATTTGGGTGCTTTGTGAGAAAATAAAAACTAGTGCATATCCACCTAAAAATACAACTTCATAATGTAAAATAAAAATAAAAATAGTGCATATATATGATGTATACACCATTCTCCACCTATAAATACAACTTTATAATGTAAAATAAAAATAGTGCATATACATCAATAATTTGTATTTTAAAATTAAGAATTCTTAATTATCAATATAATTATAATTATAATTGTTGTTCAAGGTGAAACTTGAATAAAATAATTGTGATTTTGTAAAATACTATAATGATTATTCAATAAAATATGAATTTTAAATAATAACTTATTTATTAAAAACAGAATATTAAATTAAATATAAAATTAAAATAATAATTTATAATTAATTTATATTAGTAATAAGTTAATAAATATATTAAAATAAAGAAAAAGTAAAATATTATAATAATTAGGATTAAATTAAATAAAATATAAATAAATATATATATTACTAATCTATTTATTTAATTTTTACAGTTATTAAAAATTAATAGTATTATAAAGTATTACAACTATAAAATATAAATGGTGTATTTACACTATTCTACACCTATTTTTACAACTTATTTTAAATTATAAGTTGTATTTTTGAGTGTAAATACAACGAATTACAACTATAGAATATAAATGCTGTATTTACACTATTCTACACCTATTTTTACAACCAATTAAAACCAAATACAACCAATCGCAATCTAATACACCTACTTTGGTTTCCTGGGTTTATGTCGCGATGACTGGTGTATTATGTTACGGTTTTGACAGATATACTCTATTTCCCAGAGTAGGCTAGCCTATACGTTTTGTAAATAAAGGTTTCCATGGGATTATTTTAGCAGCAGTTTCGTTATATGCAGTTTCTAATTGAGTATATCTTTTGCTAACATATAGCGAAGCTGTGGTGTCATGTAGATCTTCGAATTAAGTTTTCACTTTAGTAATAAAGGTGTCTCGGGTTTCTGTGTCTATCTTTAATATTGCTCAATCGTAATGTTTGATTTTACTAGATTTATTGTTATTAGCTCTAAGACTCAGTCTTATATTTTCTGATATAATACAATTATAAGATGCGACACTGATAAATGGGTTATAAGCTCTACAGTTTTTAACACTATTCTTCAACTTTCTATTTATGATAATATAATAAATTTGAGACATAAAGGCATTTGGATATTTATGTGTCCAGTATGTTCATTTATTAGTTAATTAGCTATTAGTCAAACTCCAATTAGTCCATTTATATATCCTATTGAGCTTACCTTTTTTGGAAGTTTGTGTTTAGACATAAGAGTTTATTTTCTAGAAGATACATTTTTAGAATATCATCATTTATGTTTGTTAGTTTATAAAATATAAATATATGAAACAAATAAATAAACTAACGAATATCCAATATTAAAAAAATATTTTAATGACTATGGCATATTTTATATATTATTATGGTAAGCTGCCTTTGTAGTTTTAATGGTATTAATATGTTTTATTTAATATGTGAGTGTTTAAAGTTAATTAAAATTGAACTTTTAAATGTTAATATATATATATATATATATATATATTGGTGTGGAGATATTAACTCCCATCCACCGGGTCCCAAGGTGGTGGATAGGGTAATATCATCCATATTTGGAGGAGAGCTGCAAATATTAAATAAGCACTCCCGAACCAAAAATCTGAGTGGACCTTTGGCAATAACTATAATACTCTGTAGCTATATAATACTATAGTACTCTGTAGCAACCCTATCAGGGTAACGGGGAAACATGTGGGAGCAGCACAGGTGTAATTGGATAGAGCGGATGAACTTCGGATGAACCTTTGGTTAAGCTAAATAGTTCGGTTAGCGAACTACTGCCCGCGATGTTGTGGTAGCGTACACATTCGCGTACTAGTTATCGAAAAGCACTATGAATAATCAATCAATCCAATTTAATTCCGCATAGCTCGTCGCGCGGAATATCAAGAAGCGCGAATCGAGGTAATTATAACTATAGATATATCGATATATCTATAGATATATATCCTAACTATAGATATATCCAGTCCTTAGATATCGGAAATAAACAACTACTGATTCAACAAAAACATCATCATCATCATCGAGACTACTAAAGTGTGACGATATTATTAAAGTTTCATCATTCAACATCAGGAATTTAACAGCGAATTTCAATCATCTGAATTAGTGTTATCAGCCATAGAGCATAATATTGTTGTAATTGTTATACAATAACACAGACAGATTCATAAATATATTAAATTAAATTTCACGAATTATATCTTTGTGACCAATGTCCACTGCATATGCATGGAAAAATACAATGAACAGTTCTATCGGTAGTGTAGGTTTTCTACTTATTCCTTTTGCTAAATCTACATTTACTAATATCGTAAAAGTAAATAAACGAACAACCTGTGCAACTTTTACTGTAAATCTCATTGAAACGATTACTATATGTTACAGCCCGACGAATATACAATTATCCTAAAACGATCAAGATATATATTTGTATACTGACATTTCATCGTACATACTAGGGATGTAAATGATGCCGAGCCGAGACTATTGGTTTTTGATACAGAGCCTAGACTTTCATTTTCGGAAAAAAAAAAACGAGCCCGAGCCGAGACTCTAGCCAAACGAGCCCGAGCCGAACAAAGACTCTAGCCAAACGAGCCCGAGCCGAACAGAGACTTTAGTCAAACGAGCCGAGACTCTAGTCAAAAAATAATCGAGCCGAAATGATGCTTTTTGGAAGTTACATTTTAAACATAATTTTTATATATTTATCCATATTTTTATATCCTAATAGTCGACATAATATTATTCTATGTATCGATAGGTGGCTATTTTGTTTATAATATACTCATATGTTGACGATTGCATTTTTTATTTAATGGCATTAACTGATAAGTAGGTAAATTAATTAAAAGTATGTTACAAATTGTAACTTACAATAGTCCAATATAGATATAACTAGGCTTTGAATTAGCAATTTACATGTATTACAATTTATATTTGTTCTTATAATTCTAATATTATGCAATTGATAGTTGGCTGATTTGACTTTTGCGTTTATGAACATATTAAGATTCTTATCAATTGACACTCCGATATTTTTGTCCTTATCTGATAGTTTGTATTGTATATTATTTATTGTAATGACATTATTTTCGTTTGATATACAAAACAATGATCCTGTTAACTGACGTTGAAACTATATTTAGCTTATGAAAGCTGAGACTAACACTTACATGATGCTTTAATAAGCATGAGTTAATAGCAATGGATTTTATAGAGACTGAGATTGCATCGATGCTTTAGGTAACCCATTCTGAGATTTAACTGATGCTATTGTTATTTACATTGAGACTGCATCGATGCTTTGGGTGACCGAGACTGAGACTGCATCAATGCTTTGGGTAACCAAGACTGAGACTGCATCGATGCTTTCGATTTGAGCATCATTTACATCACTAGTACATACGATCCATCCCAAAACACAATATGTCAATATCTGCAGGTGACTTTAATGCTCACTTGGGCCACAACTCATGCAACATGTTTTAATACCATGATATTGTCAACAGACTTGGCGGACATCAAGACTATTACATTACTGAGAATACATTTCATTTTCTCAATTTCAAATTCAAAAATAGAAAAGGGAAACTTTGAACGCATAAACATTCCAACTGGGCATAATCGCAAATAGATTATTTGTTTATAAAAAAAAGTTAAAAAAGTTCTAACAATTGTGAAACGTATACTACATTTGAAGGGGTAAGCTATGATCATCGTATACGATAATCATCGATTATTATATAATTACGATAATATATTTATATATAGGTAGATATAGGTATATCATAATTATAATTATATATAATCACATCGTATAATTACAATGACATTCAAACTAATTCTTCGAATCGATAAAAAAAGAAAATCCAGCTTAAAACCATATAGTTGTATTATATTATACACAGAAAAAAAATTAAAAAATAAATGTACAGCGATCTAATAACATATTTTAATCTAAAACATCTAACGCTGACAATTCCAATGATATATAGCTAGCCTTCATAGAGGCAAACTCTGAGACATCTATGGATCATATACATTTAAAACCTAAAATGAGCAAAAGAGAACCTTGGAAGAATAATTTTATTCTCAAAAAAACGTGAATCACTACATATTTTAGTCCATGATAATATATGTCATCCTACTGCATCTAATGAGGAAAAGTATAATTCAGCTATAGCTTTAGATTATTTCAATAGGAATACTCTGGAGCATATATACAATGAAGAACAGGCAAAACAACTTCAACATCAAATTGACGCTATACAATCAGCAGCAGAAAATTAACAACCTGCATTAGATTGGAACATATATGTACTATAGTAAACAAAATAAGCGGAAGGAAAAATAAAAATAAATACAAAATCAAAGGGCAGAATTCTTATTAACAATGACGAAATAATTGAAATATGGAAAGAACAATTGACTTAACTTCTAGCTGGAAGTATGAATCAAAGAGCATCATCTATATATGGCTATAGCTATAGCCAAGTATAAATCATACGGGAATACTATTTATCAATAAAACTAGGAAATATCACTTTACGAGAAATTGAAATAGGACTAAAAAGTATGAAACTATAGAAAGCTGATGGAATTGATAACGAGTTTTGAAGACCGGACAGTTTAACAAGTATCTTCTAGAATGTTGCAATATTATATAAATTCATAGAATTATCTAAGAATGGAGAAAATAATTCATTTTACTATTTCTAAAAAAGGAAATCTTTCAATTCCAGAAAACTATTACCTTGTTACCTTGTGCCGTCGAGTCGTAACCGACCTATAGCGATGTCCATTACAGTTCCTCTCCATATCACTCTATTTCTGGCTTCTGCTAGTATCTTCATGATATTGTCGTTGGCTATATAATTCTGCACATTATTCAGCCACGTTATGTGTGGTCTACCCCTTCGCCGTTGACCATCCATCTTTTCGAAAGCATCGATTTTTGCTTTTCCTTCTTCTTTAGAGTCCAGGTTTCTGCATATACGTATAGAATAATCGGGAAAATAAGTGTCTGTACAATTTTTACTTTAGTGGTGAGTCTTAAATCTCTATCTTTAAAAAATTTCCTCAGACTCCCCATTGCACTTTTTCCCATTGCAATTCTTCTGCGTAATTCCATATCTATTTTTCCGTCACTTGTTATCAAGGCTCCCAGGAACACAAATCTTTCAACTACTTCTATATTTACGCCATCAACTATTATAGAATCTAGTTCTCCTGTTGCCATCACCTTATTTTTTTTGACATTTAGATATAACCCAGCTTTCTCACTCGACGATTTGACTTTTTCTATAAGTTCTATAAGGTCCTCTCTATTACCGGCTATCAATGTGGTGTCATCCGCATATCTCAGGTTTGATACTTTCCTTCCACCTATGCCAATGCCTTTGTCCCACTTATCTAGATCCTCTCGCATTATCTTTTCTGCATAGATGTTGAATAGCAATGGAGATAGAATGCAACCCTGGCGTACTCCTTTACCAATCCGTATGTTGCCTGTCTCTCCATACTCTGTCCTTATAGTGGCTTCCTTATTTGTATACAAGTTACTAAGCATGACAATCAAATGTTCAGGTACTCCCATACCTTTGAGAGTGTTCCATAATCGTTGATGGTCTACACAATCAAATGCCTTCTTGTAGTCAATAAAACACATGCATAGTTCTCTTTGATTATCCCTAGCTCTTTCCATCAGCCATCTCAAGTTTGATATGTGGTCTCTAGTTCCTCTACCTCTTCGTAACCCGGCTTGTTCGATCGGTAGTTCAGGGATAAGGAAGGCCTCCAGTCTTTTTTGTAGAACTCTCATAAGTATTTTGCTAGCATGTGAGATTAAGGCAATAGTTCGATAATTCCCACATTCTTTTTTATCTCCTTTCTTGTAAATAGGGACATATATAGACTTCTTCCAATCATTTGGCCATGTCTTCATTTTCCATATGCTATTACATAGATTTGTAATGACTCTAATTGCCTCATCTCCTCCTGCTTTTAGAAACTCTATCGGTATTCCATCACAACCTGGAGCTTTTCTGTTAGATATGTGCTGTATTGCTTCATTTACTTCTATCTCTAATACATCAGGTTCATCTTCATATAAATGTACATTAAAATTATCATTCATATTAATATCTCTTCTATATAGATTTTCAGTATATTGATGCCATATCTTTTTTATTTCCTTTTCTTCAGAAACCATTTTTCCATTACTTAATTTCATAGCACATCTTGAGCTTCGTGAGCCAGTCATCTCTTTTATTTCTTTGAATAACTCTCTAGTCCTACCTATTTTATTTAACTCTTCAATTTGTCTGCATTTTTCTCTGATACTTTGCTCTTTATCTTGTCTTGCTTTCTTCTGAAATACCTCGTTAAGCTTTCGATATTCTTCATACTTTCCTTTCCTTTGCTCATACGCATATCCTTTCGTTCTTTGGCAATTTTTAGAGCTTCTTCCGAAAGCCACTTTGAGACTTTCTTCCTTTTGACTTTCGGGACCTTTTTATTTGCTGTCTCTATTAGAATAGTCCGAATATCATTCCATAGTTCTTCTGATGTTAAAACTATAGAGGTATCATATTAACTTGCATGTGTGACCAACATATACAATACAGTTCTACGAAATCGAACACAACCTGAAATTTAACAAATTATTCGCCAATCAGAAAGCAGGACACATCGTAACTCCGTAAAGAATAATGAAAGGAAAAAAATACAATATATTGTTATTTTGGTTGAGTCCTTTCATCCCTTCCAGGAACTTAGATGAAGTTTTCACTTATAACCATATATGGCTCTAATGTCGATTCAAAGCCGCTCTCATGTTAAGGCATCCGTGATTTTAACGATAGCCGATCATTTATTTATACACAATTATATAAGATCACTTCTAAATAATATTTTAAGACCCATTTAATAAAATTAATTAATGGTCCGGACGAGGCTCAAACCCGTGTCCTACTGCTTGTATGTCTGACGCCTTAACCACTGAGCCAAACAGGCAGTTATCATGTATACACTTTGTTTACTTTTATAAGGAATTTGATTCGATCGACAGGAATAAGATGGCAGAAATATTTATATCGTATACGGAATTCAAATTAAGCTCAGATCAATTTGGAAATCCGATATTCATTACTCGATTATAATAAATATATTTAGAGCAATAGTACTCGGTACTGATATACTGATCCACAGCATAACTATATATAGTAACTAACTATATTATATAGTTTATTATATATCATTATATATTATATATATAAATATATATTAACTATAGTTAGGGGCGCAGGAACTAACTATATATAGTAACTAACTATGGTTATTAAAACAAATAGGTATACTACACACATTTGAATGTAAACATTTTTATATATTACTAGAATATTAAGTAAGTTCATCTCTATATACATTCCTACTATCTTCATGTACATTCCTATATACTATATGTTTATAACCAGCCAACTACGCGTGTACACTGTTTACTGTACTATGTATACTATTAAGTGTGTATAGTATAGTATATAGTATACAGTGTATACTGTATAAAGTATACTGTACAATGTGCAGTATACATTATACAGTATACATTGTACAGTAAACAGTGTACACTGTTTACAAGTTCAGTGTACAATGTACAGTGTACATTGTATAATGCATACTGTACATTAGGGTAGCCCGTTTTGGTAACTTTTTTAGTTCCGTTCATAGAAAAGTGCCAGCTGGAATAACTCCTCTTAAGTCATTTTAGATATAATTAAAAAATAATCATTGAAAACCGACAAAAATTCAGAAAGCAAAACAATATTTAAAAAATATAGGAATTTACATTGAAAATTAATGAACAAATTTAAATTACAGATATATGAAATGAAAAAATGTTTACAAGTACAACTTTTAACATATTTTGTATATACAAAAATCCTTACAAAATATTACAATTTAAAAAAAATAATAATTAAATCAATCTACGGAAATTTTAATTTAATTTATAACATTTTTCTAAATCGAATACAAAATTTATCAATGGAATAATATAAAAAAAAATGTTATATTATATATGCCTATTATCATTATATGAATATAAAATTATAAGTAATAATATTAAAATAGCATATCATGATATATCAATATTCAAAAAATTACTTTTATTGAGCATTTAACTAAAATAAATTTTTCGATAAAATAGTCGTAACATTTTTGTTGTTAGAAAAATAATTTTTTATTATAATTATTATACCTCGTAAATATTCATTATATGCTCACAACAAAGTTTTATGCTTAATTAAAATAATTTATCAAAGAAATAATCGAATAAATTATATTAATTAAAAAATAAAAAAATTTAAATTAATTTGAAATTTGTATGTACTTTTTTTACTTTATTAATATTATAATATATTTATACACGTATTTGACAAATATGTAATTTGTATGACAACATGAACTTGCATAAATACATTAAATACATAAGTAAATATTTATATTTATAGAAATTTACATTAAATAATAAATGCAAATATATCTTCATTAAAGTGCTTTTGCTTTATCAATATTAAATATTTGTTGATGAAACTTCAGAAATATGTTTATTATGACATGTATGACCTACTGTGAGCGAGCTAGCAAAACTTTCAAAAACGGGCTTCCCTACTGTACATTGTACAATGTACACTATATATATATTATTACAATTATGAAAATTATGACACCTGTATGAAATATGTTACACGAGAAAGTATACACAGGGATTTAAGTGAGGTTATATTATGACATTTACTTAGGTAATAATCAACTTATTGTATATATGTATCAAAGATTTTCCGTAGGAATTTTTTTCGCAAAATCTTTGTATATATACTGTTGGTGGTTTTATTGGGCCAAGGTACAAATGATAGTATACGTGTTATATAATCATTCTATTGTAATATAAGGCATAATTGAAGGCATGCCTTCAGGATAACAATGTCTGCCTTCTTAACAAAGTTCTGAAATCACCGACAGTTATTTTGAAATTATAGAATAATATTGCTAGAATAATAATAATAATATTTGTTTATTTAACCACTAGTGGATTAGCTAATACAAATAGCGGATATAAATATACCCTCAAGAAGTCATAGGGGAAATGTGGATAGTGTAATACGATCCGTATATTATAATGATGGGCCGGCTTGTAATACGGGCCACTGCGATATATCAGTAACTATTATTTAAATTAAAAATATATATACAATATTTACTCAATATCATATTTATATTAATAATGCATATTTATTATTTTAACAATTGCATTCATAATTCAAATATTGTTCATTATATCAAAAATTAATTTAAAAAAAGTAAATATATACAATATTTACTCAATATCATATTTATATTAATAATGCATATTTAATATTTTAACAATTGCATTTATAATTCAAATATTGTTCATTATATCAAAAATTAATTTACCAATGAAAATGTACTAAATAATAATTTATTTATCCATCATTTACATTAAATTATTATTATTAATAATACTGTAAACATTAATTACATATTTCAAAGCATCATTGGAATAATAATACGAAGAAAAAAATGTTTAAAATATACTATATATTCAATGTCAAGTGCGTGATTAAGTTGGAGATTAAGTTCGTGATTAATTAACAGGTGCATTACAAGTTTAAAGTTTGAAATACGGGCCTGATAGAGATAACAACGACATTGGTGTCCAATGACCAATGCAAATTCTAATCCCATTCTATTACTATTTTAGATATAATATCACTGAAATAAAATGTAATATAAGTGCGTGCGACGTGTATTCATACATGCGATAGAATGCACAATTACGAGTGAGTGATAACGTGATTAGGTGTTATATTATTATCTTAGAAATTACAATTAGGTAATTATAATGACTAGGATTATTACAACGTATGCGTATTCACACATACACATATATATATAAACTGTATTTGCATTCATCGCTTTTATAGGTTTTCGTTCATGTATATATATATATATATGTTATATTAATGATATAGTTATATTAATTTTTTAGGTATACCTTTGTAGGTATATAACTTTATACATAGTGTTATTGAGATGAAGTAAACTATCGTATAATATAGTTGCGGTAGCTAGATGATGATATACCATCATTTATAAGGCATGTAGCATATAGTATACGGGATTTAACTGATATCCAATGACATATATTCTCGAGGGGGGTGATATAGGTTATCTAGAATGTTTAGGTTGTATGCTGAAGATGAATATAGAAATAGATAGATGAATTGTGAAGGCGTTGGCGTTTTCTTATTCTATAGCATGAACTTCATTATATACTACAAACTATAGTTTGTAAGGGGGAATAGAGACAGCGTTATATTGGTAAAGGGGAGATATAACGACGGAGGCGGAGAGATGTTTTGAGGTGTTAATGAAGGGTGTTATGGGGGTGGGTAAGTTGTGTAGCATACTATTCCTATAGGATGTAGCTAATAATTTTGCTATATCTATAGAGAGATATACTAGATATGTGAGGAATATAAGTGGGGATCTATTACAATTCTAATATATCTAACTTTATCATCATAAGGAATAGTACAATTATTGATAGTGATTTGTAGTATAAGATATATTATATGGGATGTTTTAATGTGAAGTGATTTAGTTGTATAAAACTTATAAGACATGTTGAGAACGTTTACTACTTTGTTTACGTTTACTACAAAACCTGTACTATTAACTAACATCGTTGGAACAATAAGAAATTAAAATATTTAAATTTCGGAATACCAATGATATGGAGAGAAGGTCAGAATCATGTATCGGATTGTTATTTTTGCATGTTAAATATTAATGGTTCATATATAGAATACATATGTATACCTTTTTACTATTTATATAATTTGATATGTATGAATACATATAAAATATAAAGCACGTGTTATATATCGTGATATACCTTCAGCTATACGGCCTGTACCTCATAATAATGATATTCCGATATCAATACCACCAGATAATTTTGATTCATTATCAGAATCAGATGATGAAAATGAAATTAATGATGATTTATCACGGGAATACATTTCCCATGAAAATAAAAGAAAATGTGAACCATTTAATCAACATGATCTATGAGTTAGCAAAATACAAGAATCTGCTCAATTATTTGGGTCTAGATTAGCAGAACGTCAATATTATCAAAGAAACAACATAATCTTGGTATCGAAGTCATGACATTGAGTTTAGGAAGTATTTACTACCAATGGAGAACTTGTATATTGTAACAATATTATTGGATTGGTAGAATGTATGGGTATTGCGTATGCAGATTCAGACAGGAGATTATTTATCGATTCATTAAATAAAAGTCTTAAGGCAGTTTTATTATACAATGGTAATAGAGTATATTCAATTACTGTCGGTTATTCAATTAGTATATAAGACAATTACAATAATATGATTGTACTTCTTGATTCATTAAATTTTATTTTCACAATTGGATGATTTTTGGAAACTGAAGGTAATATATTATAATAATTATAATTATTTAAAATGTTTTATTATTTTAATATTTACATATGTAGATCGTCCCCATACTTTTGGGTATGCAATCTGGGTATACCAAATACCCATGCTTTCTCTGAAAATGGGATACTAGAGCTGACGAGAACATTATTCAAGACGCATAGGCCTATGGCCAGAATATAATTTACATACTGGTTCACATAATATCATCTAGAATTCTCTTGTTATAGAATACTATTCTTTTATTCCTCCATTATACATTTTTTAAGATCCCATCTTGATTATATTCTTATAGCAGTTGTGGTGATTTTAGCGAAGAAAAAATGTCCTTAAGGAAAGTGCTTTCACCAGGATATTACTATAATGAAAGATACATATCAAGGAAAATGGGATGTAAATATGCTTTCGGACTACAGTTTGTGTTTAAAAATAGACGATATTAATGCAAAACACAAGAGAAAGGCTATCAAACAGTCATTTATATAGTATTTAAATAATATTCTATAATATTGATACATATTATTGTTATTTTATATTACTAATAAATTATATATATCACCTAAATATATTTTTCTTGATAATTTATTTGAAATATTTCTCATATTTGTTGACAAAATAAAAAGTTGAATAAAAAAAAGAACTAGAGCTGATTAAGCAAAACGGTTTTCAGATTTGAATTCAGTGTCAAAAAGTAGCTTATAATCAGTTAAGAACCCTTGATAACAAACAAAAAAAATTCAAATGCAGACCAGTGTAATATTATGCAATATATTTAATTTTTATTAATTTTTCTTAACATATTTGGTAATATTATAATTATGTATAGTTATTTAATGTAAACAAATTTCATATATATTACCGTTGTAATTATAGTAGCATCGACCAAAACCCCCTCATCGCATATGATATTACTATGTTATCTTTATTCAATTATATAATTCATATTTTTAATTAATTTTTATTTCATTTTATGTAGAATATTGAGTAGTTTAATATAATATAAAATTAATCATAACAATATTATTAATTGTGTTGTAATTTACCATTAACTCTCCGCTATTTATTACAATAATAGGGCAGAAAATGCACTTATTACATAATCGATAATATTATTCAATATATTTGATTTTTCTTAAAATATTAGGAAACATTAACATTATACACAGTTCGTTAATGTAAAATGTGTTCATATCTATTACCGTTGTGATTATATTGCCATCGCCCAAAACCCCCTCACGTCCCCTACATTTGTTATAGAGATAACCTGTGTGTTTTATTATTTTAATTAAACCCAATCATGTATGAACTATATAAGAATGTTATATACGAATATGCTCGATATCAATTAAGTTTAATGTATTAGATTAGTAACACCCAGGAATTATTGTATATATATATCTATTTGTTATTAAAAACCAATTAAATTGTCATAAAAATAAAAATGATTAACGATTTTTATGAATATGTAAATTATTGATATTCAAGTAAATTAAATTCACACAAATATTATATTAATAAACAACCTAATTGTATTGGTATATATAACCGCATTTTATTTAACCTTCTACAATTTCAATATAATATATACATTAGTAGGTATACTAATAGTATCATATACTAGTATACTTAATATATTATATAATAGTGATAATAATTATTTCTATACCCTTAACATATCTATGGGTTTCATGGATGCAGTTTTGTTGATATTTATGTATTTTCATTGTTTTATTTCATTGATATTATTCCCTTTGGGAAATAACTCGGATTCCTTTTCACGCATGACCTTGAATACGTTACGGATGGTGACCTCCGCTGCCCCGGTTGCACATCGAATTTCTGTAATCACGTGATTATATTATTAAGGGAATGCTGTGCGAATAATGGATTAATTAATAATTGCATTAAATTAATGAAATAACGCTATTATTAGATAGTTAAAAAACTCTATTCGAATTATATAATTCGGCTTATTTAACTTTTAATAACTAATCAATATGGTTTATATATTATTAATAAAATATTAAATTTATATTATTATATATATATAGTATTAATTCAAATTAAACTGGATTATTTATGATTTCGAAACAAATGAAACCGGATCTAGTTGGTTTCGAAACCTCGATATTTTCAATACTTTAAATAATTAATAAGTTCGAATAATTTAAATTAATTTTAAAAATCTTGTTCGTGACTTATATATCGCTGAGCGACAATAATAACAAAATCGGTCTTATTTTGAAGCCCTTTAGTAGAAAGCGAAACATATATTATATATAAATATAATATAAACCCATTGTAGATTTCTCATATGGTGTATTGCGTGCAGCCATGTATATTGCAGTAGCCGCTACTGTGATCGCACTTAGACTAAATACATTAATATAATTAAATGTTGTTATTTATATTAATGTATAATTTCAATAATAATAGTAATAGAAATATAAAACTACACTTAATAACTACAAATAATATATATATATATATATATATATATATATATACTAACCTCTTGACATATGCATATTATTTAGATTTTTATAGTAATATTATTTATATCAATATATATTCTAAAATAAAAACTATGAAAATAAATATATTCTTTAAATTATTTGTTTGACCAATATTGAAAATGTTTATCACTTCGTGTGAGAAAATAATAAGTCAAATTTTAATTGTGTACCTCCTTAGTATTTATAATATATAGCAGTATTAACTATTATATTTATATAATTTAATTTATTTTACCGCTATTATCAATTATTTAGTAATCAAAAAATACATAAAATGCTGATGGATATATCCAGTGAAGTTTAATAGACTTATGTTCAATATATAATTGAAATTAAATCTGTACAAATGGGAATCGAATGAATACAGTTTTAATACTGTAGAATAATTATAACCATTCTACCATATTTGTAATACATGTAAATCTATAAAGTATATACTAATCATACGGTGTTCTCGCTTAGAAACGCGAGTCTATAGGTTTATATGCACGTCTAGATGTATGCATGGATACACGCTATAGCTTGTAATACTTAATACACACTTAATACACACTTAATAGTGTGTATTACCTATACATAGATATTAACCCTGGTAATAAGTCCATTTCGATTGCTTTCTTAGCGATGCATGTAGCGGTGTTCTGAATTTCTCTATTCAAATTCAAATTTGCACAATATCTAGACTGTGAGCGTATAAAGGATATATTAGAATAATTATATATTAGTATATATAACATAAAATGTATACAACTATAGGTGATACTATTAAAAAGTACGTAATATACAAATGTAGCTAAGAAGATATATAGTTAAGAAGGAGATACATTATACAGGTGAGTGATACCGAGACTGTAGTATTATAGGGGCAAGTAAGTGTCCTAATTAATACGATAAGGTCAAAGTTCACATGAATGACACTATAGGGAGTTAAAGTTATCTCGGTTATTAAGCGAGACGTGGGTGATTTCTATAGGTAACCATGTATTCTTCGGGTGATGCTATGTTCACACTGGTTTCAAGCGAATCTACTATTACTCGAAACATGCGGCCAATCTTGGTTTTTGACACTTTTGACACGGCGCATATCTCTACATATATTATTTATATTATAATTTATGTGATTTAATTTATTAAGAATATATTAGTGTGTTCATCTAAATTATAATCTAAAATAATAATTAAATTTATATAATATATATATATACATGTATAATTATAATTAATTTACAATTTATTTTTCTAGTATTTAATACTAATTAATATATTAGATAAATATGTAATTATTACATTTTGTTTTCTTTTATCTATAAATAAATAGATCTGTAAACATATAATTTACAAACAGAGATAACATCATAGTAAAAAGTATACACATACGTATACTATATATAAACCCTTAAACGTTCGTGAAACGCCTTCCTGCCGACAAGCTAAAAAGCAACATGCCGATATCATAGCATCTCTAGACTTGCCCTTTATACCTATTTTGTAGTACATTTTCTGGAAATGTTCAATTCCTCGATCCTATTATGAATAGGATATAAATATAATATATTATCTTAATAGATAGGTATAATATATTATAATATTATTATTAATATTAATTAATTTAATAATATTATTATAATATTTAATAAATGTACAATAATTCATAATTTGAGTATAAAAATAAGATATATATATATATATACATATTGTAATAATAATATATATAATACTTAATTATTTAGTTATTTATTAATATCTTATAAAATAAAGTATTTGAAAAAATGACTTATATGTATATATAAATATATTTGATGAATTAGTACCATTATATAATATGTAGTCTAGTATAATAGTATATGTATGCGTGTTTTATGTCCTATAAAATGAAATATAATATAAACGTATCAATAATAATATACTAAAATATAAACCACTACTATCTTCGGAATGTTCATCTTTTGCGCCATTTCCGAAAGATCTGCATACGCAGTTACCAAAGTGCTATTAGCAGAGGGCCTTGGGCCGCGGTTCCTGTAGATTGGAACACCGTTTTCAAAACTGGCTGCACCCGTACCTCTACTAATACGGGTGCTCAAGTCTTCACCATCGAATATCGGGTTCTGTTAATCGGGTGAACATATCATTAATACACTATTGATTTATGTGTATATCAATATCAATATATATATAGTTCGATACCATATACATAATGTATACTAATAGATACTTATCATATCGTCATATATTAGTCATACTATAGTATACATTATGGATGATAATAGTATAAAGTAGGGTTGGATACCTGGTTAGATAGAGTGACACGCCCAATGGGCGCCAATGGGTGTCGCCCATCATATCGCACACAGTAGTTATACTTATATGTTAGTGAAGTGTATGTATACGTGTGTATTAGTAGACATACAGTGTCTGTCACAACTAATCGGTATGTCCATCATCGCCTAGGACATCGAATACACTAGTTGTGGACGATAATAATTGAAATGATTCATATTCACGACGCTATTTAGAACGTACATTTATTGAATACTTTTGTTTGTTATATATATATATTTACTATAACTTTATTAAAATAATGTTAATACATAGTTAATATTATTATATAGTAGTATTATACATATATATATATGTAAAGCTGAATTGAATTTAATATTTATTTAAATACTTAATACATCATAAATGATTCCTCAAAATGTATGTAGGAAGGTAAATGTTGATATGAGGAGGTAAAGGAATGATCTTGGATACGTAGGTTATATATAACCTACGTATATACTATATACATAAATGAATAAATAACTATTTTTATGACCTATATAGAATAAAAGAGAAGATTAATGATGAATGAGAAACAGTAACGGTAATATGTGTATATGTATATTAATATGTGAAAGGACGAGTGAATTAACTTGTGTTTCAGTAAGAGATACAGTAATTATTTTCGAATTTGTCTAATAAGGAATATATGATAATATTCATATTTAGTGATTGCAGCAATATGAGGAATGAAGATAAGATTAGAATTAAGTATAACGCCTAAATTATATTCAGTATGGGAAAGGGTATATTACAATGTTATCAATAATAAAAGTAAGGGAAGTAAGAAGGAGATAGAAACATATTCAATAGTTTTGTATACATTACATAGCATATTATTTGAATTAAGCTATTATTTATCATTAGCACACTTGGAGAATTGATCATTGAAACTTGATGGTGAATTAATTCGTAATAGCATATATAACATAAAATATAAAATATAATATATATATATATATATATATATATATATATATTATCTACTCGCTAGATAGCGCTAGGGCTTACCTCAGCGGGTCCGACACGTGACATGTCCTTGGGAGCATCACGGAATGTCCTCCACTCGGCACTTACATCTATTACCCTATCCGCTACCACTAGTCCGCAATCCGGACAAATCATGTCACCGGCGTGACTATCGTCTATTAGGACGGCGTCTGGGTGATAAGGGCACGCTATTTTCGCTCCCGCACCGCTGTGTGAATAACAGCATGTTACGTAATGCTTATCTGGCACACCGCACACACGTGTGCTTCCAGTGGAAGGTGAATAAATGTCAACACCGGAATGTGGTGATGTAGTGTATTCTATAGTATGTGATCAGGGTTGGCAAAAACCCCAAAAATCTAAGAAATATGTAAGAGGTTTTTGGGTTATTGGGTTTTTGGTGGGTTTATAAGTATTGGTTATATGGTTATATGGTTATAAGTATTCTAATAAATGATTTATATTATTATAATAAATATAAATAATTAATATATATTTTAAATATAATTATATTTATTAAATCACATATAATAATAGCAGATATAAATAGACTCATCAATATATATATATATATATATATATATATATATATATATTTATTGATTGATTGAAAGTTTATTTAAACACTTAAATAAATCATAAATAATTTCTAAAAATTGTATATATAGAATAAAATAATAGATTAGGTAAAACAATAAATACCATTAATAATAATAAAATAAAATAGAATAAACCATACGTAAATTAATAAATAAAATAATAATGACAAAAAATATTAGTATTACAGGTTGCCACCTGATATAAATTTTTGTATATATTTCATGAATTTTTATGCGATTTTATGGATCTAATATATATATATATATATATATATATATATACCCTATAGGGTGGGAGTGAATTCCATAGTTTTGGACCAATATAACTCAGTTCCCGAGTATTCATTTTTGAGGGATGGAGAAATGGGGTAGATAGAAAATGAGATTCATGGTTTCTAAGAGATGGAAGGGAAGATCTTTGTATTAGAGAAGCAGAAATATAGGAGGGGCAATTCGAAGAGTATATTGAGGAATGAACAATAGATAGTATGCGATAAGCAGAGCGTTTGTTAAATGGGAACCATGGAGGTAATTGTTGGTATGAGGAAGTAGAGGTATGATCTCGAATACGTAGGTTATATGTTATACGGATTGATGAATGAATAACTCGATTTGGGGGAGAGAGAGAGTATAATGGGAGATTGATAAGGATCAAGGAACAGTGATATATACGTGAGAGGACAATGGAATTAACTAGAGTTTTAGTAAGAGATAAAGTAATTTATTTTTCTAATTCTAAATAGATGATAATTTGCAGATTTAGTAATGGCAGTAATATGAGGAATGAGGAAAAGAGTAGAATCAAAAAGTACATACATATATATATATATCATTATTAACTTACTTGTAAATTAGTTTAAATGTGATGATTAAATAATAATAATTAATTATATACTAAAACTCAAAAATAATAATGAAAACAAAAATGAAAAACCCCCAAAAAACCCAAAAACCCCTAAAATTATCAAAAGGTTTAAACCCAAAAACCCAATAACCCAAAAATCCAAAAACCCCTACTTCTGCCAACCCTGTATGTGATATTTATTATAAATCTAATAATTGTATATAATGAAGAGATATCAAATAAGAATCAAGTATCATAGATAATGATTTAATATATCGAATATATTAATTGTTTACACTAACTAGAGGTATATACATATATTATATTATAAAATGAGTATCAAGTAATACACGTTCAGCTATCTTAATCAGCTATACACCGGTATATAGTTATAGTTGTTGTGGGGAGTGGGTATGTAGACATGATGTAATTAATATTGGAACACATTCAGACGTGGGAGCAAGTAGAGAATCGATAAGAAATCATTACGAACAATAGGGACAAATACTTACATATAAATAAATAACAGGGAATATTAATGACATTTTGGAAATAGGTTTAGAGTGTAGTATATTAACGAGTGTAGTATATCTATAATATAGTGGAGATAAGTATACTTATAAATATATATATTTAATTAATTGTTGAAGGATATGCATATTATAATATGGGTATATAAGCATAAGTGTTATATATGTATGTTAAATATAAATATAATTGTACATTAGAATATTATAAAACTAACGAATCGCGTATTAGAGAATTCATATTTATAAAATTATATAAATAGGCGAATAATAAAAAAACTAAGTTTCTGAATAATAAATTATGTAACTATTTGGTAACTATTTAGATTAACTAATTATTGTTTATTATTGTTTATTTATCAATTTAATTTTTTTTAATTTTAAATTTATTTTTTATATATATTATTTAATATAATATGTATTTTATACAATACATATATATATATATATATAAAATAAATATTTATTATAATGTTCAATATAATATTTACATTATACAATGTATATTGATGTATTTTAATAGACTATAAACTTTTACGCAATATATTTTATGGGAAAATAATAGATCAAAATAAAATGTTGTGGATATATAATTATGAAGCATATGGGCTTAATAATTAGTATAAGTGCATTACAATAGGAAACAATATATATATATATATATATATATATATATATATATATATATATATATAATAGGACTTATTATAGAGTATAGCATAATATATATATATATATATATATAAAATTTAATTTATTACGCTTAATAATTAGTATTAGTGCATTACAAATAGGAAACAATATATATATATATATATAATAGGACTTATTATAGAGTATAGCATACTATATATATATATATATATATATATACAATTTAATTTATTACGTAATAATATATTCGCATAACACCCGACGCATATACATATATATATATATATATATATATATATATATATATATATTTTATATTATAAAACTAACTAAGTAGGTATAGAATTCATATTTATAGTATAATAAAAACAGGTGATTAATAGAAAACTAAACTGTTGAATAATAAATTATGTAATTATTTAGTTTATAATAATTATATCACATTGTTTAGTTATAAATTTAATTTTGAAAAATTTTTAATTTTATTTTCATAATTATATAATATTTATTATAATGTTAAATATTTATATAGAATAGTACATTATCACAATTAAATTGTTATGTTTTAATAGACTAAACAACATTAACGACACAAATGTATGTTACATACATTGTGTATGTGCATCCTATGTGTATTGTGTTATATATTGTGTATACTACACTATCCGGTTAATGCACATAATCGGGAGTATTATAAACAATGGAAACCCAGTAAATAACAACATACAAATATAAACATATTATGTTCATAATATGAACATATTTATATGATTTTGCATATGTATTTGACAACATATTTATAATAATAATAATAATAGAAAGGTTTATTGACTCAGAAAACGATGGACGTTTATGTGCGTCAAGTTGAAATAATAAAACAAATAAATAGTTACGCAAATAATAATAAATTTAAAAAGAAGACATTATAATTATACCATATATGTATGTAGTCGACATTTAAAACTCATATATGATGACATGGTGCGTAATTCATCGGGAAGACTATTCCAGTATTTCGGAGCAGCAACCGTGAAAGCAGCATCTGCATACATAGATGAGACAAGCGGTAGAGAGAGTTTCATCAGCTCACATTTGCGACTCGGACGAGTAGTTGTTCGAATTATGAGTCCCTTCGATAGGTAAGACGGAACTCCCATATATATAGCCTTGTGAGTAATGCATAGAAGTCGAAACTTGCATAAATCTCGAAACTGCAACCACCCGAGAGTCGCCATTATGGAATGTATAGATATGGTTAAATCACTACGCTTTAGCTTAAATAATATGCGAACAGCTCTACGTTGTATTGAATCGAATTTTTTCATCAATTTTTGCGGAATATTAATTAAAAGCGAATTACAATATCTAAGTCGACTACAAACTAATGAATGTAATAATGATTTAGTTAAATTAAATGTTAGCTTAGAGCGAGCCTTGCCTATATTATACAGGAAATAATTAGCAGTGCGGACAGTGTTTGATATATGTACTGAGTAATCTAATACATTATTTATAGTAAACCCTAGAGTAGTGATGGTGTTTGAGATAGGAAGTGAGATAAGGAATGGATGAGTGAGAGTAATTGAAGAAAGAGATCTAGAAAGTATAATGCTATCAGTTTTAGTAATATTTAATGAAAGTGAATTACAGGAAAACCAAGAGATTAAATCTTTAATACAGTTAGCAATTGAAAGTTGAATTATGTCAATATCAGAACCAGGTGGAAAAAAAGTATAAATTTGTAAGTCATCAGCAAAGAGGTGATAACGAATATTTGGGTATTTTTTAAAAATCAAATTAATGGGAAGAATATACAAAATAAAAAGAATCGGACCCAGTACTGATCCTTGAGGAACGCCATGTGTGTGATCAAATGGAGCCGACAAAGATGACTTGATCTTTACCGAAGATATTCTATTAGATACAAATGACATCAACCAGTTGTGAACCTGTCCATGAATACCTATTTCACGTAGACGGTAAGAAAGAATCATATGATTTAACGTATCAAAGGCACTAGACATATCAAGAAGAACCAAATAACAAGAAGCCTTATTATCCATAGATAGTATAATATCGTTAAACACAATGTTTAGGGCAGTTTCTGTACTATGATTGGGAAGGTATGCACTCTGAAAGCAATCCACAATAGAGTTCGATATGATATAATCAATAAGCTGACGCGCAACTATGCGTTCCATAGTCTTAGAAATTGATGATAATTGCGAAATAGGACGATAGTTGGATAGTATGGAAGAATCGAGATTATGTTTCTTTAATATCGGAGTGATGTAAGCATACTTCATCGATTGTGGTACAATGGATGAAGATAATGATACACGAATTATACCAGTAATTATATCAATTAGATAGGGAGATAATATACGAAGTAAATTAAGAGGAACAGGGTCAAGTGGGGAATTGGATTTCAAACAAGACATGAGAGAAAGGACAACAGAAGAAGTGGGTAAATTAAAATAAGACCAGTGAGTATCAGAGAAAGAGGGTGAACTTTCAAAATAAATAGAATCTACTACAGGAAGATCATCTATTATTTTTAAAACTTTATTTTGAAAAAAGTTAGCAATTATGTGCATTATGTGCATAATATGTTCATATTAATATGTTATCACACAAATATAATGTTCATACAAATATGTATTTGACAACATATTATTATGCTATTTTATTGCAATTATCCTATTTTATTAAATATAGTTAATATAGATAAAATAGACTCCTATTCGCATAATCCTATGTTTACCCATTGAGCTGTGTAACGAGTGTAATACGCCATTGGTTATTCCTGAAATATTAAAGCCTGTATACCAGTGTATCTTCCTGACATATTACTTGCTATATGACCTCGTAAATTACAAATATAAGTCAGTATACTGGAAGGTGGGAGCCAGGGAAAGCGTCAACGAGACGAACCTCGGAGATGTGACGTGACGACCTGAATCCAGAGTCTGTCTTCCGACTAGGGATGTAAATGATGCCGAGCTTTTGATGCCGAGCCGATACTTTTGGTTATTGATGCCGAGCCGAGACTTTCATTATCGGAAAACCAAACGAGCCCGAGCCGAGCTGAGACACTAACAAAACGAGCCCGAGCCGAGTTGAAACTTTAGGTAACTGAGACTGAGATTGCATCATGCTTTAGATGTGAGCATCATTTACATCACTACTTCCGATGCAACAGAATCGACATACGACAGCAGACAAAACCTCCGTCAATCCAGCCAATAGACATACCTGTCAGTTGCCCCATCTGATTTAACATCACTAGTTTCATTATCGCGAGCCCATCGCGTTATCAAACCCTTTATTCTGCATTGTTTTTTTTAATATTTCAAAAATGAGATGTAAATATTTAAAAAAATACAAAATATATTACAAAATATATTTTAAAAATATGTCGAAAAATATTTTTTTTAAATGTTGAAAAATATTTTTTTTTAAATAAAAAATATTTCAAAAAATATTGTTTTTTTTTTAATATTTCAATAAGTTAGTTTTAATATAACAGAATATTTAAAAAAATACAAAATATATTTTAAAATTAAAAAAATAATTGTGCAGCGATCTAATAAAATATTTGATTCTAAAACCTTTAACGCTGACAACTCCAATTATAGATAGCTATCCTTCATAGATGCAAACTCTGAGACATGTGAAGATCATATAAATGTAAAACCTAAAATGAGCAAAAGAGAACCTAGGTTCTTGGGAGAATAATCTTATTCTCAAAACGTGTATCACTACACATTTTAGTCCATGATAATATATGTCATCCTACTGCATCTAATGAGGAAAAGTATAATTCAGCTATAGCTTTAGATTATTTCAATAGGAATACTCTGGAGCATATATACAATGAGGAACAGGCAAAACAACTTCAACATCAAATTTACGCTATACAATCAGCAGCAGAGAATTAATATATGCATGAGCTTGGAACATATATAGTAAACAAAATAAGCGGAAGGAAAAATAAAAATAAATACAAAATCAAAGCGCAGAATTCTTATTAACAATGACGAAAGAATTGAAATATGGAAAGAACAATTTTCTAAACTTCTAGCTAGAAGTATGAATCAAAGAGCACCATCTAGCCAAGTACAAATCATACGTGGTACGTAATACGATTTATCAATAAATCATATAGGGAATATGATTTATCAATAAAACTAGAAGATATCACTTTAAGAGAAATTGAAATATCACTAAAAAGCATGAAACTATAGAAAGCTGATAGAATTGATAACATTGCTAGCGAAGTTTTGAAGACCGGACAGTTTAACAATTATCTTTTAGAATGGTGAAATATTGTATATAATAAAAGAATTATCTAAGAATGGAGAAAATAATTAATTTTACTATTTCTTAAAAAGGAAATATTTCAATTCCAGAAAACTATAGAGGTATCACATTAACTTTCATTAACGCCAAAATATACAATACAGTTCTACGAAATCGAACACAACCTGAAATTTAACAAATTCTTCGCCAATCAGAAAGTAGGAAACATCGTAACTCCGATTAGAATAATGAAAGGAACAAAATAATATATATCATGTATAAACTTTGTTAACTTTTATAATGCATTTGATTCGATTGACAGGAATAAGATGGCAGACATATCGATATCATACGGAATTCCAAATTAAGCTCAGATAAATTTGGAAATCCAATATTCATTACTCAATTATTTGTATTTTATGTATATATAGTTTATTGACTTCACAAACACATGGTTATTATAGGCGTCGTTAGATAATAAAAAACAAAAACAAAAATAAATAGATAACAAATAATAAAATAGAACGAATTACAATATTGTAATTCGTCATATGACTTAAAATGGACATACAGTTTACGTTTAAAAAATGAAAGTGATGTTACACAACGAATATCATAAGACTGTGAATTCCAGCTTTTCGGAGCAATAACCGATAAAGCTGGTTCAGAGTATGCCAACGATGTAGATCGTTGCACCAATTTCATGATGTAGCACTTCCGACTGGATCTGTTCGAACTCTGAATAGTAATGGATTGAGCTAAATATTCAGGAAATCCACGGTGTATAGCCTTATGTGTAATACACAATAGCCTATGTATACACATATATATAAACTTAAGCCAGCCTAATTATCTCATTAAATCAGATATAGAAACTATTGAGGCAAAATTTAGTTTATATAATACACGTATAGCACGACGTTGAATACGCTCAAGTTTGTACATAAGGTTAACAGGTAAATTACATAATAATAATTAACAGCAATATATAAGTCTGCTGAATACTAGCGAGTGAATTAAACATTTCGTTATGGCGAAGGTAAGCTTATAACGAGATTTTCTAATATTATATAGAAAATAGTTGGCAGTGCGAATCATGTTATTAATATGTGGAGAGTAGTCTAGGTGAGAGGTTAGAGTGAAACCGAGGGTAGTTATAGATTCAGAAGTTGGTAGAGATAGTAAAAAATGAGTGATTGATATAGGAGAACTGGGTCTCGAAAATATGATAGTGTCAGTTTTAGTCATATTTAAGGAGAGAGAGAGTTATGAGAGAACCATTCAGTGAGATCAGTAATACAGTTAAACATAGACATTTGAATCATATAAGAATCACTAGAACTAGGAAATGACGTATATATCTGTATATCATCAGCATAAAGATGATAGTGAATATTGGGATATTTGTGAAAAATTGATTTAATAGGAAGAATATAAATAATGAAAAATATAGGCCCAAGAACAGAGCCTTGTGGAACAACATGTTTGTTAACATAAGGAGGAGACAACGAGGAGTTAATCTTCACTAAAGATGTTCTAGATGAACAAAAGACATAAACCAACCGTGGAATTGACCGTATATACCGATTTATTAAGTCTAATGGAAAGAATATTGTGATACAGGGTATCAAAGGCACTATATAAGACAAGTAGTACGAGATAGCATGGGGCTTTATTATCAAGAGATATGAGAATATCATTAATGATTAAAGTAAGGGCAGTTTCGGTACTACGATGAGGAAGATACGCACTTTGATATTTATCAACAATATCATTTGACGTAGTGTAATAAATAAGTTGAGTGGACACAACTCGTTCTAAGGTCTTAGATATTTATGATAGTTTGGATATTGGACGATAACTTGATACATTAGATTGGTCAAGAGTAGCTATTAGAAACCTAGGTTTTTTTTAAATCGGAATAATATATGAATATTTCATGGAGTGTGGAACAATAGATGATATAAGAGTCTATGAACGATTTCAGTGATAAGTCCAATAAAATATGGTGATAATGAACGAAGTAGATTGAGTGGAATTGGATCAAGTGGGGAATTATTTTCAAGGATGTCATCCGAAAGATTACAAAGTCATGTATGGGAAGAGTAAAACATGACCAATGATTCAGATTGGATGTTAAATTGGGATTGATTGGTACCGAGTTGATGTTTGGAAGTACATTAATAATACTAGACATTTTTTGTTGGAAGAAATTGGCAAACAATGAACACATAACTGAATCATGTTGGTGAGGAAGATGCTTGGTCTGGGTTATACCTCTTAAGATGAAATACAATTTGTATGCTTGCTTAGTAGATATTTCATAACTAACGAGCATATCAGTGAAGTATGACGATTTATTAGAGAACAAATTATAAGAAATATATTTAGAGCAATAGTAATAGTATATAATGATTAACACCAACTCGAACGCAATTATTGACTCTAACTATTAGAGGTTACAGTTTAAATATATTATTTAAATCTCCGTAAAAGGGGTTTTACACCTAATTATTAGAGTTAATAATTGTGTTCGAGTTGGTGTGAAACCCCTTTTATACCTCGTAATTATTCATTATAGGCTCACAACAAAGTTGTATGCTTAATTAAAATAATTTATCAAAGAAATAATTGAATAAATTATATTAATTAAAAAATAACAAAATTTAAATTTATTTGAAATGTTTACGTAATTTTTTACTTTATTAATATTATAATATATTTATACACGTATTTGCCAAATATATAATTGTTATGACAACGTGAACTTGCATAAATACATAAAATACATAAGTAAACAGTTCTGTAGAATTTTAAAATTGTAGAAATTTACATTAAATCATAAATGCAAATATATCTTCATTAAAGTGCTTTGCTTTATCAATATTAAATATTTGTTGATGAAACTTCAGAAATATATTTAGTATGACATATATGACCTACTGTGAGCGAGCTAGCAAAACTTTCAAAAACGGGCTACCCTACTGTACATTTTACAATGTACACTATACATATATATTATTACAATTATTAAAATTATGGCACCTGCATGAAATATTTTACACGAGAAAGTATTCACAGGGATTTAAGTGAAGTTATATTATGACATTTAATTAGGTAATAATCAACTCATTGTATATATGTATCAAAGATTTTCCAAAGAATTTGCTTCGCAAAATCTTTGTATATATATTGTTGGTGGTTTTATTGGGCCAAGGTACAAATGATAGTATACCTACGTGTTATATAATCATTGTCTTGCCTTCAGGATAACAATGCCTGTCTGCCTGCTTAACAAAGTGCTGAAATCATCGAAAGTTATTTTGAAATTATATAATAATATTGCTAGAATAATAATAATAATATTTGTTTATTTATCCACTAGTGTATTAGCTAATACAAAAAGCGGATATAAATATACCCTCAAGAAGTCATAGGGGAAATTTGGATAGTGTAATACGATCCGTATATTATAATTATGGGCCGGCTTCTAATACGGACCGGCTTGTAATACGGGCCACTACGATATATCAGTAACTATTATTTAAATTAACAATATATTTACAATATTTACTCAATATCATATTTATATTAATAATGCATATTTATTATTTTAACAATTAAAAATATAAATTAATTTACCAATGAAAATTTACTAAATAATAATTTATTTATCCATCATTTTCATTAATAAATTATTATTATTAATAATACTGTAAACATTAATTACATATTTCAAAGCATCATTGGAATAATAATACGAAGAATTTTTTTTTTTAAATATACTATATATTCAATGTCAAGTGCGTGATTAAGTTGGAGATTAAGTTAGTGATTAATTAACAGGTGTTGGCTACGTCCCTCCTGATTTCAAAGTAGCTGCCATCTCCCCCATCTTTAAAAAGCCTAATCTTGACTCCCTGAATTCTTCTAACTACCGACCTATCTCCTACCTCTCAATCCACTCCAAAGTCCTCGAACGTGTTGTCTCCTCCCAACTCATCACCTACCTCACAGCCAACAATATCCCTAACATATTCCAAAGCGCCTACCAGCCTGGGTGGTTGGGATCACCTATATATGTAAGCTAGTGTAAAATTAATATTGGATTCATTTAGACTTATATACAATAAGTATATGTACAAAAAATTAGAACAAATGGAACAAAGTGTGATTTTCGCCAGCCATTTATATAATTAGAAAATATTGCATTGCATTACATATGAAAATATGCCTTAAAAAAAATTTAAATATCACTTTCTAGCCCATAAAATAATTGTAATTACTTGATATCTCGAAATCAGGTCAAAACACATCAATGAAGATTTACAGTAATCAAATTTTTTTTTTCTGGTATTTGGTTAAATTTTTTTTTTAATTATTCGACAAAAAAAATCAGTTGACAAAAATATTGAAATAAAATATATTTTTTTATTATTTCAGAATATTTGATTTGTATTAATGTTATAGAGTATATATGGATATTTTTGTTTTTTAAATAGTTATAATTGTATATTTTTAAGACTGTTTTATGTTTTTTGTGATTTATAATGACCAAATTTTGACGACATCGAAAAAGTATAAATTTATTTATTATTTAATTTTTTTCATCGTCAATACGTTGTATATATAATTATTATATATATTTTTGCCGTCGCAATAAATTTGTATATTGATTTCCATTTTTTTGAACCGTCGAAGATATTGATTTTTTTGTGAAATTTCATTATTTTCAATTTTTCAACTAATACTTTTATAAATAGTATTCATTGTAATATTATTCAAAACTTAATCAGCTAGGTAATAAGCATTACCTTTTATTATTATAAGATGTATGTATGTATTAATACTTACTAATAATAATATTGAAATGTATATGATATATTATGAAAAATAAAGTTAAATCGAATATATAAATATTTATTAAAAAAAATAAAGTTAGTAATATATATATGATAATAAATATATAATAATTATAAAACAGTATTTATTTTAGTTATAAAATTATGTTTAGATATAAAACAAGGTACAAGTTTACTTTCCATTAAAGTTATGTGTATACGGGAATCTCTTGCTTCTGCGGAAACAATAGTTTTTGCTGTCTGCGATACAATTCTAATATGGCGTTCTACTGCTTGGGTATGTGATGGGTAACGACTAAATTGTATAACAGGAACGCTATTACTAATATATTCTAGGAATTCTGAACTAGAAATATGATTAGTTAAATTTGATTCTAGCCATATTCCATCATTGTCTATCAAATTAGAGTAATGTGTTGCATCAAAATAAATGAGGGGTTTAATAAATTTTCTTACGTTAGTTTCACTGTGAGTTCTACATTGAATAATATTACGAGCAGCTCTAAAACGAATATTACTATCCTCGTCAGTAAGCATAGCGCATAGAATATTTTCACTATGTAAACAATAACTATTGTTTCTAATAACTTTGTATATTATATTTAATAAACGATCATCATTTAATTTCTTAGAATTACTTATAATATTATATATAATTTGTGGTGAATTGTAAAAAAATGGGTTTGTCTTCACTTCAAACCAAGTGCAAGCATAAACATTTATAATATAAGTACATAGTAATTTGAAATTATCAGTAGGAGATTCTGTTGAAACATATACTCGTAATGTACGGTTTTCTGTTGTTAACCAACGCGCATACCCTAACTTTCCTGGAGAACGACCAAATATATTAAAGTTATTTGATTGTGGACCATTTGTAATATACATGATAATATCTAAGAGATACAATTGATCGGAGCTTAGAGTCTGCCTATCAATATTAACCAGATTGGCATTGAATTCATGCGATATGGCAATAATGGGAAATATAGCATGCGGCAATTCCCTGCAATTTAGAAGTTTAAGTCCAACTGGTCCAGTGAAAAGATTAGGCCCACTTGTTTTCCCATCGAAGATAGCAAATATCTTCTTAAGCGGCAATTCATTCATATGAAGAAGACAAATCTGTGCATTAAAAATATAAATAGAATAATAGATTAATAATAGGATAAGTATATATACTGTATATAAACCCTTAAACGTTCGTGAAACGCCTTCCTGCCGACAAGCTAAAAAGCAACATGCCGATATCATAGCATCTCTAGACTTGCCCTTTATACCTATTTTGTAGTACATTTTCTGGAAATGTTCAATTCCTCGATCCTATTATGAATAGGATATAAATATAATATATTATCTTAATAGATAGGTATAATATATTATAATATTATTATTAATATTAATTAATTTAATAATATTATTATAATATTTAATAAATGTACAATAATTCATAATTTGAGTATAAAAATAAGATATATATATATATACATATTGTAATAATAATATATATAATACTTAATTATTTAGTTATTTATTAATATCTTATAAAATAAATTATTTGAAAAAATGACTTATATGTATATATAAATATATTTGATGAATTAGTACCATTATATAATATGTAGTCTAGTATAATAGTATATGTATGCGTGTTTTATGTCCTATAAAATGAAATATAATATAAACGTATCAATAATAATATACTAAAATATAAACCACTACTATCTTCGGAATGTTCATCTTTTGCGCCATTTCCGAAAGATCTGCATACGCAGTTACCAAAGTGCTATTAGCAGAGGGCCTTGGGCCGCGGTTCCTGTAGATTGGAACACCGTTTTCAAAACTGGCTGCACCCGTACCTCTACTAATACGGGTGCTCAAGTCTTCACCATCGAATATCGGGTTCTGTTAATCGGGTGAACATATCATTAATACACTATTGATTTATGTGTATATCAATATCAATATATATAGTTCGATACCATATACATAATGTATACTAATAGATACTTATCATATCGTCATATATTAGTCATACTATAGTATACATTCTGGATGATAATAGTATAAAGTAGGGTTGGATACCTGGTTAGATAGAGTGACACGCCCAATGGGCGCCAATGGGTGTCGCCCATCATATCGCACACAGTAGTTATACTTATATGTTAGTGAAGTGTATGTATACGTGTGTATTAGTAGACATACAGTGTCTTTCACAACTAATCGGTATGTCCATCATCGCCTAGGACATCGAATACACTAGTTGTGGACGATAATAATTGAAATGATTCATATGCACGACGCTATTTAGAACGTACATTTATTGAATACTTTTGTTTGTTATATATATATTTACTATAACTTTATCAAAATAATTCTAATACATAATTAGTATTATAATATATTAGTATTATATATATATATATATATATATATATATATATATTTAATGCTGAATTGAATTTAATGTTTATTTAAATACTTAATACATCATAAATGATTCCTCAAAATGTATGTAGGAAGGTAAATGTTGATATGAGGAGGTAAAGGAATGATCTTGGATACGTAGGTTATATATAACCTACGTATATGCTATATACATAAATGAATAAATAACTATATTTAGGGGGATATGACCTATATAGAATAAAAGAGAAGAGTAATTATGAATTAGAAACAGTAACAGTAATATGTGTATATGTATATTAATATGTGAAAGGACGAGTGAATTAACTTGTGTTTCAGTAAGAGATACGGTACTTATTTTTGAATTTGTCTAATAAGGAATATATGATAATATTCATATTTTGTGATTGCAGTAATATGAGGAATGAAGATAAGATTAGAATTAAGTATAAAAGCCTAAGTTGTATTCAGTATGGGAAAGAGTATATTACAATGTTATCAATAATAAAAGTAAGGGAAGTAAGAAGGAGATTGAGACATATTCAATAGTTTTGTATACATTACATAGAATATTATTTGAATTAAGCTATTATTTATCATTAGCACACTTGGAGAATTGATCATTGAAACTTGATGGGGAATTAATTCGTAATAACATATATAACATAAAATATAAAATATAATATATATATATATATATATATATATATTATCTTCTCGCTAGATATCGCTAGGGCTTACCTCAGCGGGTCCGACACGTGACATGTCCTTGGTAGCATCACGGAATGTCCTCCACTCGGCACTTACATCTATTACCCTATCCGCTACCACTAGTCCGCAATCCGGACAAATCATGTCACCGGCGTGACTATCGTCTATTAGGACGGCCTCTGGGTGATAAGGACACGCTATTTTCGCTCCCGCACCGCTGTGTGAATAACAGCATGTTACATAATGCTTATCGCGCACACCGCACACACGTGTGCTTCCGGTGGAGGGTGAATAAATGTCGACACCGGAATGTGGTGATGTAGTGTATTCTATAGTATGTGATATTTATTATAAATCTAATAATTGTATATAACATCTTGAGGAGATATCAAATAAGAATCAAGTATCATAGATAATGATTTAATATATCGAATATATTAATTGTTTACACTAACTAGAGGTATATACATGTATTATATTATAAAATGAGTATCAAGTAATACACGTTCAGCTATCTTAATCAGCTATATACCGGTGTATATAGTTATAGTTGTTGTGGGGAATGGGTATGTAGACATGATGTAATTAATATTGGAACATATTCAAACATGGGAGCAAGTAGAGAATCGATAAGAAATCATTACGAACAATAGGGACAAATACTTACATATAAATAAATAACAGGGAATATTAATGACATTTTGGAAATAGGTTTAGAGTGTAGTATATTAACGAGTGTAGTATATCTATAATATAAGGGAGAGTATACTTATAAATATATATATTTAAATAATTTTTTAAGGATATGTATATTATAATATGGGTATATAATCATAAGTGTTATATAAGTATGTTAATATAAATATAATTGTACATTAGAATATTATAAAACTAACGAATCGCGTATTAGAGAATTCATATTTATAAAATTATATAAACAGGCAATTAATAAAAAAACTAAGTTTCTGAATAATAAATTATGTAACTATTTGGTAACTATTTAGATTAACTAATTATTGTTTATTATTGTTTATTTATCAATTTAATTTTTTTTAATTTTAAATTTATTTTTTATATATATTATTTAATATAATATGTATTTTATACAATACATATATATATATATATATATATAAAATAAATATTTATTATAATGTTCAATATAATATTTACATTATACAATGTATATTGATGTATTTTAATAGACTATAAACTTTTACGCAATATATTTTATGGGAAAATAATAGATCAAAATAAAATGTTGTGGATATATAATTATGAAGCATATGAGCTTAATAATTAGTATAAGTGCATTACAATAGGAAACAATATATATATATATATATATATATATATATATATAATAGGACTTATTATAGAGTATAGCATAATATATATATATATATATATATATATATATAACATTTAATTTATTACGCTTAATAATTAGTATTAGTGCATTACAAATAGGAAACAATATATATATATATATATATATATATATATATATATAATAGGACTTATTATAGAGTATAGCATACTATATATATATATATACAATTTAATTTATTACGTAATAATATATTCGCATAACACCCGACGCATATACATATATATATATATATATATATATATATATATATATATATTTTATATTATAAAACTAACTAAGTAGGTATAGAATTCATATTTATAGTATAATAAAAACAGGTGATTAATAGAAAACTAAACTGTTGAATAATAAATTATGTAATTATTTAGTTTATAATAATTATATCACATTGTTTAGTTATAAATTTAATTTTGAAAAATTTTTAATTTTATTTTCATAATTATATAATACTAGCTGGCTTCGGCCCGGCGTTGCCCGGGTATTATACTTGTAGTGGTCATTATAACGTATTAAATGTTGCTATGCTATTACGAATGACATTATAATTATTACGAATTTTATTTATATTTCCTTATTTATAAACATATATGTTTTTCATATAATATTTTCATATATATTATATAATACATATGAAAATCTTTGGCCAGTATATGTCATTTTTTTTCTTTGCGTGTTATTGAACAGCCTACATATAATTGACCGTAGGCGAAGCATTCGGTTTCAAGATCTAAGTCCACGACTTTAAAAGCTTGTCCTTGAGATGTGTTTATTGTCATGTAAAAACACAGTTTTATTGAAAATTGGTATCTTCTAAAATTAAAGAGATAATCTGATGGTATCAGTGGTATTTTGGGAAACATGACTTCTTCTCCCTTATATTGACCCGTTAGTATTTTGGCTTCTATCAAATTATTTTGTAAATTAGTTATGATCAATCTGGATCCATTACATAATTTTGTGGGATTTAAATTTCTTAGTAGCATGATTTGCGCTCCTACTTTTATTGCTAGTTTATGGTCTGGTAATCCGGAAAGTTTAATGTAATTCAAGAATTCTATGGGATTATATACAACTTCTTTTCTTTTGTACTCTGTCTATGGACCTATATATTTTCATCTCTCCTGGAAATTTATTTAGTAAATGTTGATTTATTATATATACATTGTCATTTTTAGGTGTTAATATACATCTTTCGCAAAACCAATTTTCATCCAAATAATTGTCTTCTACATTTAATAAATTTTCGTGATGAGTTCATTCATATTTTTCATTATATTTCCGCACGGGATAATATCCATACCATTATTTGTCTGCGTCATTCCATTACCTATATCTAAGAGATGACTCTTGATTGTTTGATAAGAATACTCTCATGTTTTTAGTTAATTTCATTAATCTTATATTTTTCCACATTACTGAAGTTTTCAAACACGAATTTATGTGGTCTGTCTTTGTACCTCTTTTAACTACTGGAAGGATTTGTTTGAAATCTCTGCTAAGTATTAATGTATGTCCTTCCATCGGCTTATCTTTGTTTACTATGTATCTTACCATTTTATCGACGGCTTCTAATGCTTCTGAGTTATTGTGCATTCATCCCAAACAATAAATATACAGCTTCTAAATAGTTTCCCTGATTTTGATTTATTCTTTATGCTGCAAATGTAATCTTCGTTTAACTGTATTGGAATCTTAAAAATGGAATGGACTGTTCTACCGTTCAATAATATAGTTGCTGCTATTCCTGATGATGCTACGGCAATATGTTCTTTATTTTCCATCTATATTTTAGCTAGCAATAAATTAATCAAAAAAGTGTGTCCAGTTCCTGCGGGGGCATCCAGGAAAAACAATTTTCCATCTTCGTTATTTACACTTTGTAAGATGTTGTTATAAACTATTCTTTGTTCATCATTCAATTTAATTTAATTTGCTCGAAAATTTTCCGGGCTACGACCCGGCGTTGCCCGGGTATAATAGTAACTAATCGTTATCAATGTAGATGTAAACAAAGATTTATTTATAGAAAACAATTTATTTATTTATAACAAAAACACTTAAATTTAAGTGTTTATTGAAAAATTTAAAATTTCTTCGTTAAATATATCGAAAACGTAAACGTCATCACCGTTTATTGCGATTTACGAATGCATTAATTATGGTAAAGTGAATATAATTACATTTGTACGAAACACCTCACATTCGCATACATTTCATGTGTGAAACATTTTTTTCTAAAATCAAAAGATTTCCCTATAGAGGGAAATAGGTCGATAAAGGACAGTTTTATGTAATTATGATCGGTGTAGAGGCGGAAATAAAAAATTCATCCGAACAACCACAATACTTTTTTCGTAGAAAATTAGTAGCAATTTAAATTTTGTAAATCCGTCGAGCCATTTTCTTAAACATCGAACGCATATAAATAAATAAATAAATATTTAAATTAACTTTCTTTTATATGTATAGACTAGCTGGCTTCGGCCCGGCGTTGCCCGGGTATTATACTTGTAGTTGTAATTATAACGTCTTAAATATTGCCCTGCTATTTTATATGAATATATCCAAATTTGAATAACAATATAATTATTACGAATTTTATTTATATTTCCTTATTTATAAAACATATATGATAAATTTACGGTTAAGTGGTGAACACACCGGACTTATGTCGACATATATGTCGACATTTTTGCCGGAATAAGTCATATATACCGACAAATTGGTGTGAACTGCATATATTATGTCGACACAAATGCCTGCATAATAAATAGAATTATTCCTAATTTTTCTGATTTATGTCGGCAAAAAGGTGTGTCCTATGTGTCAATCACAGAGGAGCTTAATATAATATAATTATAAATTAACCTATATAACTGTATATATCTATATAAAATTATATGTTAAATATAATAATATCATATATAATATATATATACTATATTATATATTAAATTATATTAAATATATGTACTTATAATATATAATATAGGCTATATTATATATTAAATATGATAAACTTTAAATTATAATAAATGTATTAATACATTGAAGGTGTGTCCTACACGGCTATATGTGTCAATCACAGATGAATATAATAAAAAATATATTAAAAATTATTTTGAAAATTAATATGTCTAAAGAAGAAGTAAACATAAAATGCGTGAGAGAAATTAAGAAGAGATCGGTTATCTGGGATGCGTATAGTATAGATAACAAAAAACACCCTCTCTACGTAACGTAGTACGTTTTTGTTGTAATAACTTTTTTAATAATAAATACTTTAATATTTTCATTGTTTTCTCTGTTTAGTTATGTATATAAATAAATTAATACTACGTTCTAATACTACGTTCTACTGCCAAATAGGATAACGATAACTATAACAATCTACTACGCTGTAAGTTTTTAAGTTGTTTATAATACAATCTATTAATACATTGATTGACACATATTAGACGCACCCATATGTGTCAATCACAGAGGATTTATTATATTCTCTATTTTTTAAACTGTAGATATTTCGACATAATATGGCGGTATATTTTGCCGGCATTTTTGGTGTGATCACCACTTTAGAATATATATAAATATATATATATATATATATAGATATTATACGATTTTGATTCATTATATGTTTTATTTATTAAAGCAATTTTTTAATTATTTATTAAGTTATTAAGTACTTCTTTGTATACTACGTTAGCTGTTAGTCCATCTTTGGCCAGTATATATAATTCTTTTTCTTCTCGTGCTCTTGAACAGCCTACATATAATTGACCGTGGGCGAAGCATTCGGTTTCAAGATCTAAGCCCACGACTTTGAAAGATTGTCCTTGCGATTTGTTTATTGTCATGGAAAAACAAAGTTTTATTGGAAATTGGAGTCTTCTAAAATTAAAGGGATAATCTGATGGTATCAGTGGTATTTTGGGAATCATTACTTCTTCTCCCTTATATTGACCCGTTAGTATTTTCGCTTCTATCAAATTATTGTGTAAGTTAGTTATGATTAATCTGGATCCATTACATAATTTTGGGGGATTTAAATTTCTTAGTAGCATGATTGGCGCTCCTACTTTTAGTGTTAGTTTATGGTCAGGTAATCCGGAAAGTTTAATGGAATTCAAAAATTCTATAGGATAGTCTACAACTTCTTCTTCTTTTTGTACTCTGTCTATGGACCTATATACTTTCATCTCTCCTGGAAATTTATTTAGTAAATTTTGATTTATTATATATACATTGTCATTTTTAGGTGTTAATATACATCTTTCGCAAAGCCAATTTTCATCCAAATAATTGTCTTCTACATTTTCATAAATTTTCTTGATGAGTTCATTCTTATTTTCCATTATATTTCCGCACGGGATAATATCCATACCATTATTTTTCTGCGTCATTCCATTACCTATATCTAAGAGATGATTTTCGAATGTGGCTGTATCTTGATTGTTTGATAAGAATACTCTCATGTTTTTAGTTAATTTCATTGATCTTATATTTTTCCACATTACTGAAGTTTTCAAACACGAATTTATGTGGTCTGTCTTTGTACCTCTTTTAACTACTGGAAGGATTTGTCGGAAATCTCCGCTAAGTAGTAATGTCAGTCCACCCATCGGCTTATCTTTGTTTACTATGTCTCTTAACATTCTATCGACGGCTTCTAATGCGTGCTTGTGAGTCATTGTGCATTCATCCCAAACAATAAATTTACAGCTTTTAAATAGTTTTCCTGATTTTGAATTCTTGTTTATACTGCAAATGGAATCTTCGTTTAACTGTATGGGAATCTTAAAAATGGAATGGGCTGTTCTACCGTTCAATAATAGAGTTGCTGCTATTCCTGATGATGCTACCGCAATATGTTCTTTATTTGCCATCTTCATTTTAGCTAGCAATAAATTTATCAAAAAAGTTTTTCCAGTTCCTGCGGGGGCATCTAGGAAAAACAATGTTCCATCTTCGTTATTTATACTTTCTAAGATTGTGTTATAAACTATTCTTTGTTCACCATTCAATTTAATTTCATTTTCTTGAATAATTACCTCGTAGTTGTGTTCATCAGATACCGTTGATATTATGTCTACTTCTTCGAATCCGTAGTTTTCCATTCTTTCTCCTCCTATTTTTTGTACCTTTTCTTGCAGTAATTGTAAAGCGGTTGTGAATATTTCTTCAGTGTAATTCTGTTCTTCGTTGTCTCTTCGGTATCTATGTAATATATCTTCGCTCATGCATTCCCTATTTACCATCCATAAAGCTGGAATATCCGATATTTCGCAATGACAAATCATCATTGCGAATAATGTTCTTATTTTATTTGGGGATTTCGATATTGCGGCTTCTTCTATGGTTTTTTGCCAATGTTCGTCGTCTTCTAGTAAATTTAATAATTGGCAAGTCTTCTTGAATGTTGTGCATATAACTCCGTCTACAGTTTTGATGTCTTCGAATGATACTGCACCTCTAACAGTTGTTAGAAGTAAACGAAGATAAAAACATTCTACATTTTTGGGGTGTACAGAATATATTCTTCCTATTGCTTCTGATTTAAAAATTCCGTCACTAACTCTATCTCCTTGCAATCTTCTTTTCCATGATTTACTGCTTACTTGCCAGGTGTAATATTGGGGAATTTCTTGATAAAGTATAGTCTTTGCGAATTCATCTATGCCGCATAAATGGAAGTATGATGTTAGCATAGTTTTCGGTGGTGTCTGTATTCTTTCTCTTATATTGTTCTCTGTAAAATAAATTCTTTGGCCATTTTCTAAATGCACCGCTAATTGGATTATTGCAGGATACCTCTGTTGAATTGGAAAATCCAATATTCTTCAAACTGCTTCATTGCTACTTATGTATCGGGCCATTTGAAATCTTTTTATTTCATCGTATTTGTCTTTGTCTTCTAGTTGTACCATCGCCATATCCGATCCTTTGTTGATGTACTTGCAGATATATTTGATTGATTTTACCGAATTAAACATTTCTACGTTAATATGTGCGTTAAAGATTTTCGATAATAGTGGGCAATACGGAACTACCCATCTATTATCTAATATGATTTCATTTCCTCTAATTTTCTTTTTTATGATTGCACCTCCATTTTCAGGAGATCGTCTTCTATATAACGGATATCCGTCTCTATCCGTTTGAGTTTCTTGAATACAATTTTTAGGGAATTTTTTTGAACATTTGCCATTATGCATGAATGGGGAATTTTCATTTAATTGTCCGCATGGTCCGTGAATCATATTTTTCTTGATTATTTCAAATAATTCTTTATCTTCAGTTTCATTGGGGATTTCTGCTCTGATTAAACTATCTACTTGTTCGGGTTTTATGCTTTCTTCTAACCAACTCAAAAAATGTGCGTGGGGTAAACCTCTCTTCTGCCATTCAATAGTGTACATATAACATTTTTGTTTTCCAAATATTTCCGCTAGTTTCATTAAGTCTACAAATTTTAAAATTTTTTGACGGAATACCCGTGCCGTAATATCGTGTCTATGTATCGGCTTTTGATCTGCGAATAAAGTATCTTTTATTTCTGTCCATTCGGGGTTGCATGTAAAAGTAATGAATAAATCTGGCTTTCCATATTTTCTTACGTATGCCATGGCGTCTTGTTGGCGTTCTTGCATGTATCTAGGACTGCCGGTGTACGAAGAGGGTAGTATAACCATATGTCCCAGATTCTCGATATCTTCATCATTATTCATCGCGTCTTTAATATTGTCGTAGCTATCAGTTCTTAATTTTCCTTGGTTAAATCTTATGTATGCTAATCTTTGTCCTTCTATTTTAGCATACATGTCTGTAATATACTGATGGAATAGTTCTCTAAATTGTAGTAGGACATTTTTTTCATTTTCTCGCATCATAATAATATATGCATAATATCTCATGCATGACAATTTTGTTTCATTTGTTTGTTTCATATTTATGTCCCACGTATCTTCTCCTTTACAGTATATTAAGGGGTATTGTAGGCAATCGTATGCCGGATGTATCTCGTTTATTCTGTGTACGGTTGAGTCTCTATTATGTATTATGATATCTCTTTTGTTGGTGGTATCTCCAATCATAACAATAGCTACTTCATTATTTGTTGGTCTGTTAAATCTCCTTTCGTGTTCGTTTGGTGGTCTACAATCTTCTTTAATTACTAATTTGAAGTTGGGCTCGTAATTTCTTTCTAAAGCGTATTTTATATTCTTGATTTTTTCGTTGTTAATATGTAGCATATCTTGAATTTCCTTGAGTATGCTTTTAGTTAATGTGGGGAAAAAATCGCTTCTTTTATTAATCTCATCTTCATTATTTCCCATAAAATATATTTGTAAATATTTTTCTTCTCCGCTAATTTCTGGATATACGGATCCTATATTGTGATACACTTGGCCTTGAATTTTGAACGTCGGCATGACATTTTCTCGAATAATTTTGGAAGCTCCGAATGAAGTCATTTGAAAGGCTGAATTAAAATTTCTAATATTCATAAAAAAATGTTTTGAATTTGTAGATCTTCCAAATAATAATTCATTTAAGGGAAAAGGTGGTTCCTTTATAACTTCAACTTTTACCTTACCTTGGTTACAGCAAAGTCCTTTGGTTTCTCCTTTAAATCTGTACGCCTTACAATAAGTACATACAATATTCATACTTCCTATGGTAATTCTATTATCACTTTTATAGTCTATATCTTTATTATAATTATATGCGGCCTTTTTCCATTGACAGCCGGATACATTTCTTCGCCATATGTTGTATCTTCTATCTTCAACAGAAACGGTGTTTGATGTAGATTGCGTTTGGTAATCTCTTGCCAATCTCAATCTTTTGTTTCTGTTTTCTTCTGTTTCTCTCTCAAGGGTACGCTTATTATTAACGTTTAGACTTATTAATCTTTCTGATCTTATTTCAACAGATTCGTTGTCAATTCTTCTTCGAGTATCTTCATTTACAATTAACAATCTATCTAGTCTCTCTTCTTCAGTTTCATCTTCAATTCTTCTTCGAGTATCTGCATTTACATTTGATAATCTAGCTAGTCTCTCTTCTTCAGTTTCATCTTCAATTCTTCTTCGAGTATCTTCATTTACATTTGATAATCTAGATAGTCTCTCTTCTTCAGTTTCATATTCAATTCTTCTTCGAGTATCTTCATTTACATTTGATAATCTAGCTAGTCTCTCTTCTTCAGTTTCATTATCAATTCTTCTTTGAGTGTCTTCATTTACATTTGATAATCTAGCTAGTCTCTCTTCTTCAGTTTCATTGTCAATTCTTCTTCTAGTAACAGAATTTACAATAAACAATCTTGAACTTCTTTCTTCTGTGGTTTCATCGAGAATTCTTCTCTTTGCTGCATCTCTCATAAGAGATAATCGCCTATTTCTTGCTTCAAGAGTTTCAACGGTACCAGAATTATTTTTTGATATTCTAGAATGTCTTGATAGATTTGATTTCTTTCGTACCATTCTTAATTATATAAAATCTATATACAATGAATATTTACAATGAATATTATATATATATATATATATATATATATAAAATATATATATTTAAACATATATATTATATAAAATCTATATAAAATGAATATTTACAATGAATATTATACATATATATATATATATATATATATATATATATATATATATATATATATATATATATATATACAGTAAAATCTCTCTATAAGAAACCTCTTTATAAGAAAAACCTCTTTATAAGAAAATTGTTCACACATTTGGTTGGAATTCAAACTTTTCTACATTAAAAAACCTCTTTATAAGAAAATCTTATAAGAAATATATAAGAAAACCTCTTTATAAGAAACTTATTGTATACAAAATATAAAAAATAATTATATATAAATAGAAGTATTGTATATTGATAAAAATTATAGAAATTAATTATTATATAAGATATTTTTTTTATTTATCACTTATATTCATAGATTTATAGTTTACATGTAAACTATAAATCTATGCTTATATTATACAATTAATTGTTAAATAATAGATTAGTAAAATATTGTAATATATACATTGTACAGATAAAATTATTTTAATTCAAACAATTATTAAAAACTATTTTAAATAAATCACATTTCTAAACTATCCTTTTTATTAATACTTTTAAATAAATATAAATAAATAAATATACTATATATATAACCTATAGGTTATATAATGCAATTTCAATTATAAATTAATTCTTAAAATCATTGGAAAAGTAAAAACCTCTTTATAAGAAAACCTCTCTATAAGACAAAAAGTACTGAAAAAAAGTAGTTTCTTATAGATAAGATTTACTGTATATATATATATATATATATATATATATATATATATATATATATATATATATATATATATATATATATATATATATATATATATATATATATATATATATACTTATGTATATATTATAATGATAGAGTATGGTTATGTTATATAAAATAATTATATATATATATATATATATATATATATATATATATATATATATATATATATATATATATATAGATAAGTAAATAGAACATACCTATCAGTGGAAATACACGTATAATTATTCTTAAATCGTTCCTATATTGTTTAGCAAATAATATGATGAGTGAATAATGAAGGCGTCACGTTCTTATTCATATAATGTAACAATATGTAGTAACATTAATTTATAGTTAGTTTGCAATGAATTTATAAGTTAAAAAAATTAATAAACGTTGTGTTTAGAAGTTAAATGAAATAAATAAATAATAAATAATCGTTATCAACGTAGATGTAAACAAAGATTTAATTCGAGAAAACAATTTATTTATTTATAACAAAGCACTTAAATTTATTTGTTTATTGAAAAATTTAAAATTTCTTCGTTAAATATATCGAAAACGTAAACGTTACCACCGTTTATTGCCATTTACGAATGCATTAATTATGGTAAAGTGAATATAATTACATTTGTACGAAACACCTCACATTCGCATACATTTCATGTGTGAAACATTTTTTTCTAAAATCAAAAGATTTCCCTATAGAGGGAAATAGGTCGATAAAGGACAGTTTTATGTAATTATGATCGGTGTAGAGGTGGAAATAAAAAATTCATCCGAACAACCACAATACTTTTTTCGTAGAGAATTAGTAGCAATTTAAATTTTGTAAATCCGTCGAGCCATTTTCTTAAACATCGAACGCATATAAATAAATAAATAAATAAATAAATATTTAAATAGACTTTCTTTTATATGTATAGATTTATTATAATGTTAAATATTTATATAGAATAGTACATTATCACAATTAAATTGTTATGTTTTAATAGACTAAACAACATTAACGACACAAATGTATGTTACATACATTGTGTATGTGCATCCTATGTATATTGTGTTATATATTATGTATACCACACTATCCGGTTAATGCACATAATCGGGAGTATTATAAACATTGGCAACCCAGTAAATAACAACATACAAATATGAACATATTATGTTCATAATATGAACATATTTATATGATTCTGCATATGTATTTGACAACATATTTATAATAATAATAATAATAATAGAAAGGTTTATTGACTCAGAAAACGATGGACGTTTATGTGCGTCAAGTTGAAATAATAAAACAAATAAATAGTTACGCAAATAATAATAAATTTAAAAAGAAGACATTATAATGATACCATATATGTATGTAGTCGACATTTAAAACTCATAAATGATGACATGGTGCGTAATTCATCGGGAAGACTATTCCAGTATTTCGGAGCAGCAACCGTGAAAGCAGCATCTGCATACATAGATGAGACAAGCGGTAGAGAGAGTTTCATCAGCTCACATTTGCGACTCGGACGAGTAGTTGTTCGAATTATGAGTCCCTTCGATAGGTAAGACGGAACTCCCATATATATAGCCTTGTGAGTAATGCATAGAAGTCGAAACTTGCATAAATCTCGAAACTGCAACCACCCGAGAGTCGCCATTATGGAATGTATAGATATGGTTAAATCACTACGCTTTAGCTTAAATAATATGCGAACAGCTCTACGTTGTATTGAATCGAATTTTTTCATCAATTTTTGCGGAATATTAATTAAAAGCGAATTACAATATCTAAGTCGACTACAAACTAATGAATGTAATAATGATTTAGTTAAATTAAATGTTAGCTTAGAGCGAGCCTTGCCTATATTATACAGGAAATAATTAGCAGTGCGGACAGTGTTTGATATATGTACTGAGTAATCTAATACATTATTTATAGTAAACCCTAGAGTAGTGATGGTGTTTGAGATAGGAAGTGAGATAAGGAATGGATGAGTGAGAGTAATTGAAGAAAGAGATCTAGAAAGTATAATGCTATCAGTTTTAGTAATATTTAATGAAAGTGAATTACAGGAAAACCAAGAGATTAAATCTTTAATACAGTTAGCAATTGAAAGTTGAATTATGTCAATATCAGAACCAGGTGGAAAAAAAGTATAAATTTGTAAGTCATCAGCAAAGAGGTGATAACGAATATTTGGGTATTTTTTAAAAATCAAATTAATGGGAAGAATATACAAAATAAAAAGAATCGGACCCAGTACTGATCCTTGAGGAACGCCATGAGTGTGATCAAATGGAGCCGACAAAGATGACTTGATCTTTACCGAAGATATTCTATTAGATACAAATGACATCAACCAGTTGTGAACCTGTCCATGAATACCTATTTCACGTAGACGGTAAGAAAGAATCATATGATTTAACGTATCAAAGGCACTAGACAGATCAAGAAGAACCAAATAACAAGAAGCCTTATTATTCATAGATAGTATAATATCGTTAAACACAATGTTTAGGGCAGTTTCTGTACTATGATTGGGAAGGTATGCACTCTGAAAGCAATCCACAATAAGCTGACGCGCAACTATGCGTTCCATAGTCTTAGAAATTGATGATAATTGCGAAATAGGACGATAGTTGGATAGTATGGAAGAATCGAGATTATGTTTCTTTAATATCGGAGTGATGTAAGCATACTTCATCGATTGTGGTACAATGGATGAAGATAATGATACACGAATTATACCAGTAATTATATCAATTAGATAGGGAGATAATATACGAAGTAAATTAAGAGGAACAGGGTCAAGTGGGGAATTGGATTTCAAACAAGACATGAGAGAAAGGACAACAGAAGAAGTGGGTAAATTAAAATAAGACCAGTGAGTATCAGAGAAAGAGGGTGAACTTTCAAAATAAATAGAATCTACTACAGGAAGATCATCTATTATTTTTAAAACTTTATTTTGAAAAAAGTTAGCAATTATGTGCATTATGTGCATAATATGTTCATATTAATATGTTATCACACAAATATAATGTTCATACAAATATGTATTTGACAACATATTATTATGCTATTTTATTGCAATTATCCTATTTTATTAAATATAGTTAATATAGATAAAATAGACTCCTATTCGCATAATCCTATGTTTACCCATTGAGCTGTGTAACGAGTGTAATACGCCATTGGTTATTCCTGAAATATTAAAGCCTGTATACCAGTGTATCTTCCTGACATATTACTTGCTATATGACCTCGTAAATTACAAATATAAGTCAGTATACTGGAAGGTGGGAGCCAGGGAAAGCGTCAACGAGACGAACCTCGGAGATGTGACGTGACGACCTGAATCCAGAGTCTGTCTTCCGACTAGGGATGTAAATGATGCCGAGCTTTTGATGCCGAGCCGATACTTTTGGTTATTGATGCCGAGCCGAGACTTTCATTATCGGAAAACCAAACGAGCCCGAGCCGAGCTGAGACTCTAACAAAACGAGCCCGAGCCGAGTTGAAACTTTAGGTAACTGAGACTGAGATTGCATCATGCTTTAGATTTGAGCATCATTTACATCACTACTTCCGATGCAACAGAATCGACATACGACAGCAGACAAAACCTCCGTCAATCCAGCCAATAGACATTCCTGTCAGTTGCCCCATCTGATTTAACATCACTAGTTTCATTATCGCGAGCCCATCGCGTTATCAAACCCTTTATTCTGCATTGTTTTTTTTAATATTTCAAAAATGAGATGTAAATATTTAAAAAAATACAAAATATATTACAAAATATATTTTAAAAATATGTCGAAAAATATTTTTTTTAAATGTTGAAAAATATTTTTTTTTAAATAAAAAATATTTCAAAAAATATTGTTTTTTTTTTAATATTTCAATAAGTTAGTTTTAATATAACAGAATATTTAAAAAAATACAAAATATATTTTAAAATTAAAAAAATAATTGTGCAGCGATCTAATAAAATATTTGATTCTAAAACCTTTAACGCTGACAACTCCAATTATAGATAGCTATCCTTCATAGATGCAAACTCTGAGACATCTGAAGATCATATAAATGTAAAACCTAAAATGAGCAAAAGAGAACCTAGGTTCTTGGGAGAATAATCTTATTCTCAAAACGTGTATCACTACACATTTTAGTCCATGATAATATATGTCATCCTACTGCATCTAATGATGAAAAGTATAATTCAGCTATAGCTTTAGATTATTTCAATAGGAATACTCTGGAGCATATATACAATGAGGAACAGGCAAAATAACTTCAACATCAAATTTACGCTATACAATCAGCAGCAGAGAATTAATATATGCATGAGCTTGGAACATATATAGTAAACAAAATAAGCGGAAGGAAAAATAAAAATAAATACAAAATCAAAGCGCAGAATTCTTATTAACAATGACGAAAGAATTGAAATATGGAAAGAACAATTTTCTAAACTTCTAGCTAGAAGTATGAATCAAAGAGCACCATCTAGCCAAGTACAAATCATACGTGGTACGTAATACGATTTATCAGTAAATCATATACAAATAATAAAATAGAACGAATTACAATATTGTAATTCGTCATATGACTTAAAATGGACATACAGTTTACGTTTAAAAAATGAAAGTGATGTTACACAACGAATATCATAAGACTGTGAATTCCAGCTTTTCGGAGCAATAACCGATAAAGCTGGTTCAGAGTATGCCAACGATGTAGATCGTTGCACCAATTTCATGATGTAGCACTTCCGACTGGATCTGTTCGAACTCTGAATAGTAATGAATTGAGCTAAATATTCAGGAAATCCACGGTGTATAGCCTTATGTGTAATACACAATAGCCTATGTATACACATATATCTAAACTTAAGCCAGCCTAATTATCTCATTAAATCAGATATAGAAACTATTGAGGCACAATTTAGTTTATATAATACACGTATAGCACGACGTTGCATACGCTCAAGTTTGTACATAAGGTTAACAGGTAAATTACATAATAATAATTAACAGCAATATATAAGTCTGCTGAATACTAGCGAGTGAATTAAACATTTCGTTATGGCGAAGGTAAGCTTATAACGAGATTTTCTAATATTATATAGAAAATAGTTGGCAGTGCGAATCATGTTATTAATATGTGGAGAGTAGTCTAGGTGAGAGGTTAGAGTGAAACCGAGGGTAGTTATAGATTCAGAAGTTGGTAGAGATAGTAAAAAATGAGTGATTGATATAGGAGAACTGGGTCTCGAAAATATGATAGTGTCAGTTTTAGTCATATTTAAGGAGAGAGAGAGTTATGAGAGAACCATTCAGTGAGATCAGTAATACAGTTAAACATAGACATTTGAATCATATAAGAATCACTAGAACTAGGAAATGACGTATATATCTGTATATCATCAGCATAAAGATGATAGTGAATATTGGGATATTTGTGAAAAATTGATTTAATAGGAAGAATATAAATAATGAAAAATATAGGCCCAAGAACAGAGCCTTGTGGAACAACATGTTTGTTAACATAAGGAGGAGACAACGAGGAGTTAATCTTCACTAAAGATGTTCTAGATGAACAAAAGACATAAACCAACCGTGGAATTGACCGTATATACCGATTTCATTAAGTCTAATGGAAAGAATATTGTGATACAGGGTATCAAAGGCACTATATAAGACAAGTAGTACGAGATAGCATGGGTTTTATTATCAAGAGATATGAGAATATCATTAATGATTAAAGTAAGGGCAGTTTCGGTACTACGATGAGGAAGATACGCACTTTGATATTTATCAACAATATCATTTGACGTAGTGTAATAAATAAGTTGAGTGGACACAACTCGTTCTAAGGTCTTAGATATTTATGATAGTTTGGATATTGGACGATAACTTGATACATTAGATTGGTCAAGAGTAGCTATTAGAAACCTAGGTTTTTTTTAAATCGGAATAATATATGAATATTTCATGGAGTGTGGAACAATAGATGATATAAGAGTCTATGAACGATTTCAGTGATAAGTCCAATAAAATATGGTGATAATGAACGAAGTAGATTTAGTGGAATTGGATCAAGTGGGGAATTATTTTCAAGGATGTCATCCGAAAGATTACAAAGTCATGTATGGGAAGAGTAAAACATGACCAATGATTCAGATTGGATGTTAAATTGGGATTGATTGGTACCGAGTTGATGTTTGGAAGTACATTAATAATACTAGACATTTTTTGTTGGAAGAAATTGGCAAACAATGAACACATAACTGAATCATGTTGGTGAGGAAGATGCTTGGTCTGGGTTTTACCTCTTAAGATGAAATACAATTTGTATGCTTGCTTAGTAGATATTTCATAACTAACGAGCATATCAGTGAAGTATGACGATTTATTAGAGAACAAATTATAAGAAATATATTTAGAGCAATAGTAATAGTATATAATGATTAACACCAACTCGAAAGCAATTATTGACTCTAACTATTAGAGGTTACAGTTTAAATATATTATTTAAATCTCCGTAAAAGGGGTTTTACACCTAATTATTAGAGTTAATAATTGTGTTCGAGTTGGTGTGAAACCCCTTTTACAGATAAACATTTTTTTTATTTTAAATATTGGAGTTAAACTTTAACCTCTAATTATTAGAGTTAATAATTGCGTTCTAGTTGGTGTGAAACCCCTTTTATACCTCGTAATTATTCATTATAGGCTCACAACAAAGTTGTATGCTTAATTAAAATAATTTATCAAAGAAATAATTGAATAAATTATATTAATTAAAAAATAACAAAATTTAAATTTATTTGAAATGTTTACGTAATTTTTTACTTTATTAATATTATAATATATTTATACACGTATTTGCCAAATATATAATTGTTATGACAACGTGAACTTGCATAAATACATAAAATACATAAGTAAACAGTTCTGTAGAATTTTAAAATTGTAGAAATTTACATTAAATCATAAATGCAAATATATCTTCATTAAAGTGCTTTGCTTTATCAATATTAAATATTTGTTGATGAAACTTCAGAAATATATTTAGTATGACATATATGACCTACTGTGAGCGAGCTAGCAAAACTTTCAAAAACGGGCTACCCTACTGTACATTTTACAATGTACACTATACATATATATTATTACAATTATTAAAATTATGGCACCTGCATGAAATATTTTACACGAGAAAGTATTCACAGGGATTTAAGTGAAGTTATATTATGACATTTAATTAGGTAATAATCAACTCATTGTATATATGTATCAAAGATTTTCCAAAGAATTTGCTTCGCAAAATCTTTGTATATATATTGTTGGTGGTTTTATTGGGCCAAGGTACAAATGATAGTATACCTACGTGTTATATAATCATTGTCTTGCCTTCAGGATAACAATGCCTGTCTGCCTGCTTAACAAAGTGCTGAAATCATCGAAAGTTATTTTGAAATTATATAATAATATTGCTAGAATAATAATAATAATATTTGTTTATTTATCCACTAGTGTATTAGCTAATACAAAAAGCGGATATAAATATACCCTCAAGAAGTCATAGGGGAAATTTGGATAGTGTAATACGATCCGTATATTATAATTATGGGCCGGCTTCTAATACGGACCGGCTTGTAATACGGGCCACTACGATATATCAGTAACTATTATTTAAATTAACAATATATTTACAATATTTACTCAATATCATATTTATATTAATAATGCATATTTATTATTTTAACAATTAAAAATATAAATTAATTTACCAATGAAAATTTACTAAATAATAATTTATTTATCCATCATTTTCATTAATAAATTATTATTATTAATAATACTGTAAACATTAATTACATATTTCAAAGCATCATTGGAATAATAATACGAAGAATTTTTTTTTTAAAATATACTATATATTCAATGTCAAGTGCGTGATTAAGTTGGAGATTAAGTTAGTGATTAATTAATAGGTGTTGGCTACGTCCCTCCTGATTTCAAAGTAGCTGCCATCTCCCCCATCTTTAAAAAGCCTAATCTTGACTCCCTGAATTCTTCTAACTACCGACCTATCTCCTACCTCTCAATCCACTCCAAAGTCCTCGAACGTGTTGTCTCCTCCCAACTCATCACCTACCTCACAGCCAACAATATCCCTAACATATTCCAAAGCGCCTACCAGCCTGGGTGGTTGGGATCACCTATATATGTAAGCTAGTGTAAAATTAATATTGGATTCATTTAGACTTATATACAATAAGTATATGTACAAAAAATTAGAACAAATGGAACAAAGTGTGATTTTCGCCAGCCATTTATATAATTAGAAAATATTGCATTGCATTACATATGAAAATATGCCTTAAAAAAAATTTAAATATCACTTTCTAGCCCATAAAATAATTGTAATTACTTGATATCTCGAAATCAGGTCAAAACACATCAATGAAGATTTACAGTAATCAAATTTTTTTTTTCTGGTATTTGGTTAAATTTTTTTTTTAATTATTCGACAAAAAAAATCATTTGACAAAAATATTGAAATAAAATATATTTTTTTATTATTTCAGAATATTTGATTTGTATTAATGTTATAGAGTATATATGGATATTTTTGTTTTTTAAATAGTTATAATTGTATATTTTTAAGACTGTTTTATGTTTTTTGTGATTTATAATGACCAAATTTTGACGACATCGAAAAAGTATAAATTTATTTATTATTTAATTTTTTTCATCGTCAATACGTTGTATATATAATTATTATATATATTTTTGCCGTCGCAATAAATTTGTATATTGATTTCCATTTTTTTGAACCGTCGAAGATATTGATTTTTTTGTGAAATTTCATTATTTTCAATTTTTCAACTAATACTTTTATAAATAGTATTCATTGTAATATTATTCAAAACTTAATCAGCTAGGTAATACGCATTACCTTTTATTATTATAAGATGTATGTATGTATTAATACTTACTAATAATAATATTGAAATGTATATGATATATTATGAAAAATAAAGTTAAATCGAATATATAAATATTTATTAAAAAAAATAAAGTTAGTAATATATATATGATAATAAATATATAATAATTATAAAACAGTATTTATTTTAGTTATAAAATTATGTTTAGATATAAAACAAGGTACAAGTTTACTTTCCATTAAAGTTATGTGTATACGGGAATCTCTTGCTTCTGCGGAAACAATAGTTTTTGCTGTCTGCGATACAATTCTAATATGGCGTTCTACTGCTTGGGTATGTGATGGGTAACGACTAAATTGTATAACAGGAACGCTATTACTAATATATTCTAGGAATTCTGAACTAGAAATATGATTAGTTAAATTTGATTCTAGCCATATTCCATCATTGTCTATCAAATTAGAGTAATGTGTTGCATCAAAATAAATGAGGGGTTTAATAAATTTTCTTACGTTAGTTTCACTGTGAGTTCTACATTGAATAATTTTACGAGCAGCTCTAAAACGAATATTACTATCCTCGTCAGTAAGCATAGCGCATAGAATATTTTCACTATGTAAACAATAACTATTGTTTCTAATAACTTTGTATATTATATTTAATAAACGATCATCATTTAATTTCTTAGAATTACTTATAATATTATATATAATTTGTGGTGAATTGTAAAAAAATGGGTTTGTCTTCACTTCAAACCAAGTGCAAGCATAAACATTTATAATATAAGTACATAGTAATTTGAAATTATCAGTAGGAGATTCTGTTGAAACATATACTCGTAATGTACGGTTTTCTGTTGTTAACCAACGCGCATACCCTAACTTTCCTGGAGAACGACCAAATATATTAAAGTTATTTGATTGTGGACCATTTGTAATATACATGATAATATCTAAGAGATACAATTGATCGGAGCTTAGAGTCTGCCTATCAATATTAACCAGATTGGCATTGAATTCATGCGATATGGCAATAATGGGAAATATAGCATGCGGCAATTCCCTGCAATTTAGAAGTTTAAGTCCAACTGGTCCAGTGAATAGATTAGGCCCACTTGTTTTCCCATCGAAGATAGCAAATATCTTCTTAAGTGGCAATTCATTCATATGAAGAAGACAAATCTGTGCATTAAAAATATAAATAGAATAATAGATTAATAATAGGATAAGTATAGTTGTTATTAATTCATTGTTTTTCTATAGATTATTAATATTAATGGTAATATTTAAGTTAAATTTTAATTTTAGTCAAATATAATATACTTTCTGAAATTCATCTTTTATTGTAAAATTAATTCAATTGATTGAATATAATACGAATTCACAATTTATTATATACTTTATAATAATATCTTTAATATTAAAAACAGAACTAACATTCCAGTGAAGTTTTCTTTTGAGCTTATTTTCCAATAAAGCAATAGCTCCTCCATGTAGCCCAGTATTAGTGTTGGTTCCATCAGCCCCGACGACTTTGATCTTCTCAAGATCTTCAGCGGGCACCCCTTCTATAATACCATTGAGAAGATCAACTGCTGTATGGCCAGCCATTGATTTGTGCGTTATGTATTGGCTCCCCGGTTCATTTAACAACGTAACATGATTAACTGACTTTAAAGTTTTACAAGGCTGCATAGTGTAATCAATCTTACTATCAAAATATAGACCAGATATATCTATTTTTTCTGTCCTATACTCAGCTCGACACCTAGCTCTTTGCCTGCGAACAGCACTTCTATCAACAATTTTACTGGTATCATCTTTAGTGATAATCTTTAGGTCCATTAATACGGAAGTTACTATGGTTGCTAGTTCCATGTCTGATGTACCAAATATTATCGCTGACTTCATTGTATGCTGGTAATATATGTGCTTCGTCCTGTAAATATAGCATATTTGTATTATATATTCTACAAAATTATTACTATTCTATCTCTCTTTATATATATTGCGATTACAATTTAAGTTTACAAACCCCGCCATGGATATTGTTTCTTGCTCATAATCACTGTCATCAATATAATCAAAATGACGATAGCCATCATCACTTGAATCATCATCACTTGAAGAATCTTCACACATAGTAGTATCAACAGAATTTTCGCTTGAAATGTTGCTAGTTCTATGTATGTAATATATATATATATATATGTAATTATATATAAATATATCTTATTAATAAAATTAATATTATGATTACATAATAAGTTTATTAACTTTGACTACAATAATACATATTATTTTACCATATAAAATACAAACGCTATAATAATAACATAGTAACTTTGTTATCATTTTAATGATAATTAAATGATAATAATATGGTAATTATAATTAAATAATAATAATATTTTAATGATAGTAAAATGTAAATACCTCGCAAATTCATTCTGATTTTCTTCATTATTATGTTGATCATTTGAGAAACGACTCTGGATCTAAGTATATACGCGTGTAGAAACTTCTATGCTTCTGATTCGAGATGTTCTCTGGTCAACTAAGAACTCAAGTTCAGCTGGAGGAATACGCTTCTCTCGTGAACAACGGCATATTTGATTACATTGACATGCGCAAATATCAAAAATTGTGTCATATTTCGATTTATATTTTTGATATAAAACATCGAAATTTGTTTTTGATCGGCTCTTTTTTAGGAGTAAAACTTTCTTTAAGTATATTGAGAGCTTTGTCGTTACGTAGGATTTATTGAATGTTGGTAGAGAAGCTCTATACCATATATCCAATATACGATTAACTGTATCGGATTTCGCCGATGCATCACTACATGGTTTTAGTGACAAAACATGCTTATAAATATCTAGATAAGTTGGTAATTTACGGTAAGTCATTGGTGTGGGTCGGAAATAATTATCTAAAGATGTTACATGTCTTAAATTCATAATTATATCGATGTTATATGTAAAACTGTAATCAAATAATAATAATAAATTGAAAATTTCAAATATTTCAAACAATAAACAATCACCTGTCAATCAAAAATAGCGCCGCTGCACGGAAAATTTATGCATAATAGCATTTATTTTTAAATTATTATTATAATACTTTAACCTCTTGGCGCAAGCTCAATATGAAAGATAAAATACTAAAATGTTGGTAATATACTTATATTACTATACTTTATATGATTACAACATTAGAATTTTGATTTGTGTTCGCCACCCACCCAGCCTCCGGGAGGCTCCCCCACAAATCTACTGAATCCGCCCTAACCCTCATTATCTCCGACATACTCTCTGACCTTAACAACAACCGTGGTACCATACTTGTACTCCTTGACATGTCCTCCGCTTTCGACACCCTTGACCACAATGTCCTCATACAAAGACTCTCCGCCATCGGCATAAAAGGCATTGCCCTCAAATGGTTCACCTCCTATATTACCAACCGCTATTCCTCAGTCAGGATTAACACACACTCGTCCCCCTCCCTCTCCATAACTCATGGTGTCTCCAGGGCTCTGTCCTCGGCCCACTCCTTTTCAATATTTACCTTCTCCCCATGTTTGACATATTCACTGACTACCCCGACATATCCTTCCATACTTACGCCGACGACCTTCAACTATATCTAAACCTCACAGACTCCCCTACTTATGCCCCTGAACGACTCTCCTCCTGTATCAAGTCCATACATCAATGGCTTACTTTCAACTCCCTAAATCTTAACCCCACTAAAACGGAAGCTATTTTTCTCCACTTACCACTACGTTCCTCCACCCTCCCTGCAATACCCCCCATCTCACTTGACAATACCACACTCCCCTACTATCAACACTTCCAAGTAAAATAAATATTATTCATTCATTCATTCATATATATATGTATTTGCATTCATATGTATTTGCATTCATCGCTTTTATAGGTTTTCGTTCATGTATACATATGCTATATATATGTTGTATACATATGCTATATATACAAAGATTTTCCGAAGGAAAGATATAACACTTACGCGAAATAGTGTAATTCGAATTTTTATACAAAATACCCTGGTGCCACCTATAGCGGGTTACTTTTAGGTACTATGCGTTGTTTATAATGTAAATTCGTATTTAACTATACACTTTTAAAATGTTAAATAATATTCTTTAAATTAATATTTATATGATGAAAACTAAGTGTTCATTACTAATATATAACAAACAAATATGATATGTATGTTTTAAATGCTATAAGTATATATTTAGTGAGTAAAAGCTAATTTATATTGCATGTAATTTAATAGAGCAATGAAAACATTGTTGTATGCAAACAGAGCCGAACCTAAATCTATTTCAGTGATTTCGATACTACTGCTAGCAGCGGTTGGGGCTATTACTAAATTACTTTGCATGCATAGGGAGTGTTATATCTTTGCTTCGCAAAATCTTTGATATATATGTAAGTGTCCATGATTGTATACGTACGAATATCCATAGATATTGGTATTTAAAGGGATTCGCGGCCTTTTATGTATACAATGTATTAAGATAGGAGATATTTTGTTGTTATGTATTTAAAACAATTTAAAATGTGTTCAGCACCTAGGGTTTTGATCCGATTTCAATTATGTAAATTGAATATTGTTAACCAATATAATGTTAATAAAACTTGCTTATTTAAAAAAAAAATGGTTCACTGAAAACCCGAAATATTTTAAGACAAAATATGATGCTAAATTAAATTATTTTGTTTTAATTGTTATCATTTTGTATATGTTATACTATGTCTATTACATTTCTTTTAAGCAAGTTTTATTATACAAAGATACTGTGAAAAAGTCTAAATATTTATCCAAGTTAATGGATAATTATTGAGAGGGCTGAACAATTTCTAAGATTCAAAATAAATTAAATTCAATATTCTGAGTAAATCGAGTTTAAAGTTTGACTAGATTTATTTTTAATTTTATGGTAATATTTGTTTATTATTTCTATCTTTGACAACATTTATAGTATTATACTATTATAGAAAACCACACTAATATATCCATAGCGTTATTATTATAATATTTATATTATATTACCAATAATTACACATAATAAGCTAATATTGATGACATTTAAAAAAAAATGTTTACAAGAAATTGTTTTTGTTAGTATATTTATTTATTTATAATATTATAATATAACAGAATACCACACTAATATACCCACAAGGTTGTCCTTATAATATTTATATAATATTATATTACCAATAATTACATATAATCGATTTTTGCTACGTCTTGGCATTTTGAAATAAAATAATTATGACGCAATCTCAATTACTTTGTTTATAATTCGGATTTTATACCCAATGCAATGCGTTCATTTGAAATCAATCCGTTAATTATAGATGTCGCTAGTTGACATCATATTATATAATAGATCGTATATAACACTGCATTTAAAATTATTAAAAATATAAACTTATAGATATCATATTATATTTATATTAATATTATTGATTCATATTATATTAATGGAAATATAATAAATAATTTATGTTATGTGGATGACACAACCTTATTCTCACCCTCGCTATCTGGTTTGCAGCTGTTGATTGATTGTTTTCAGAAGTTTGCAAATAGTAATAAAATAACATATAATATTGAAAAATCTGTTATCCTACCAATTTATTATAACAAATCTCATCATAATCCAATTAAGCTACGTATTGGAAATACATGCTTGAGAGTAGTAAAAGCTTATAAGTATCTTGGACACTGGATTTCTGATAATTTATCTGATGAGATGGATATAAACTGTAATATTAAACGTCTTTACACAACTAGCTATTCTCTATCTAATAGATTTAGAAACTGCTCGAAATATGTATGTATATTGCTTTTTAAAACATTCTGCTCTAATATGTATCTTTGTAGTCTATGGGATACAGATAATACTTACTTTAAAAAAATTCAAGTAGCATATAATAATGCATATCGCATATCCCTAGGCTATAAACCTAGATGCAGTGCATCCGAAATGTACCTATATGATAATGTCGATAATATTATTATAAAATTACGTAAGTCGTATTACTCACTATATAATCGTGTTAAATTATCTGACAATTCTATTATTAAAATGATATATTTATATAATGTTTCTCGCCCGTCGTCAATATTTAAAACATGGTGTACATCATTGTTTTTTTAACTATATATTATTTGTAATTATATACTTATATATATAGATATGTGTTGTATAGTTGTATTTAATTTTTTGTTTGTTTTGTTTATCTATGGACTGTTTATGTCTGACTCAAATAAATAATAATAATAATAATAATAATAAGTTTAAAATATGAGTATTTTGCTATTATTTGCGCCATTTTTTACAAATTTTAATATACAAATATACAAATATAATATAATTATTGTACGAACAGGAATTTATTTAGTTTTGGCTTGAATAGTAGAGTTGACGAAACGGTTATGGGGAGGACGATTATTATAGAATTATGATGAGGAAGATAAGCACTTTGATATTTATCAACAATATCATTACCTACTGTAATTAATAAGTTGAGTGGACACAACTCGTTCTGAGGTCTTAGCTAAGGATGATAACTAGGATATTGGACAATAACTTGATAAATTATATTGGTCAAGAGTTGTTTTTTTTAAAATCATAATAATCTATGAATATGTTATTGAGTGTGGAATAATAAATGATATAAGAGATCTGTAAATGAATTCAGCGATAAGTCCAATAAAATATGGTTATAATGAACGAAGTAGATTGAGTGGTATTGAATCAAAGGGTAATTTGTTTTTAAGGATATCATCAAAGAGAGTACAATGGGTAAGTGAAAAACATGTGAAAAACAGTGATTATACGTGGATGTTAAATTGAGATTGAGTCGTGCCGAGTTGATGTCTGTAAGTAAATTTATACTGCTAGAAATTTGTTGTTGGAAGAAATTGGCCAACAATGAACAAATAACTAAATCAGTTGGTCCGAAAAATGCTTGGTCTAGGTTTTATCTACTAAGGTGTAAGATACTTTATAAGCTTGTTTAGAAGATATTACATAATTACAGAGAATTTCAGTAAAGTATGAGGATTTGGTAGAGAGAAGCTTTTTCTTGTAAATCGATCGAAAACTTTAATGGAAATAAGATTAATTTCAAATTTAGAGGATGCATATTTACGTTGTAGTCTACGAAGTAGTTTCCTCAGGTTAACAAGCTCAATATTAAACCAGGAAAACTTAGAATAAGTTCGGTTGATAAGAGTAATGGATGGTACAAAAATATCAAATGAATGAGATAATGCCAAATTAAAATAATCAAAAAGTTTAGAAAAATCAGAAGATATACTGTTGTTAAGTTGATGGAATACATAGTTAACAAACATTGGTTTATCGATAGAGGAAATTTTCCGAAACGATCTAGAAGGTCGATTAATTTGTGTCACCGGCTAGTTCAGATCAAATAAAATGGAAAATTTCTCAGATATTAGAGAACTTTGAGTGGGATATGAAATTAAATTAGAATCAGCTAAAGATAAAACTAAGTTAATATTATTACATTTAGTGTTATTATGAAAATTAACATGTTGCGTCAAGGAATACTCAAATATAAGTTCATTCAGAGATAAGGAAGCATAATTATCATTATTAATTTGAATATTAAAATCATCAAGAATAATTATTTTTATATAATTATATTATACATATACTTATACGGTTAACCGTATTAACTGATGTGAATGATTCTAAAATAGAATATAGGTCAGCTAAGAAACTCCATAGGATAGATGAAGGTGTAAGGTAGATAAGTATAATTATAAATAATGGTAAATAATGAAGGAAATTGAATATTACAGATCATAATTTCATATGAAGACAAACATAGGGTGGATGACGAAATAATCTTAAGTTCCGATGATAATAACAGAGCTAGGCCCCCGCAAATATGTGATGTATACTTATTAGCAAGCAATACTTTAAAACCATAAGGGGTCAGTTGGGAAGATAGAGCAGAATCATCAGTAGTTAGCCAAGTCTCAGTGATAACAGATATAGAACAATTATAATCAATAATTAACTGTGTAATCAAATCAACTTTATTTCGTACTGATCTACCATTGATTAATTGAAAAGAATACTTTTTAAGAGATTAATAGAAGAAATTACATGATTGGGACCACTTTTCAAACTATTTTTTTTCTATTGAGGAATTCCAATTATAACCATGTATAAGTATACTTGAAAGTACTATAATCTACAAATTTATATAAATTAAACTTGCGTTATTTTGTATATATATAATATATATATTATATATATATATATATATTAAATATATTATAATATATATTATATATTCATACTATCGGTAAATATTCTTATTTTATTTCAAGAGATGCTCTACCACTTATACATTTAGAAAAAACATTTCTGAGATCAGATGAAATTAAATAATTAAAATTTATTTATAATATTTACCATAATTTTAGAAAATATTTAATAAAACCATAAATACTGAATTAGATCCTCACTATAATGTCTATGACTAAAATACATACATTCTAATAAATAAATATAATATAAATAAAATTATAAAATAATAATATAATTATAATTGAATATCAAGTAAATACTATGAAAAAAACTTAATGTGAAACAAGTTTTAGGGGCCTACCTAATATCAGGGGGGGCCTTGCCCCCGCAGGCCCCATAGATAAATAGTTTATTGTTTAGCAACACGAATACAATTATAATAATAGTAGTGAATTAAAAATAAAGCGAAACAAACCGACACGAAACAAGAAATTAAAATAAATATATTATAAAATTGATAACAAAATTTATTTAAACGGGCCGTGTACTAAACATATTCCAAAATAAACATGAATATAGTGAAAGTGTTAAATACAACAAACTGAATGTGTGAAACAAAAACTAGAGCGGAAGTCTCGGGGTGAACAGGCCTATATGGGATGGATACAATCCCTAGGTATGGATATAGTCACTGATAAAGAGTGGTATAACATATCCTGCCTTCTAGAATTAGGCTGCACACAATCCAGATGTGTAAAAAACTCTAGCAAAATATCACAATCAAATGAAATATATGTAGGGTTAAAAAATAAATAAATAAAAGTAAGCGCATATATATATATATATATAAAAAGATAAATAAAACATCATATGTGTGAAAATTTATAAGAATTTAGCCAATAAGAATGTTTTAACATAACACGAAAGCAATTAACAGATTTACATGATGAAATATTATTGGGAAGCGAATTCCATAATGAAGTACTCTATTTAGTACTCTATGAAGTACTCTATTTCCAAAATAGTTTAGGTAATACGTAGATTTACATTTTCTGGGTCTTAGTTTGATTAGAGGGCCTCTGCATTGGCTGATATACGTATTACATATAGATGTAGCCTCGACATCCACATGTCCATTCAGAATTTTGTATATGAGTACCATGTCGCTAATTAATCTGCGATGAGATAGAGATTTAATATTAAAATAAATTAAACGATTAGAATAAGGAGCCATGCTAATATTACATCTATAGAATAATCTTTTAGTAAATAGTCTTTGGACTCTTTCTAGAGCTTTAGCGTTACCTATATAAATTGTATGAGGATTCCAAATTGATGAATTATATTCTAGTATTGGGCGCACATAGCTTATATAAGCTTGTAAAAGTAATACATAGTCATTAGTATTAAAGCATCTATAAATTATATTAATAAGTATATATGCTTTTGTGCATATTGAATTAATATGTATATTGAAACTAAGATTATCACAGAAAGTGATACCAGATCTTTGTATTGCTTTACAACAGGTAAAAGTACTCCATTCAATGAGTACACGGGGGGGGGGTGGTCATTGCATCCTATTCTTATAACAACGAATTTAGAAGGAGCCAGTTCTAGTTCCCAGTCAAACATCCATTTGCATAGACTATTTATAGCTTCTTGCATATCATTTGTCACGTGTAATTTAAAGCTATTAGCTAGCTTCGCATCATCTGTAAATAACGATGTTAATACATGTGGATTTATTGTATCAGGAAGATCGTTTATGTATATAAGGAATAGTAAAGGACCTATCACAGAACCTTGGGGAACACTAGAAATAACCGGTACATAATTATAATATTTTTAGTTTTATTTACTTTAATGCACTGAGTTCGATTAGATAAATAAGAATCTAACCAGTTATGTACATTCCACCTAATACTATAATAATCTAGTTTATATAACACTTTTGAGTGTGACACTTTATCAAAAGCTTAAGCCATATCGATATAAGTAATATCTGATGTCATATATTCATTTTTGATTTTAAAATTGAACCATAAAAGTTCAAAAGCTGTAACTCCGTGGATTTATCAGATAGAAACCCATACTGGTGCTCATTTAGGATACCATTGGTTCGTAAATAATAGGATAAATGGTAAGAGAGTATTTTTTCGAAAACAATTAATAAACTTGGGAGAAGCTAATTGGTCTGTAATTCACAGCGAGAGATGGATCACCTTTTTAAATATAGGTATAATGAAAGAATTTTTCCAAATACTAGGACAAGTTCCAGATTCAAAAATAAGGGTGTATATAATCGATAAGTGATAACAAATTTCATAGGATAATTTAAAAAAAATAGCCTTTGGTAACCCGTCAGGGGAGTTATTATATTTATTAGGCAGTAAACATAGACATTTTCTAACATTATTAGGAGATATAGGATAATTAGAGAATTGGTTAATATTAGGTGTATACACCAATTTAGCTCTATACACCTAGTCTTATAATACCTTGGAAAACATTACAAAATAATGATCAATACAAAAAACAATATCATATCAATGTAATAATACAATACTAATATGTTATTAATATTCTTATAAATTAATATAATAATATTAGAGTATACTATATGCAATGATGGACACCGATACTTTTTTTATGGATCGGGATCGCCGATCCATATCATTTTCCGATCCCGATCATCCATTCGTTATCCGATCCTTTGCCGATCCCGATCGGGATTCAGCCCATCACTGCCTATATGTACTAATCCTATAGTATGTCATACACCAACTAGATATAGTATTTCATAGTTCGCCTTACATATACCAACACTGTAATCAGTGATGGGCACGATCACGATCGTGATCTTGATCGCGATCGACGATCGTTTTAAAATGATCGAGTAAAATGATCGACGATCGACGATTTTTAGAAAATGAACGAGTAAAATGATCGACGATCGTCAGCAACTGATCGCGATCGACGATCGTGAAAAAAATTTAAACATAATTTATATATATTTATATCAAGAAATAACAAAATAGGGGATATAATAATAACTTTTATTTATGAAAATGATGAAATACGATCAAATTAATAATAAAATAATATTAATATAATGAATTTTCTTTCAATAGAACTAACAATTCAAAGTTAGTATCATTTAGTTTATTACGTTTCGGTTTATTTATATTGGTAGCAATACTAAACATTCTTTCCACCGGCGCGGATGATGGGAGTATAGAATTGTATTTTATGAATAACATTTTTATAATATGATAATTATTTAGCATATCTAAATTAGTATTTTTACTATTTATATAATTAAGTATTTCTATTTCTACCGTTGATTTAGAAGTGGATGGTCCATTATCATCAATAACATAGAATTCATCTGAATTAGTTTCGCTTTGTTCTGGTGTAGTTATATAAAACTCGTTATCTGGGATATGTCTATTAACATATTTCTTAAATGTAGATAACAACATATCTTTTTCTTCTACGTAATTACTTAACCAATTTAACTTACATTTTGGGTTGTATATTGTTGCTATAATGGCACTATTGATAGAATACTCAAATGAAAAATAATCGTTAAACCTAAGTAAAGTTATAGTCCTATATAATACGACTAGAGGGAAATTGACAGGTTGGCTCATTTTTGGCTTAGAGACTCTAATATAGAGTAGATAATTAAACCTATTGTTTGATCTTGCATGTCTCGCGCGGTAAAATATTACGATTACATTAGTAAAAAAGATACATTGGTATATATATATATAAATATATTGATATGACGGCGTGAATTTGTGAGTACTCGCGAGTACTGCGTGGATCATTAGTGGTTCATGCAGCAGCCCGGAATTCATACGCTTATATAATAATACGATCGAGATCCACGATCGGCGATCAACGATCAACATAATTACACGATCGACGATCGGCGATCGTTAAAATATGATCGAGTAAAAAGATCGACGATCGACGATCGTTAGAAAATGATCGACTAAATTGATCGACGATCGGCGATCGTGAAAAGTCGTGATCGTGCCCATCACTGACTGTAATGTAAGCATGCTTATTAATAAAACTAACTCTCTATAGGTATACCTGATACTATAGATATACATATATGTATACATTTGTTATAGAGATAACCTGTGTGTTTTATTATTTTAATTAAACCCAATCATGTATGAACTATATAAGAATGTTATATACGAATATGCTCGATATCAATTAAGTTTAATGTATTAGATTAGTAACACCCAGGAATTATTGTATATATATATATCTATTTGTTATTAAAAACCAATTAAATTGTCATAAAAATAAAAATGATTAACGATTTTTATGAATATGTAAATTATTGATATTCAAGTAAATTAAATTCACACAAATATTATATTAATAAACAATAATTGTATTGATATATATAACCGCATTTTATTTAACCTTCTACAATTGCAATATAATATATACATTAGTATAGGTATACTAATAGTATCATATACTAGTATACTTAATATATTATAATATATTATATAATAGTGATAATAATTATTTCTATACACTTAAAATATCTATGGGTTTCATGGATGCAGTTTTGTTGATATTTATGTATTTTCATTGTTTTATTTCATTGATATTATTCCCTTTGGGAAATAACTCGGATTCCTTTTCACGCATGACCTTGAATACGTTACGGATGGTGACCTCCGCTGCCCCGGTTGCACATCGAATTTCTGTAATCACGTGATTATATTATTAAGGTAATGCTGTGCGAATAATGGATTAATTAATAATTGCATTAAATTAATGAAATAACGATATTATTAGATAGTTAAAAAACTCTATTCGAATTATATAATTCGGCTTATTTAACATTTAATAACTAATCAATATGGTTTATATATTATTAATCAAATATTAAATTTATATTATTATATATATATATTGTATTAATTCAAATTAAACTGGATTATTTATGTTTTCGAAACAAATGAAACCTGATCTAGTTGGTTTCGAAACCTCGATATTTTCAATACTTTAAATAATTAATAAGTTCTAATAATTTAAATTAATTTTAAAAATCTTGTTCGTAACTTATATATCGCTGGGCGAAAATAATAACAAAATCGGTCTTATTTTGAAGCCCTTTAGTAGAAAGCGAAACATATATTATATATAAATATAATATAAACCCATTGTAGATTTCTCATATGGTGTATTGCGTGCAGCCATGTATATTGCAGTAGCCGCTACTGTGATCGCACTTCGACTAAAGAATTTAATATAATTAAATGTTGTTATTTATATTAATGTATAATTTATATTATTTATATTATCCTATTAATGTATAATTTCAATAATAATAGTAATAGAAATATAAAACTACACTTAATAACTACAAACAATATATATATATATATTAAACTATTGACATTTGCATATTATTTAGATTTTTATAGTAATATTATGTATATCAATATATATTCTAAAATAAAAACTATGAAAATAAATATATTCTTTAAATTATTTGTTTGACCAATATTGAAAATGTTTATCACTTCGTGTGATAAAATAATAAGTCAAATTTTAATTGTGTACCTCCTTAGTATTTATAATATATAGCAGTATTAACTATTATATTATATATAATTTAATTTATTTTACCGCTATTATCAATTATTTAGTAATCAAAAAATACATAAAATGCTGATGGATATATCCAGTGAATACACTGTTTAATAGACTTATGTTCAATATATAATTGAAATTAAATCTGTACAAATGGGAATCGAGTGAATACAGTTTTAATACTGTAGAACAATTATAACCATTCTACCATCTTTGTAATACATGTAAATCTATAAAGTATATACTAATCATACGGTGTTCTCGCTTAGAAACGCGAGTCTATAGGTTTATATGCACGTCTAGATGTATGCATGGATACACGCTATAGCTTGTAATACTTAATACACACTTAATACACACTTAATAGTGTGTATTACCTATACATAGATATTAACCCTGGTAATAAGTCCATTTCGATTGCTTTCTTAGCGATGCATGTAGCGGTGTTCTGAATTTCTCTATTCAAATTCAAATTTGCACAATATCTAGACTGTGAGCGTATAAAGGATATATTAGGATAATTATATATTAGTATATATAACATAAAATGTATACAACTATAGGTGATACTATTAAAAAGTGCGTAATATACAAATGTAGCTAAGAAGATATATAGTTAAGAAGGAGATACATTATACAGGTGAGTGATACCGAGACTGTAGTATTATAGGGGCATGTAAGTGTCCTAATTAATACGATAAGGTCAAAGTTCACATGAATGACACTATAGAGAGTTAAAGTTATCTCGGTTATTAAGCGAGACGTGGGTGATTTCTATAGGTAACCATGTATTCTTCTGGTGATGCTATGTTCACGCTGGTTTCAAGCGAATCTACTATTACTCGAAACATGCGGCCAATCTTGGTTTTTGACACTTTTGACACGGCGCATATCTCTACATATATTATTTATATTATAATTTATGTGATTTAATTTATTAAGAATATATTAGTGTGTTCATCTAAATTATAATCTAAAATAATAATTAAATTTATATAATATATATATATATATGTATAATTATAATTAATTTACAATTTATTTTTCTAGTATTTAATACTAATTAATATATTAGATAAATATGTAATTATTAAATTTTGTTTTCTTTTATCTATAAATAAATAGATCTGTAAACATATAATTTACAAACAGAGATAACATCATAGTAAAAAGTATACACATACGTATACTGTATATAAACCCTTAAACGTTCGTGAAACGCCTTCCTGCCGACAAGCTAAAAAGCAACATGCCGATATCATAGCATCTCTAGACTTGCCCTTTATACCTATTTTGTAGTACATTTTCTGGAAATGTTCAATTCCTCGATCCTATTATGAATAGGATATAAATATAATATATTATCTTAATAGATAGGTATAATATATTATAATATTATTATTAATATTAATTAATTTAATAATATTATTATAATATTTAATAAATGTAAAATAATTCATAATTTGAGTATAAAAATAAGATATATATATATACATATTGTAATAATAATATATATAATACTTAATTATTTAGTTATTTATTAATATCTTATAAAATAAATTATTTGAAAAAATGACTTATATGTATATATAAATATATTTGATGAATTAGTACCATTATATAATATGTAGTCTAGTATAATAGTATATGTATGCGTGTTTTATGTCCTATAAAATGAAATATAATGTAAACGTATCAATAATAATATACTAAAATATAAACCACTACTATCTTCGGAATGTTCATCTTTTGCGCCATTTCCGAAAGATCTGCATACGCAGTTACCAAAGTGCTATTAGCAGAGGGCCTTGGGCCGCGGTTCCTGTAGATTGGAACACCGTTTTCGAAACTGGCTGCACCCGTACCTCTACTAATACGGGTGCTCAAGTCTTCACCATCGAATATCGGGTTATGTTAATCGGGTGAACATATCATTAATACACTATTGATTTATATGTATATCAATATCAATATATACAGTTCGATATCAGATACATAATGTATACTAATAGATAATTATCATATCGTCATAAATGAGTCATACTATAGTATACATTCTGGATGATAATAGTATAAAGTAGGGTTGGATACCTGGTTAGATAGAGTGACACGCCCAATGGGCGCCAATGGGTGTCGCCCATCATATCGCACACAGTAGTTATACTTATATGTTAGTGAATTGTATGTATACGTGTGTATTAGTAGACATACAGTGTCTTTCACAACTAATCGGTATGTCCATCATCGCCTAGGACATCGAATACACTAGTTGTGGACGATAATAATTGAAATGATTCATATGCACGACGCTATTTAGAACGTACATTTATTGAATACTTTTGTTTGTTATATATATATTTACTATAACTTTATTAAAATAATTTTAATACATAGTTAATATTATTATATAGTAGTATTATACATATATATATATGTAAAGCTGAATTGAATTTAATATTTATTTAAATACTTAATACATCATAAATGATTCCTCAAAATGTATGTAGGAAGGTAAATGTTGATATGAGGAGGTAAAGGAATGATCTTGGATACGTAGGTTATATATAACCTACGTATATACTATATACATAAATGAATAAATAACTATTTTTATGACCTATATAGAATAAAAGAGAAGATTAATGATGAATGAGAAACAGTAACGGTAATATGTGTATATGTATATTAATATGTGAAAGGACGAGTGAATTAACTTGTGTTTCAGTAAGAGATACAGTAATTATTTTCGAATTTGTCTAATAAGGAATATATGATAATATTCATATTTAGTGATTGCAGCAATATGAGGAATGAAGATAAGATTAGAATTAAGTATAACGCCTAAATTATATTCAGTATGGGAAAGGGTATATTACAATGTTATCAATAATAAAAGTAAGGGAAGTAAGAAGGAGATAGAAACATATTCAATAGTTTTGTATACATTACATAGCATATTATTTGAATTAAGCTATTATTTATCATTAGCACACTTGGAGAATTGATCATTGAAACTTGATGGTGAATTAATTCGTAATAGCATATATAACATAAAATATAAAATATAATATATATATATATATATATATATATATATTATCTACTCGCTAGATAGCGCTAGGGATTACCTCAGCGGGTCCGACACGTGACATGTCCTTGGGAGCATCACGGAATGTCCTCCACTCGGCACTTACATCTATTACCCTATCCGCTACCACTAGTCCGCAATCCGGACAAATCATGTCACCGGCGTGACTATCGTCTATTAGGACGGCGTCTGGGTGATAAGGGCACGCTATTTTCGCTCCCGCACCGCTGTGTGAATAACAGCATGTTACGTAATGCTTATCTGGCACACCGCACACACGTGTGCTTCCAGTGGAAGGTGAATACATGTCGACACCGGAATGTGGTGATGTAGTGTATTCTATAGTATGTGATCAGGGTTGGCAAAAACCCCAAAAATCTAAGAAATATGTAAGAGGTTTTTGGGTTATTGGGTTTTTGGTGGGTTTATAAGTATTGGTTATATGGTTATATGGTTATAAGTATTCTAATAAATGATTTATATTATTATAATAAATATAAATAATTAATATATATTTTAAATATAATTATATTTATTAAATCACATATAATAATAGCAGATATAAATAGACTCATCAATATATATATATATATATATATATATATATTTATTGATTGATTGAAAGTTTATTTAAACACTTAAATAAATCATAAATAATTTCTAAAAATTGTATATATAGAATAAAATAATAGATTAGGTAAAACAATAAATACCATTAATAATAATAAAATAAAATAGAATAAACCATACGTAAATTAATAAATAAAATAATAATGACAAAAAATATTAGTATTACAGGTTGCCACCTGATATAAATTTTTGTATATATTTCATGAATGTTTTATGCGATTTTATGGATCTAATATATATATATATATATATATATACCCTATAGGGTGGGAGTGAATTCCATAGTTTTGGACCAATATAACTCAGTTCCCGAGTATTCATTTTTGAGGGATGGAGAAATGGGGTAGATAGAAAATGAGATTCATGGTTTCTAAGAGATGGAAGGGAAGATCTTTGTATTAGAGAAGCAGAAATATAGGAGGGGCAATTCGAAGAGTATATTGAGGAATGAACAATAGATAGTATGCGATAAGCAGAGCGTTTGTTAAATGGGAACCATGGAGGTAATTGTTGGTATGAGGAAGTAGAGGTATGATCTCGAATACGTAGGTTATATGTTATACGGATTGATGAATGAATAACTCGATTTGGGGGAGAGAGAGAGTATAATGGGAGATTGATAAGGATCAAGGAACAGTGATATATACGTGAGAGGACAATGGAATTAACTAGAGTTTTAGTAAGAGATAAAGTAATTGATTTTTCTAATTCTAAATAGATGATAATTTGCAGATTTAGTAATGGCAGTAATATGAGGAATGAGGAAAAGAGTAGAATCAAAAAGTACATACATATATATATATCATTATTAACTTACTTGTAAATTAGTTTAAATGTGATGATTAAATAATAATAATTAATTATATACTAAAACTCAAAAATAATAATGAAAACAAAAATGAAAAACCCCCAAAAAACCCAAAAACCCCTAAAATTATCAAAAGGTTTAAACCCAAAAACCCAATAACCCAAAAATCCAAAAACCCCTACTTCTGCCAACCCTGTATGTGATATTTATTATAAATCTAATAATTGTATATAATGAAGAGATATCAAATAAGAATCAAGTATCATAGATAATGATTTAATATATCGAATATATTAATTGTTTACACTAACTAGAGGTATATACATATATTATATTATAAAATGAGTATCAAGTAATACACGTTCAGCTATCTTAATCAGCTATACACCGGTATATAGTTATAGTTGTTGTGGGGAGTGGGTATGTAGACATGATGTAATTAATATTGGAACATATTCAAACATGGGAGCAAGTAGAGAATCGATAAGAAATCATTACGAACAATAGGGACAAATACTTACATATAAATAAATAACAGGGAATATTCATGACATTTTGGAAATAGGTTTAGAGTGTAGTATATTAACGAGTGTAGTATATCTATAATATAAGGGAGAGTATACTTATAAATATATATATTTAAATAATTTTTGAAGGATATGCATATTATAATATGGGTATATAAGCATAAGTGTTATATATGTATGTTAATATAAATATAATTGTACATTAGAATATTATAAAACTAACGAATTGCGTATTAGAGAATTCATATTTATAAAATTATATAAACAGGCAATTAATAAAAAAACTAAGTTTCTGAATAATAAATTATGTAACTATTTGGTAACTATTTAGATTATAATTATTGTTTATTATTGTTTATTTATCAATTTATTTTTTTTTAATTTTAAATTTATTTTTTATATATATTATTTAATATAATATGTATTTTATACAATACATATATATATATATATAAAATAAATATGTATTATAATGTTCAATATAATATTTACATTATACAATGTACATTGATGTATTTTAATAGACTATAAACTTATACGCTATATATTTTATGGGAAAATAATAGATAAAATAAAATGTTGTGGATATACAATTATGAATCATATGGGCTTAATAATTAGTATTAGTGTATTAAAAATAGGAAACAATATATATATATATATTGTATTATAAAAGTAGTATCTAGGAATACATGTACATGTACGACGTACATTACACGTACATTGTACGTGCACGTTTACCTAATATAAATACATATACGGAATATAGTTATAGTTGTAGTTATATTGGTATGTAGTCATATTAATATTGGAACACATTATGTAGTGTGATTAAGAATAAATCTGATAAGAAATGTCATGAGTTATGAATCATAAGTTAGAATTAATAATTACGAACAATACAAATAAATAAGAGTGACATAATTACAGTTAGGAAATAGGTTGCTTGGGAGTACACTGTTAGAAGTAATGCTATTTGACACAAGTGATTAAAGTTAACACACATGTATAGAAGAGAACCATTATAATGATAAAATTCACACCGGTTTCTGTACTAGCATTAAAACTGAAGATTTGTTATATATATATTTGTTATAGTTATATATATATATATATATATATCATATATGAGTTAGTTAGATTGATGTCCCGCTCCTTCAGCGGTTAATGGAATATAGTCTACTTAGTAAAGTGGACTACAGTACATAAATATATATATATATATATATATATATATATATATATTACAATTTTATATTATAAAACTAACCAAGTAGGTAGATAATTCATATTTATAGAATAATAAAAACAGGTGATTAATAGAAATCTAAACTGTTGAATAATAAATTATGTAATTATTTAGTTTATAATAATTATATCACATTGTTTATTTATAAATTTAATTTTGAAAAAATTTTAATTTTATTTTCATAATTATATAATATGTATTACTTACTTTACTTTATTCCCTTGACTCGAGAATCGTAGGGGAAATCAATGAGCTGGCTGTCACACAATTCCATTTTATTCCCTTGACTCGCGAATCGTAGGGGAAATCAATGAGCTGGCTGTCACATAATTCCGTCGCCATTCGTTGCGGTCGTGTGGCTTTACCATTAAGTCGGACTGATTCAACTTACTCCATTCGTTGATGTCATCAATCCATTTCCTTTTTGGTCTGCCACATTTACGATTACCTTCAACCATACCTTGGAGGATTGTTTTGCTAAGGTTGTCATGTCTAATTGTATGACCGTACCATTTTAATTTTCTTCGGCGGATAGACTGTACTATTGGTTCATATGTACCAATTAAACTTATCATCACACCTTTGATGTACTCGTTTGACTTCATTTCTCTGTATGTAATTCCAAGAAGTTTTCTATGTGATTTGTTTTCGAAACCTTGTAGTTTTTTTGTAGAAATGGCACTTATAGTCCAAGATTCACACCCATACGTTAGAATAGACAGTACTATAGAGCGATAGAGATTATATTTAAGCTTGAAATGGATATCTTTGCTATTCCAGATTGTAGTTAGCCTTACCATAGCCGATGTAGCTTGAGCTAATCTTATTTTAATCTAAGAGTCGCTTGAGCCATCTTTTGTAATTGTAGCACCGAGATATTTAAACTGTTCTACTTCTTCTAGCTTTTCTCCATATAATTTGATGTTGGAATGAAGATTTCTTTTGTTACTGTTGATTATTATCTTGCTCTTTTCTGCACTAATTTGCATTCCATACCGACTAGCACTACTTGATAGCTTGTTTGTGAATGTTTGAAGTTCATCGTTTGATCCAGCTATCAAGTCTATATCATCGGCGAATCTGAGATTAGATAGATTTCGGCCACCAATTGATATTGTAGATATATGCTCATCTTGAATTCCAGCCATAATCTCTTCAAGAAATAAATTGAAGAGCACAGGAGATAGTAGACATCCCTGTCTCACACCAACAATTGTCTTGAACATCTGACCTTGGATACTATTAAACAGCATTGCGCTTGTGGAATTTTTATATAATTATTTAATCATTAAAGTTATATTAGAGTCGATGCCATATTTATTGAGAGTTGACCAGAGTCCCTCATGCCAAACTCTATCAAAAGCTTTTTTAAAGTCTATGAAATTGTGATATAAGTCCTTTTGACTTTCTAAGTGTTTTTCTATTAGATTTCTACAATTGAATATCTGCTCAGTGGTACTTCTTCCTTTCCTAAAACCAGCTTGTTCTTCCGAGAGTACTTCTTCAGCTTGCGAGGTTAATCTATTCAATATAATTCTCAATAGAATTTTGCTTGAGTGGCATATTAGGCTCAGAGTTCTATAATTCTCACACTTTCTGAAATTGCCTTTTTTTGGAATTGGTACTATTAGGGACTCTGTCCATTGTTTTGGCCATTCTTTGTTAGACCATGATAATTGACATAATTCTGTGAAAACATTAACGATTGCGTCTCCTCCGTATTTTAGTAACTCACTAGGTATGTTATCAATGCCAGGAGATTTACCTTCTTTAAGTTTTTGTATAGCATCTTCTACTTCTGATTTTAAAATTGGTAGTTCATCTACATTATCTGTGTTCTGACTGATTATAATGATATGATCAGGTTTGATAGGAAAGTTATAAAGTTCCTGACAGTATTCTGTCCATAGCTTTAAAATAGAGTGTTCTTCAGCTAGCGGCTGTCCGTTCTTATCTTCTATTATCGAAGTGCTTCTTGCTGGCGTTTTTGTGAGACTTTTGAGAGTTTCATATGCTCTTTTGTTATGTCGTCCGTTTTACATTGCATCTGTATCCACTGATCTTTTGCTGTCTTCATGTCTTTGCGTATTTTATTATTGACTTTTCTATATTTGCTGATAAGTTCTATATTGTTCTTATTTTTAGCTGCTTTAAGATATCGTCTTTCATCGCACAGATCAAGTATGTCGTTTGTGATCCATGGTTGTTTTTTTCTTCTATATTTTCCTATAGTTCTTGTCGCTGAGTCAATGATTATGTCTTCAATTTTCTTATAAGATAAGGTAATGTCATATTTATGAATATCTAACTCTTTAAGTTGTTTTTCCAATTCGTCTTTGTAATTATCTGCAGTCTTTCCATTTGTGAGCTTGTTGACATCGAATCGTATTCGTGTGGTCTTTGGTTATCTATTCTCCTTCAGTTTGATTTTCAATATTTATTATAATATTAAATAGAATAGTACATTATCACAATTAAATTGTTATTTTTTAATAGACTAAACAACATTAACGACACAAATGTATGTTACATACATTGTGTATGTGCATCCTATGTATATTGTGTTATATATTATGTATACTACACTATCCGGTTAATGCACACAATCGGGAGTATTATAAACAATGGAAACCCAGTAAATAACAACATACATATATGAACATATTTATATGATTCTGCATATGTATTTGACAAAATATTTATATGAACATATTATGTGCATAATATGTTCATATTAACATGTTATCACACAAATATAATTTTCATACCAATATGTATTTGACAACATATTATTATGCTATTTTATTGCAATTATCCTATTTTATTAAATATAGTTAATATAGATAAAATAGACTCCTATTCGCATAATCCTATGTTTACCCATTGAGCTGTGTAACGAGTGTAATACGCCATTGGTTATTCCTGAAATATTAAAGCCTGTATACCAGTGTATCTTCCTGACATATTACTTGCTATATGACCTCGTAAATTACAAATATAAGTCAGTATACTGGAAGGTGGGAGCCAGGGAAAGCGTCAACGAGACGAACCTCGGAGATGTGACGTGACGACCTGAATCCAGAGTCTGTCTTCCGACTAGGGATGTAAATGATGCCGAGCTTTTGATTCCGAGCCGATACTTTTGGTTATTGATGCCGAGCCGAGACTTTCATTATCGGAAAACCAAACGAGCCCGAGCCGAGCTGAGACTCTAACAAAACGAGCCCGAGCCGAGTAGAAACTTTAGGTAACTGAGACTGAGATTGCATCATGCTTTAGATTTGAGCATCATTTACATCACTACTTCCGACGCAACAGAATCGACATACGACAGCAGACAAAACCTCCGTCAATCCAGCCAATAGACATACCTGTAAGTTGCCCCATCTGATTTAACATCACTAGTTTCATTATCGCGAGCCCATCGCGTTATCAAACCCTTTATTCTGCATTGTTTTTTTTAATATTTCAAAAATGAGATGTAAATATTTAAAAAAATACAAAATATATTACAAAATATATTTTAAAAATATGTCGAAAAATATTTTTTTTAAATGTTGAAAAATATTTTTTTTTAAATAAAAAATATTTCAAAAAATATTGTTTTTTTTTTAATATTTCAATAAGTTAGTTTTAATATAACAGAATATTTAAAAAAATACAAAATATATTTTAAAATTAAAAAAATAATTGTGCAGCGATCTAATAAAATATTTGATTCTAAAACCTTTAACGCTGACAACTCCAATTATAGATAGCTATCCTTCATAGATGCAAACTCTGAGACATGTGAAGATCATATAAATGTAAAACCTAAAATGAGCAAAAGAGAACCTAGGTTCTTGGGAGAATAATCTTATTCTCAAAACGTGTATCACTACACATTTTAGTCCATGATAATATATGTCATCCTACTGCATCTAATGAGGAAAAGTATAATTCAGCTATAGCTTTAGATTATTTCAATAGGAATACTCTGGAGCATATATACAATGAGGAACAGGCAAAACAACTTCAACATCAAATTTACGCTATACAATCAGCAGCAGAGAATTAATATATGCATGAGCTTGGAACATATATAGTAAACAAAATAAGCGGAAGGAAAAATAAAAATAAATACAAAATCAAAGCGCAGAATTCTTATTAACAATGACGAAAGAATTGAAATATGGAAAGAACAATTTTCTAAACTTCTAGCTAGAAGTATGAATCAAAGAGCACCATCTAGCCAAGTACAAATCATACGTGGTACGTAATACGATTTATCAATAAATCATATAGGGAATATGATTTATCAATAAAACTAGAAGATATCACTTTAAGAGAAATTGAAATATCACTAAAAAGCATGAAACTATAGAAAGCTGATAGAATTGATAACATTGCTAGCGAAGTTTTGAAGACCGGACAGTTTAACAATTATCTTTTAGAATGGTGAAATATTGTATATAATAAAAGAATTATCTAAGAATGGAGAAAATAATTAATTTTACTATTTCTTAAAAAGGAAATATTTCAATTCCAGAAAACTATAGAGGTATCACATTAACTTTCATTAACGCCAAAATATACAATACAGTTCTACGAAATCGAACACAACCTGAAATTTAACAAATTCTTCGCCAATCAGAAAGTAGGAAACATCGTAACTCCGATTAGAATAATGAAAGGAACAAAATAAAATATATCATGTATAAACTTTGTTAACTTTTATAATGCATTTGATTCGATTGACAGGAATAAGATGGCAGACATATCGATATCATACGGAATTCCAAATTAAGCTCAGATAAATTTGGAAATCCAATATTCATTACTCAATTATTTGTATTTTATGTATATATAGTTTATTGACTTCACAAACACATGGTTATTATAGGCGTCGTTAGATAATAAAAAACAAAAACAAAAATAAATAGATAACAAATAATAAAATAGAACGAATTACAATATTGTAATTCGTCATATGACTTAAAATGGACATACAGTTTACGTTTAAAAAATGAAAGTGATGTTACACAACGAATATCATAAGACTGTGAATTCCAGCTTTTCGGAGCAATAACCGATAAAGCTGGTTCAGAGTATGCCAACGATGTAGATCGTTGCACCAATTTCATGATGTAGCACTTCCGACTGGATCTGTTCGAACTCTGAATAGTAATGGATTGAGCTAAATATTCAGGAAATCCACGGTGTATAGCCTTATGTGTAATACACAATAGCCTATGTATACACATATATATAAACTTAAGCCAGCCTAATTATCTCATTAAATCAGATATAGAAACTATTGAGGCAAAATTTAGTTTATATAATACACGTATAGCACGACGTTGAATACGCTCAAGTTTGTACATAAGGTTAACAGGTAAATTACATAATAATAATTAACAGCAATATATAAGTCTGCTGAATACTAGCGAGTGAATTAAACATTTCGTTATGGCGAAGGTAAGCTTATAACGAGATTTTCTAATATTATATAGAAAATAGTTGGCAGTGCGAATCATGTTATTAATATGTGGAGAGTAGTCTAGGTGAGAGGTTAGAGTGAAACCGAGGGTAGTTATAGATTCAGAAGTTGGTAGAGATAGTAAAAAATGAGTGATTGATATAGGAGAACTGGGTCTCGAAAATATGATAGTGTCAGTTTTAGTCATATTTAAGGAGAGAGAGAGTTATGAGAGAACCATTCAGTGAGATCAGTAATACAGTTAAACATAGACATTTGAATCATATAAGAATCACTAGAACTAGGAAATGACGTATATATCTGTATATCATCAGCATAAAGATGATAGTGAATATTGGGATATTTGTGAAAAATTGATTTAATAGGAAGAATATAAATAATGAAAAATATAGGCCCAAGAACAGAGCCTTGTGGAACAACATGTTTGTTAACATAAGGAGGAGACAACGAGGAGTTAATCTTCACTAAAGATGTTCTAGATGAACAAAAGACATAAACCAACCGTGGAATTGACCGTATATACCGATTTCATTAAGTCTAATGGAAAGAATATTGTGATACAGGGTATCAAAGGCACTATATAAGACAAGTAGTACGAGATAGCATGGGGCTTTATTATCAAGAGATATGAGAATATCATTAATGATTAAAGTAAGGGCAGTTTCGGTACTACGATGAGGAAGATACGCACTTTGATATTTATCAACAATATCATTTGACGTAGTGTAATAAATAAGTTGAGTGGACACAACTCGTTCTAAGGTCTTAGATATTTATGATAGTTTGGATATTGGACGATAACTTGATACATTAGATTGGTCAAGAGTAGCTATTAGAAACCTAGGTTTTTTTTAAATCGGAATAATATATGAATATTTCATGGAGTGTGGAACAATAGATGATATAAGAGTCTATGAACGATTTCAGTGATAAGTCCAATAAAATATGGTGATAATGAACGAAGTAGATTGAGTGGAATTGGATCAAGTGGGGAATTATTTTCAAGGATGCATCCGAAAGATTACAAAGTCATGTATGGGAAGAGTAAAACATGACCAATGATTCAGATTGGATGTTAAATTGGGATTGATTGGTACCGAGTTGATGTTTGGAAGTATATTAATAATACTAGACATTTTTTGTTGGAAGAAATTGGCAAACAATGAACACATAACTGAATCATGTTGGTGAGGAAGATGCTTGGTCTGGGTTATACCTCTTAAGATGAAATACAATTTGTATGCTTGCTTAGTAGATATTTCATAACTAACGAGCATATCAGTGAAGTATGACGATTTATTAGAGAACAAATTATAAGAAATATATTTAGAGCAATAGTAATAGTATATAATGATTAACACCAACTCGAACGCAATTATTGACTCTAACTATTAGAGGTTACAGTTTAAATATATTATTTAAATCTCCGTAAAAGGGGTTTTACACCTAATTATTAGAGTTAATAATTGTGTTCGAGTTGGTGTGAAACCCCTTTTATACCTCGTAATTATTCATTATAGGCTCACAACAAAGTTGTATGCTTAATTAAAATAATTTATCAAAGAAATAATTGAATAAATTATATTAATTAAAAAATAACAAAATTTAAATTTATTTGAAATGTTTACGTAATTTTTTACTTTATTAATATTATAATATATTTATACACGTATTTGCCAAATATATAATTGTTATGACAACGTGAACTTGCATAAATACATAAAATACATAAGTAAACAGTTCTGTAGAATTTTAAAATTGTAGAAATTTACATTAAATCATAAATGCAAATATATCTTCATTAAAGTGCTTTGCTTTATCAATATTAAATATTTGTTGATGAAACTTCAGAAATATATTTAGTATGACATATATGACCTACTGTGAGCGAGCTAGCAAAACTTTCAAAAACGGGCTACCCTACTGTACATTTTACAATGTACACTATACATATATATTATTACAATTATTAAAATTATGGCACCTGCATGAAATATTTTACACGAGAAAGTATTCACAGGGATTTAAGTGAAGTTATATTATGACATTTAATTAGGTAATAATCAACTCATTGTATATATGTATCAAAGATTTTCCAAAGAATTTGCTTCGCAAAATCTTTGTATATATATTGTTGGTGGTTTTATTGGGCCAAGGTACAAATGATAGTATACCTACGTGTTATATAATCATTGTCTTGCCTTCAGGATAACAATGCCTGTCTGCCTGCTTAACAAAGTGCTGAAATCATCGAAAGTTATTTTGAAATTATATAATAATATTGCTAGAATAATAATAATAATATTTGTTTATTTATCCACTAGTGTATTAGCTAATACAAAAAGCGGATATAAATATACCCTCAAGAAGTCATAGGGGAAATTTGGATAGTGTAATACGATCCGTATATTATAATTATGGGCCGGCTTCTAATACGGACCGGCTTGTAATACGGGCCACTACGATATATCAGTAACTATTATTTAAATTAACAATATATTTACAATATTTACTCAATATCATATTTATATTAATAATGCATATTTATTATTTTAACAATTAAAAATATAAATTAATTTACCAATGAAAATTTACTAAATAATAATTTATTTATCCATCATTTTCATTAATAAATTATTATTATTAATAATACTGTAAACATTAATTACATATTTCAAAGCATCATTGGAATAATAATACGAAGAATTTTTTTTTTAAAATATACTATATATTCAATGTCAAGTGCGTGATTAAGTTGGAGATTAAGTTAGTGATTAATTAATAGGTGTTGGCTACGTCCCTCCTGATTTCAAAGTAGCTGCCATCTCCCCCATCTTTAAAAAGCCTAATCTTGACTCCCTGAATTCTTCTAACTACCGACCTATCTCCTACCTCTCAATCCACTCCAAAGTCCTCGAACGTGTTGTCTCCTCCCAACTCATCACCTACCTCACAGCCAACAATATCCCTAACATATTCCAAAGCGCCTACCAGCCTGGGTGGTTGGGATCACCTATATATGTAAGCTAGTGTAAAATTAATATTGGATTCATTTAGACTTATATACAATAAGTATATGTACAAAAAATTAGAACAAATGGAACAAAGTGTGATTTTCGCCAGCCATTTATATAATTAGAAAATATTGCATTGCATTACATATGAAAATATGCCTTAAAAAAAATTTAAATATCACTTTCTAGCCCATAAAATAATTGTAATTACTTGATATCTCGAAATCAGGTCAAAACACATCAATGAAGATTTACAGTAATCAAATTTTTTTTTTCTGGTATTTGGTTAAATTTTTTTTTTAATTATTCGACAAAAAAAATCATTTGACAAAAATATTGAAATAAAATATATTTTTTTATTATTTCAGAATATTTGATTTGTATTAATGTTATAGAGTATATATGGATATTTTTGTTTTTTAAATAGTTATAATTGTATATTTTTAAGACTGTTTTATGTTTTTTGTGATTTATAATGACCAAATTTTGACGACATCGAAAAAGTATAAATTTATTTATTATTTAATTTTTTTCATCGTCAATACGTTGTATATATAATTATTATATATATTTTTGCCGTCGCAATAAATTTGTATATTGATTTCCATTTTTTTGAACCGTCGAAGATATTGATTTTTTTGTGAAATTTCATTATTTTCAATTTTTCAACTAATACTTTTATAAATAGTATTCATTGTAATATTATTCAAAACTTAATCAGCTAGGTAATAAGCATTACCTTTTATTATTATAAGATGTATGTATGTATTAATACTTACTAATAATAATATTGAAATGTATATGATATATTATGAAAAATAAAGTTAAATCGAATATATAAATATTTATTAAAAAAAATAAAGTTAGTAATATATATATGATAATAAATATATAATAATTATAAAACAGTATTTATTTTAGTTATAAAATTATGTTTAGATATAAAACAAGGTACAAGTTTACTTTCCATTAAAGTTATGTGTATACGGGAATCTCTTGCTTCTGCGGAAACAATAGTTTTTGCTGTCTGCGATACAATTCTAATATGGCGTTCTACTGCTTGGGTATGTGATGGGTAACGACTAAATTGTATAACAGGAACGCTATTACTAATATATTCTAGGAATTCTGAACTAGAAATATGATTAGTTAAATTTGATTCTAGCCATATTCCATCATTGTCTATCAAATTAGAGTAATGTGTTGCATCAAAATAAATGAGGGGTTTAATAAATTTTCTTACGTTAGTTTCACTGTGAGTTCTACATTGAATAATATTACGAGCAGCTCTAAAACGAATATTACTATCCTCGTCAGTAAGCATAGCGCATAGAATATTTTCACTATGTAAACAATAACTATTGTTTCTAATAACTTTGTATATTATATTTAATAAACGATCATCATTTAATTTCTTAGAATTACTTATAATATTATATATAATTTGTGGTGAATTGTAAAAAAATGGGTTTGTCTTCACTTCAAACCAAGTGCAAGCATAAACATTTATAATATAAGTACATAGTAATTTGAAATTATCAGTAGGAGATTCTGTTGAAACATATACTCGTAATGTACGGTTTTCTGTTGTTAACCAACGCGCATACCCTAACTTTCCTGGAGAACGACCAAATATATTAAAGTTATTTGATTGTGGACCATTTGTAATATACATGATAATATCTAAGAGATACAATTGGTCGGAGCTTAGAGTCTGCCTATCAATATTAACCAGATTGGCATTGAATTCATGCGATATGGCAATAATGGGAAATATAGCATGCGGCAATTCCCTGCAATTTAGAAGTTTAAGTCCAACTGGTCCAGTGAAAAGATTAGGCCCACTTGTTTTCCCATCGAAGATAGCAAATATCTTCTTAAGCGGCAATTCATTCATATGAAGAAGACAAATCTGTGCATTAAAAATATAAATAGAATAATAGATTAATAATAGGATAAGTATATATACTGTATATAAACCCTTAAACGTTCGTGAAACGCCTTCCTGCCGACAAGCTAAAAAGCAACATGCCGATATCATAGCATCTCTAGACTTGCCCTTTATACCTATTTTGTAGTACATTTTCTGGAAATGTTCAATTCCTCGATCCTATTATGAATAGGATATAAATATAATATATTATCTTAATAGATAGGTATAATATATTATAATATTATTATTAATATTAATTAATTTAATAATATTATTATAATATTTAATAAATGTACAATAATTCATAATTTGAGTATAAAAATAAGATATATATATATATACATATTGTAATAATAATATATATAATACTTAATTATTTAGTTATTTATTAATATCTTATAAAATAAATTATTTGAAAAAATGACTTATATGTATATATAAATATATTTGATGAATTAGTACCATTATATAATATGTAGTCTAGTATAATAGTATATGTATGCGTGTTTTATGTCCTATAAAATGAAATATAATATAAACGTATCAATAATAATATACTAAAATATAAACCACTACTATCTTCGGAATGTTCATCTTTTGCGCCATTTCCGAAAGATCTGCATACGCAGTTACCAAAGTGCTATTAGCAGAGGGCCTTGGGCCGCGGTTCCTGTAGATTGGAACACCGTTTTCAAAACTGGCTGCACCCGTACCTCTACTAATACGGGTGCTCAAGTCTTCACCATCGAATATCGGGTTCTGTTAATCGGGTGAACATATCATTAATACACTATTGATTTATGTGTATATCAATATCAATATATATAGTTCGATACCATATACATAATGTATACTAATAGATACTTATCATATCGTCATATATTAGTCATACTATAGTATACATTCTGGATGATAATAGTATAAAGTAGGGTTGGATACCTGGTTAGATAGAGTGACACGCCCAATGGGCGCCAATGGGTGTCGCCCATCATATCGCACACACTAGTTATACTTATATGTTAGTGAAGTGTATGTATACGTGTGTATTAGTAGACATACAGTGTCTTTCACAACTAATCGGTATGTCCATCATCGCCTAGGACATCGAATACACTAGTTGTGGACGATAATAATTGAAATGATTCATATGCACGACGCTATTTAGAACGTACATTTATTGAATACTTTTGTTTGTTATATATATATTTACTATAACTTTATCAAAATAATTCTAATACATAATTAGTATTATAATATATTAGTATTATATATATATATATATATATATATATATATATATATATATATATTTAATGCTGAATTGAATTTAATGTTTATTTAAATACTTAATACATCATAAATGATTCCTCAAAATGTATGTAGGAAGGTAAATGTTGATATGAGGAGGTAAAGGAATGATCTTGGATACGTAGGTTATATATAACCTACGTATATGCTATATACATAAATGAATAAATAACTAGATTTAGGGGGATATGACCTATATAGAATAAAAGAGAAGATTAATGATGAATTAGAAACAGTAACAGTAATATGTGTATATGTATATTAATATGTGAAAGGACGAGTGAATTAACTTGTGTTTCAGTAAGAGATACGGTACTTATTTTTGAATTTGTCTAATAAGGAATATATGATAATATTCATATTTTGTGATTGCAGTAATATGAGGAATGAAGATAAGATTAGAATTAAGTATAAAAGCCTAAGTTGTATTCAGTATGGGAAAGAGTATATTACAATGTTATCAATAATAAAAGTAAGGGAAGTAAGAAGGAGATTGAGACATATTCAATAGTTTTGTATACATTACATAGAATATTATTTGAATTAAGCTATTATTTATCATTAGCACACTTGGAGAATTGATCATTGAAACTTGATGGGGAATTAATTCGTAATAACATATATAACATAAAATATAAAATATAATATATATATATATATATATATATATATATTATCTTCTCGCTAGATATCGCTAGGGCTTACCTCAGCGGGTCCGACACGTGACATGTCCTTGGTAGCATCACGGAATGTCCTCCACTCGGCACTTACATCTATTACCCTATCCGCTACCACTAGTCCGCAATCCGGACAAATCATGTCACCGGCGTGACTATCGTCTATTAGGACGGCCTCTGGGTGATAAGGACACGCTATTTTCGCTCCCGCACCGCTGTGTGAATAACAGCATGTTACATAATGCTTATCGCGCACACCGCACACACGTGTGCTTCCGGTGGAGGGTGAATAAATGTCGACACCGGAATGTGGTGATGTAGTGTATTCTATAGTATGTGATATTTATTATAAATCTAATAATTGTATATAACATCTTGAGGAGATATAAAATAAGAATCAAGTATCATAGATAATGATTTAATATATCGAATATATTAATTGTTTACACTAATTAGAGGTATATACATGTATTATATTATAAAATGAGTATCAAGTAATACACGTTCAGCTATCTTAATCAGCTATATACCGGTATATAGTTATAGTTGTTGTGGGGAATGGGTATTTAGACATGATGTAATTAATATTGGAACATATTCAAACATGGGAGCAAGTAGAGAATCGATAAGAAATCATTACGAACAATAGGGACAAATACTTACATATAAATAAATAACAGGGAATATTAATGACATTTTGGAAATAGGTTTAGAGTGTAGTATATTAACGAGTGTAGTATATCTATAATATAAGGGAGAGTATACTTATAAATATATATATTTAAATAATTTTTTAAGGATATGTATATTATAATATGGGTATATAATCATAAGTGTTATATAAGTATGTTAATATAAATATAATTGTACATTAGAATATTATAAAACTAACGAATCGCGTATTAGAGAATTCATATTTATAAAATTATATAAACAGGCAATTAATAAAAAAACTAAGTTTCTGAATAATAAATTATGTAACTATTTGGTAACTATTTAGATTAACTAATTATTGTTTATTATTGTTTATTTATCAATTTAATTTTTTTTAATTTTAAATTTATTTTTTATATATATTATTTAATATAATATGTATTTTATACAATACATATATATATATATATATATATAAAATAAATATTTATTATAATGTTCAATATAATATTTACATTATACAATGTATATTGATGTATTTTAATAGACTATAAACTTTTACGCAATATATTTTATGGGAAAATAATAGATCAAAATAAAATGTTGTGGATATATAATTATGAAGCATATGAGCTTAATAATTAGTATAAGTGCATTACAATAGGAAACAATATATATATATATATATATATATATATATATATATATATATATATATATATATATATATAATAGGACTTATTATAGAGTATAGCATAATATATATATATATATATATATATATATAACATTTAATTTATTACGCTTAATAATTAGTATTAGTGCATTACAAATAGGAAACAATATATATATATATATATATATATATATATATATATATATATATATATAATAGGACTTATTATAGAGTATAGCATACTATATATATATATATACAATTTAATTTATTACGTAATAATATATTCGCATAACACCCGACGCATATACATATATATATATATATATATATATATATATATATATATATATTTTATATTATAAAACTAACTAAGTAGGTATAGAATTCATATTTATAGTATAATAAAAACAGGTGATTAATAGAAAACTAAACTGTTGAATAATAAATTATGTAATTATTTAGTTTATAATAATTATATCACATTGTTTAGTTATAAATTTAATTTTGAAAAATTTTTAATTTTATTTTCATAATTATATAATACTAGCTGGCTTCGGCCCGGCGTTGCCCGGGTATTATACTTGTAGTGGTCATTATAACGTATTAAATGTTGCTATGCTATTACGAATGACATTATAATTATTACGAATTTTATTTATATTTCCTTATTTATAAACATATATGTTTTTCATATAATATTTTCATATATATTATATAATACATATGAAAATCTTTGGCCAGTATATGTCATTTTTTTTCTTTGCGTGTTATTGAACAGCCTACATATAATTGACCGTAGGCGAAGCATTCGGTTTCAAGATCTAAGTCCACGACTTTAAAAGCTTGTCCTTGAGATGTGTTTATTGTCATGTAAAAACACAGTTTTATTGAAAATTGGTATCTTCTAAAATTAAAGAGATAATCTGATGGTATCAGTGGTATTTTGGGAAACATGACTTCTTCTCCCTTATATTGACCCGTTAGTATTTTGGCTTCTATCAAATTATTTTGTAAATTAGTTATGATCAATCTGGATCCATTACATAATTTTGTGGGATTTAAATTTCTTAGTAGCATGATTTGCGCTCCTACTTTTATTGCTAGTTTATGGTCTGGTAATCCGGAAAGTTTAATGTAATTCAAGAATTCTATGGGATTATATACAACTTCTTTTCTTTTGTACTCTGTCTATGGACCTATATATTTTCATCTCTCCTGGAAATTTATTTAGTAAATGTTGATTTATTATATATACATTGTCATTTTTAGGTGTTAATATACATCTTTCGCAAAACCAATTTTCATCCAAATAATTGTCTTCTACATTTAATAAATTTTCGTGATGAGTTCATTCATATTTTTCATTATATTTCCGCACGGGATAATATCTATACCATTATTTGTCTGCGTCATTCCATTACCTATATCTAAGAGATGACTCTTGATTGTTTGATAAGAATACTCTCATGTTTTTAGTTAATTTCATTAATCTTATATTTTTCCACATTACTGAAGTTTTCAAACACGAATTTATGTGGTCTGTCTTTGTACCTCTTTTAACTACTGGAAGGATTTGTTTGAAATCTCTGCTAAGTATTAATGTATGTCCTTCCATCGGCTTATCTTTGTTTACTATGTATCTTACCATTTTATCGACGGCTTCTAATGCTTCTGAGTTATTGTGCATTCATCCCAAACAATAAATATACAGCTTCTAAATAGTTTCCCTGATTTTGATTTATTCTTTATGCTGCAAATGTAATCTTCGTTTAACTGTATTGGAATCTTAAAAATGGAATGGACTGTTCTACCGTTCAATAATATAGTTGCTGCTATTCCTGATGATGCTACGGCAATATGTTCTTTATTTTCCATCTATATTTTAGCTAGCAATAAATTAATCAAAAAAGTGTGTCCAGTTCCTGCGGGGGCATCCAGGAAAAACAATTTTCCATCTTCGTTATTTACACTTTGTAAGATGTTGTTATAAACTATTCTTTGTTCATCATTCAATTTAATTTAATTTGCTCGAAAATTTTCCGGGCTACGACCCGGCGTTGCCCGGGTATAATAGTAACTAATCGTTATCAATGTAGATGTAAACAAAGATTTATTTATAGAAAACAATTTATTTATTTATAACAAAAACACTTAAATTTAAGTGTTTATTGAAAAATTTAAAATTTCTTCGTTAAATATATCGAAAACGTAAACGTCATCACCGTTTATTGCGATTTACGAATGCATTAATTATGGTAAAGTGAATATAATTACATTTGTACGAAACACCTCACATTCGCATACATTTCATGTGTGAAACATTTTTTTCTAAAATCAAAAGATTTCCCTATAGAGGGAAATAGGTCGATAAAGGACAGTTTTATGTAATTATGATCGGTGTAGAGGCGGAAATAAAAAATTCATCCGAACAACCACAATACTTTTTTCGTAGAAAATTAGTAGCAATTTAAATTTTGTAAATCCGTCGAGCCATTTTCTTAAACATCGAACGCATATAAATAAATAAATAAATATTTAAATTAACTTTCTTTTATATGTATAGACTAGCTGGCTTCGGCCCGGCGTTGCCCGGGTATTATACTTGTAGTTGTAATTATAACGTCTTAAATATTGCCCTGCTATTTTATATGAATATATCCAAATTTGAATAACAATATAATTATTACGAATTTTATTTATATTTCCTTATTTATAAAACATATATGATAAATTTACGGTTAAGTGGTGAACACACCGGACTTATGTCGACATATATGTCGACATTTTTGCCGGAATAAGTCATATATACCGACAAATTGGTGTGAACTGCATATATTATGTCGACACAAATGCCTGCATAATAAATAGAATTATTCCTAATTTTTCTGATTTATGTCGGCAAAAAGGTGTGTCCTATGTGTCAATCACAGAGGAGCTTAATATAATATAATTATAAATTAACCTATATAACTGTATATATCTATATAAAATTATATGTTAAATATAATAATATCATATATAATATATATATACTATATTATATATTAAATTATATTAAATATATGTACTTATAATATATAATATAGGCTATATTATATATTAAATATGATAAACTTTAAATTATAATAAATGTATTAATACATTGAAGGTGTGTCCTACACGGCTATATGTGTCAATCACAGATGAATATAAAAAAAAATATATTAAAAATTATTTTGAAAATTAATATGTCTAAAGAAGAAGTAAACATAAAATGCGTGAGAGAAATTAAGAAGAGATCGGTTATCTGGGATGCGTATAGTATAGATAACAAAAAACATCCTCTCTACGTAACGTAGTACGTTTTTGTTTTAATAACTTTTTTAATAATAAATACTTTAATATTTTCATTGTTTTCTCTGTTTAGTTATGTATATAAATAAATTAATACTACGTTCTAATACTACGTTCTACTGCCAAATAGGATAACGATAACTATAACAATCTACTACGCTGTAAGTTTTTAAGTTGTTTATAATACAATCTATTAATACATTGATTGACACATATTAGACGCACCCATATGTGTCAATCACAGAGGATTTATTATATTCTCTATTTTTTAAACTGTAGATATTTCGACATAATATGGCGGTATATTTTGCCGGCATTTTTGGTGTGATCACCACTTTAGAATATATATAAATATATATATATATATATATAGATATTATACGATTTTGATTCATTATATGTTTTATTTATTAAAGCAATTTTTTAATTATTTATTAAGTTATTAAGTACTTCTTTGTATACTACGTTAGCTGTTAGTCCATCTTTGGCCAGTATATATAATTCTTTTTCTTCTCGTGCTCTTGAACAGCCTACATATAATTGACCGTGGGCGAAGCATTCGGTTTCAAGATCTAAGCCCACGACTTTGAAAGATTGTCCTTGCGATTTGTTTATTGTCATGGAAAAACAAAGTTTTATTGGAAATTGGAGTCTTCTAAAATTAAAGGGATAATCTGATGGTATCAGTGGTATTTTGGGAATCATTACTTCTTCTCCCTTATATTGACCCGTTAGTATTTTCGCTTCTATCAAATTAATGTGTAAGTTAGTTATGATTAATCTGGATCCATTACATAATTTTGGGGGATTTAAATTTCTTAGTAGCATGATTGGCGCTCCTACTTTTAGTGTTAGTTTATGGTCAGGTAATCCGGAAAGTTTAATGGAATTCAAAAATTCTATAGGATAGTCTACAACTTCTTCTTCTTTTTGTACTCTGTCTATGGACCTATATACTTTCATCTCTCCTGGAAATTTATTTAGTAAATTTTGATTTATTATATATACATTGTCATTTTTAGGTGTTAATATACATCTTTCGCAAAGCCAATTTTCATCCAAATAATTGTCTTCTACATTTTCATAAATTTTCTTGATGAGTTCATTCTTATTTTCCATTATATTTCCGCACGGGATAATATCCATACCATTATTTTTCTTCGTCATTCCATTACCTATATCTAAGAGATGATTTTCGAATGTGGCTGTATCTTGATTGTTTGATAAGAATACTCTCATGTTTTTAGTTAATTTCATTGATCTTATATTTTTCCACATTACTGAAGTTTTCAAACACGAATTTATGTGGTCTGTCTTTGTACCTCTTTTAACTACTGGAAGGATTTGTCGGAAATCTCCGCTAAGTAGTAATGTCAGTCCACCCATCGGCTTATCTTTGTTTACTATGTCTCTTAACATTCTATCGACGGCTTCTAATGCGTGCTTGTGAGTCATTGTGCATTCATCCCAAACAATAAATTTACAGCTTTTAAATAGTTTTCCTGATTTTGAATTCTTGTTTATACTGCAAATGGAATCTTCGTTTAACTGTATGGGAATCTTAAAAATGGAATGGGCTGTTCTACCGTTCAATAATAGAGTTGCTGCTATTCCTGATGATGCTACCGCAATATGTTCTTTATTTGCCATCTTCATTTTAGCTAGCAATAAATTTATCAAAAAAGTTTTTCCAGTTCCTGCGGGGGCATCTAGGAAAAACAATGTTCCATCTTCGTTATTTATACTTTCTAAGATTGTGTTATAAACTATTCTTTGTTCACCATTCAATTTAATTTCATTTTCTTGAATAATTACCTCGTAGTTGTGTTCATCAGATACCGTTGATATTATGTCTACTTCTTCGAATCCGTAGTTTTCCATTCTTTCTCCTCCTATTTTTTGTACCTTTTCTTGCAGTAATTGTAAAGCGGTTGTGAATATTTCTTCAGTGTAATTCTGTTCTTCGTTGTCTCTTCGGTATCTATGTAATATATCTTCGCTCATGCATTCCCTATTTACCATCCATAAAGCTGGAATATCCGATATTTCGCAATGACAAATCATCATTGCGAATAATGTTCTTATTTTATTTGGGGATTTCGATATTGCGGCTTCTTCTATGGTTTTTTGCCAATGTTCGTCGTCTTCTAGTAAATTTAATAATTGGCAAGTCTTCTTGAATGTTGTGCATATAACTCCGTCTACAGTTTTGATGTCTTCGAATGATACTGCACCTCTAACAGTTGTTAGAAGTAAACGAAGATAAAAACATTCTACATTTTTGGGGTGTACAGAATATATTCTTCCTATTGCTTCTGATTTAAAAATTCCGTCACTAACTCTATCTCCTTGCAATCTTCTTTTCCATGATTTACTGCTTACTTGCCAGGTGTAATATTGGGGAATTTCTTGATAAAGTATAGTCTTTGCGAATTCATCTATGCCGCATAAATGGAAGTATGATGTTAGCATAGTTTTCGGTGGTGTCTGTATTCTTTCTCTTATATTGTTCTCTGTAAAATAAATTCTTTGGCCATTTTCTAAATGCACCGCTAATTGGATTATTGCAGGATACCTCTGTTGAATTGGAAAATCCAATATTCTTCAAACTGCTTCATTGCTACTTATGTATCGGGCCATTTGAAATCTTTTTATTTCATCGTATTTGTCTTTGTCTTCTAGTTGTACCATCGCCATATCCGATCCTTTGTTGATGTACTTGCAGATATATTTGATTGATTTTACCGAATTAAACATTTCTACGTTAATATGTGCGTTAAAGATTTTCGATAATAGTGGGCAATACGGAACTACCCATCTATTATCTAATATGATTTCATTTCCTCTAATTTTCTTTTTTATGATTGCACCTCCATTTTCAGGAGATCGTCTTCTATATAACGGATATCCGTCTCTATCCGTTTGAGTTTCTTGAATACAATTTTTAGGGAATTTTTTTGAACATTTGCCATTATGCATGAATGGGGAATTTTCATTTAATTGTCCGCATGGTCCGTGAATCATATTTTTCTTGATTATTTCAAATAATTCTTTATCTTCAGTTTCATTGGGGATTTCTGCTCTGATTAAACTATCTACTTGTTCGGGTTTTATGCTTTCTTCTAACCAACTCAAAAAATGTGCGTTGGGTAAACCTCTCTTCTGCCATTCAATAGTGTACATATAACATTTTTGTTTTCCAAATATTTCCGCTAGTTTCATTAAGTCTACAAATTTTAAATTTTTTTGACGGAATACCCGTGCCGTAATATCGTGTCTATGTATCGGCTTTTGATCTGCGAATAAAGTATCTTTTATTTCTGTCCATTCGGGGTTGCATGTAAAAGTAATGAATAAATCTGGCTTTCCATATTTTCTTACGTATGCCATGGCGTCTTGTTGGCGTTCTTGCATGTATCTAGGACTGCCGGTGTACGAAGAGGGTAGTATAACCATATGTCCCAGATTCTCGATATCTTCATCATTATTCATCGCGTCTTTAATATTGTCGTAGCTATCAGTTCTTAATTTTCCTTGGTTAAATCTTATGTATGCTAATCTTTGTCCTTCTATTTTAGCATACATGTCTGTAATATACTGATGGAATAGTTCTCTAAATTGTAGTAGGACATTTTTTTCATTTTCTCGCATCATAATAATATATGCATAATATCTCATGCATGACAATTTTGTTTCATTTGTTTGTTTCATATTTATGTCCCACGTATCTTCTCCTTTACAGTATATTAAGGGGTATTGTAGGCAATCGTATGCCGGATGTATCTCGTTTATTCTGTGTACGGTTGAGTCTCTATTATGTATTATGATATCTCTTTTGTTGGTGGTATCTCCAATCATAACAATAGCTACTTCATTATTTGTTGGTCTGTTAAATCTCCTTTCGTGTTCGTTTGGTGGTCTACAATCTTCTTTAATTACTAATTTGAAGTTGGGCTCGTAATTTCTTTCTAAAGCGTATTTTATATTCTTGATTTTTTCGTTGTTAATATGTAGCATATCTTGAATTTCCTTGAGTATGCTTTTAGTTAATGTGGGGAAAAAATCGCTTCTTTTATTAATCTCATCTTCATTATTTCCCATAAAATATATTTGTAAATATTTTTCTTCTCCGCTAATTTCTGGATATACGGATCCTATATTGTGATACACTTGGCCTTGAATTTTGAACGTCGGCATGACATTTTCTCGAATAATTTTGGAAGCTCCGAATGAAGTCATTTGAAAGGCTGAATTAAAATTTCTAATATTCATAAAAAAATGTTTTGAATTTGTAGATCTTCCAAATAATAATTCATTTAAGGGAAAAGGTGGTTCCTTTATAACTTCAACTTTTACCTTACCTTGGTTACAGCAAAGTCCTTTGGTTTCTCCTTTAAATCTGTACGCCTTACAATAAGTACATACAATATTCATACTTCCTATGGTAATTATATTATCACTTTTATAGTCTATATCTTTATTATAATTATATGCGGCCTTTTTCCATTGACAGCCGGATACATTTCTTCGCCATATGTTGTATCTTCTATCTTCAACAGAAACGGTGTTTGATGTAGATTGCGTTTGGTAATCTCTTGCCAATCTCAATCTTTTGTTTCTGTTTTCTTCTGTTTCTCTCTCAAGGGTACGCTTATTATTAACGTTTAGACTTATTAATCTTTCTGATCTTATTTCAACAGATTCGTTGTCAATTCTTCTTCGAGTATCTTCATTTACAATTAACAATCTATCTAGTCTCTCTTCTTCAGTTTCATCTTCAATTCTTCTTCGAGTATCTGCATTTACATTTGATAATCTAGCTAGTCTCTCTTCTTCAGTTTCATCTTCAATTCTTCTTCGAGTATCTTCATTTACATTTGATAATCTAGATAGTCTCTCTTCTTCAGTTTCATATTCAATTCTTCTTCGAGTATCTTCATTTACATTTGATAATCTAGCTAGTCTCTCTTCTTCAGTTTCATTATCAATTCTTCTTTGAGTGTCTTCATTTACATTTGATAATCTAGCTAGTCTCTCTTCTTCAGTTTCATTGTCAATTCTTCTTCTAGTATCAGAATTTACAATAAACAATCTTGAACTTCTTTCTTCTGTGGTTTCATCGAGAATTCTTCTCTTTGCTGCATCTCTCATAAGAGATAATCGCCTATTTCTTGCTTCAAGAGTTTCAACGGTACCAGAATTATTTTTTGATATTCTAGAATGTCTTGATAGATTTGATTTCTTTCGTACCATTCTTAATTATATAAAATCTATATACAATGAATATTTACAATGAATATTATACATATATATATATATATATATATATAAAATATATATATTTAAATATATATATTATATAAAATCTATATAAAATGAATATTTACAATGAATATTATACATATATATATATATATATATATATATATATATATATATATATACAGTAAAATCTCTCTATAAGAAACCTCTTTATAAGAAAAACCTCTTTATAAGAAAATTGTTCACACATTTGGTTGGAATTCAAACTTTTCTACATTAAAAAACCTCTTTATAAGAAAATCTTATAAGAAATATATAAGAAAACCTCTTTATAAGAAACTTATTGTATACAAAATATAAAAAATAATTATATATAAATAGAAGTATTGTATATTGATAAAAATTATAGAAATTAATTATTATATAAGATATTTTTTTTATTTATCACTTATATTCATAGATTTATAGTTTACATGTAAACTATAAATCTATGCTTATATTATACAATTAATTGTTAAATAATAGATTAGTAAAATATTGTAATATATACATTGTACAGATAAAATTATTTTAATTCAAACAATTATTAAAAACTATTTTAAATAAATCACATTTCTAAACTATCCTTTTTATTAATACTTTTAAATAAATATAAATAAATAAATATACTATATATATAACCTATAGGTTATATAATGCAATTTCAATTATAAATTAATTCTTAAAATCATTGGAAAAGTAAAAACCTCTTTATAAGAAAACCTCTCTATAAGACAAAAAGTACTGAAAAAAAGTAGTTTCTTATAGATAAGATTTACTGTATATATATATATATATATATATATATATATATATATATATATACTTATGTATATATTATAATGATAGAGTATGGTTATGTTATATAAAATAATTATATATATATATATATATAGATAAGTAAATAGAACATACCTATCAGTGGAAATACACGTATAATTATTCTTAAATCGTTCCTATATTGTTTAGCAAATAATATGATGAGTGAATAATGAAGGCGTCACGTTCTTATTCATATAATGTAACAATATGTAGTAACATTAATTTATAGTTAGTTTGCAATGAATTTATAAGTTAAAAAAATTAATAAACGTTGTGTTTAGAAGTTAAATGAAATAAATAAATAATAAATAATCGTTATCAACGTAGATGTAAACAAAGATTTAATTCGAGAAAACAATTTATTTATTTATAACAAAGCACTTAAATTTATTTGTTTATTGAAAAATTTAAAATTTCTTCGTTAAATATATCGAAAACGTAAACGTTACCACCGTTTATTGCCATTTACGAATGCATTAATTATGGTAAAGTGAATATAATTACATTTGTACGAAACACCTCACATTCGCATACATTTCATGTGTGAAACATTTTTTTCTAAAATCAAAAGATTTCCCTATAGAGGGAAATAGGTCGATAAAGGACAGTTTTATGTAATTATGATCGGTGTAGAGGTGGAAATAAAAAATTCATCCGAACAACCACAATACTTTTTTCGTAGAGAATTAGTAGCAATTTAAATTTTGTAAATCCGTCGAGCCATTTTCTTAAACATCGAACGCATATAAATAAATAAATAAATAAATAAATATTTAAATAGACTTTCTTTTATATGTATAGAAGATTTATTATAATGTTAAATATTTATATAGAATAGTACATTATCACAATTAAATTGTTATGTTTTAATAGACTAAACAACATTAACGACACAAATGTATGTTACATACATTGTGTATGTGCATCCTATGTATATTGTGTTATATATTATGTATACCACACTATCCGGTTAATGCACATAATCGGGAGTATTATAAACATTGGCAACCCAGTAAATAACAACATACAAATATGAACATATTATGTTCATAATATGAACATATTTATATGATTCTGCATATGTATTTGACAACATATTTATAATAATAATAATAATAATAGAAAGGTTTATTGACTCAGAAAACGATGGACGTTTATGTGCGTCAAGTTGAAATAATAAAACAAATAAATAGTTACGCAAATAATAATAAATTTAAAAAGAAGACATTATAATGATACCATATATGTATGTAGTCGACATTTAAAATCATAAATGATGACATGGTGCGTAATTCATCGGGAAGACTATTCCAGTATTTCGGAGCAGCAACCGTGAAAGCAGCATCTGCATACATAGATGAGACAAGCGGTAGAGAGAGTTTCATCAGCTCACATTTGCGACTCGGACGAGTAGTTGTTCGAATTATGAGTCCCTTCGATAGGTAAGACGGAACTCCCATATATATAACCTTGTGAGTAATGCATAGAAGTCGAAACTTGCATAAATCTCGAAACTGCAACCACCCGAGAGTCGCCATTATGGAATGTATAGATATGGTTAAATCACTACGCTTTAGCTTAAATAATATGCGAACAGCTCTACGTTGTATTGAATCGAATTTTTTCATCAATTTTTGCGGAATATTAATTAAAAGCGAATTACAATATCTAAGTCGACTACAAACTAATGAATGTAATAATGATTTAGTTAAATTAAATGTTAGCTTAGAGCGAGCCTTGCCTATATTATACAGGAAATAATTAGCAGTGCGGACAGTGTTTGATATATGTACTGAGTAATCTAATACATTATTTATAGTAAACCCTAGAGTAGTGATGGTGTTTGAGATAGGAAGTGAGATAAGGAATGGATGAGTGAGAGTAATTGAAGAAAGAGATCTAGAAAGTATAATGCTATCAGTTTTAGTAATATTTAATGAAAGTGAATTACAGGAAAACCAAGAGATTAAATCTTTAATACAGTTAGCAATTGAAAGTTGAATTATGTCAATATCAGAACCAGGTGGAAAAAAAGTATAAATTTGTAAGTCATCATCAAAGAGGTGATAACGAATATTTGGGTATTTTTTAAAAATCAAATTAATGGGAAGAATATACAAAATAAAAAGAATCGGACCCAGTACTGATCCTTGAGGAACGCCATGAGTGTGATCAAATGGAGCCGACAAAGATGACTTGATCTTTACCGAAGATATTCTATTAGATACAAATGACATCAACCAGTTGTGAACCTGTCCATGAATACCTATTTCACGTAGACGGTAAGAAAGAATCATATGATTTAACGTATCAAAGGCACTAGACAGATCAAGAAGAACCAAATAACAAGAAGCCTTATTATCCATAGATAGTATAATATCGTTAAACACAATGTTTAGGGCAGTTTCTGTACTATGATTGGGAAGGTATGCACTCTGAAAGCAATCCACAATAGAGTTCTATATGATATAATCAATAAGCTGACGCGCAACTATGCGTTCCATAGTCTTAGAAATTGATGATAATTGCGAAATAGGACGATAGTTGGATAGTATGTAAGAATCGAGATTATGTTTCTTTAATATCGGAGTGATGTAAGCATACTTCATCGATTGTGGTACAATGGATGAAGATAATGATACACGAATTATACCAGTAATTATATCAATTAGATAGGGAGATAATATACGAAGTAAATTAAGAGGAACAGGGTCAAGTGGGGAATTGGATTTCAAACAAGACATGAGAGAAAGGACAACAGAAGAAGTGGGTAAATTAAAATAAGACCAGTGAGTATCAGAGAAAGAGGGTGAACTTTCAAAATAAATAGAATCTACTACAGGAAGATCATCTATTATTTTTAAAACTTTATTTTGAAAAAAGTTAGCAATTATGTGCATTATGTGCATAATATGTTCATATTAATATGTTATCACACAAATATAATGTTCATACAAATATGTATTTGACAACATATTATTATGCTATTTTATTGCAATTATCCTATTTTATTAAATATAGTTAATATAGATAAAATAGACTCCTATTCGCATAATCCTATGTTTACCCATTGAGCTGTGTAACGAGTGTAATACGCCATTGGTTATTCCTGAAATATTAAAGCCTGTATACCAGTGTATCTTCCTGACATATTACTTGCTATATGACCTCGTAAATTACAAATATAAGTCAGTATACTGGAAGGTGGGAGCCAGGGAAAGCGTCAACGAGACGAACCTCGGAGATGTGACGTGACGACCTGAATCCAGAGTCTGTCTTCCGACTAGGGATGTAAATGATGCCGAGCTTTTGATTCCGAGCCGATACTTTTGGTTATTGATGCCGAGCCGAGACTTTCATTATCGGAAAACCAAACGAGCCCGAGCCGAGCTGAGACTCTAACAAAACGAGCCCGAGCCGAGTAGAAACTTTAGGTAACTGAGACTGAGATTGCATCATGCTTTAGATTTGAGCATCATTTACATCACTACTTCCGACGCAACAGAATCGACATACGACAGCAGACAAAACCTCCGTCAATCCAGCCAATAGACATACCTGTCAGTTGCCCCATCTGATTTAACATCACTAGTTTCATTATCGCGAGCCCATCGCGTTATCAAACCCTTTATTCTGCATTGTTTTTTTTAATATTTCAAAAATGAGATGTAAATATTTAAAAAAATACAAAATATATTACAAAATATATTTTAAAAATATGTCGAAAAATATTTTTTTTAAATGTTGAAAAATATTTTTTTTTAAATAAAAAATATTTCAAAAAATATTGTTTTTTTTTTAATATTTCAATAAGTTAGTTTTAATATAACAGAATATTTAAAAAAATACAAAATATATTTTAAAATTAAAAAAATAATTGTGCAGCGATCTAATAAAATATTTGATTCTAAAACCTTTAACGCTGACAACTCCAATTATAGATAGCTATCCTTCATAGATGCAAACTCTGAGACATCTGAAGATCATATAAATGTAAAACCTAAAATGAGCAAAAGAGAACCTAGGTTCTTGGGAGAATAATCTTATTCTCAAAACGTGTATCACTACACATTTTAGTCCATGATAATATATGTCATCCTACTGCATCTAATGAGGAAAAGTATAATTCAGCTATAGCTTTAGATTATTTCAATAGGAATACTCTGGAGCATATATACAATGAGGAACAGGCAAAACAACTTCAACATCAAATTTACGCTATACAATCAGCAGCAGAGAATTAATATATGCATGAGCTTGGAACATATATAGTAAACAAAATAAGCGGAAGGAAAAATAAAAATAAATACAAAATCAAAGCGCAGAATTCTTATTAACAATGACGAAAGAATTGAAATATGGAAAGAACAATTTTCTAAACTTCTAGCTAGAAGTATGAATCAAAGAGCACCATCTAGCCAAGTACAAATCATACGTGGTACGTAATACGATTTATCAATAAATCATATAGGGAATATGATTTATCAATAAAACTAGAAGATATCACTTTAAGAGAAATTGAAATATCACTAAAAAGCATGAAACTATAGAAAGCTGATAGAATTGATAACATTGCTAGCGAAGTTTTGAAGACCGGACAGTTTAACAATTATCTTTTAGAATGGTGAAATATTGTATATAATAAAAGAATTATCTAAGAATGGAGAAAATAATTAATTTTACTATTTCTTAAAAAGGAAATATTTCAATTCCAGAAAACTATAGAGGTATCACATTAACTTTCATTAACGCCAAAATATACAATACAGTTCTACGAAATCGAACACAACCTGAAATTTAACAAATTCTTCGCCAATCAGAAAGTAGGAAACATCGTAACTCCGATTAGAATAATGAAAGGAACAAAATAAAATATATCATGTATAAACTTTGTTAACTTTTATAATGCATTTGATTCGATTGACAGGAATAAGATGGCAGACATATCGATATCATACGGAATTCCAAATTAAGCTCAGATAAATTTGGAAATCCAATATTCATTACTCAATTATTTGTATTTTATGTATATATAGTTTATTGACTTCACAAACACATGGTGATTATAGGCGTCGTTAGATAATAAAAAACAAAAACAAAAATAAATAGATAACAAATAATAAAATAGAACGAATTACAATATTGTAATTCGTCATATGACTTAAAATGGACATACAGTTTAAGTTTAAAAAATGAAAGTGATGTTACACAACGAATATCATAAGACTGTGAATTCCAGCTTTTCGGAGCAATAACCGATAAAGCTGGTTCAGAGTATGCCAACGATGTAGATCGTTGCACCAATTTCATGATGTAGCACTTCCGACTGGATCTGTTCGAACTCTGAATAGTAATGGATTGAGCTAAATATTCAGGAAATCCACGGTGTATAGCCTTATGTGTAATACACAATAGCCTATGTATACACATATATCTAAACTTAAGCCAGCCTAATTATCTCATTAAATCAGATATAGAAACTATTGAGGCAAAATTTAGTTTATATAATACACGTATAGCACGACGTTGAATACGCTCAAGTTTGTACATAAGGTTAACAGGTAAATTACATAATAATAATTAACAGCAATATATAAGTCTGCTGAATACTAGCGAGTGAATTAAACATTTCGTTATGGCGAAGGTAAGCTTATAACGAGATTTTCTAATATTATATAGAAAATAGTTGGCAGTGCGAATCATGTTATTAATATGTGGAGAGTAGTCTAGGTGAGAGGTTAGAGTGAAACCGAGGGTAGTTATAGATTCAGAAGTTGGTAGAGATAGTAAAAAATGAGTGATTGATATAGGAGAACTGGGTCTCGAAAATATGATAGTGTCAGTTTTAGTCATATTTAAGGAGAGAGAGAGTTATGAGAGAACCATTCAGTGAGATCAGTAATACAGTTAAACATAGACATTTGAATCATATAAGAATCACTAGAACTAGGAAATGACGTATATATCTGTATATCATCAGCATAAAGATGATAGTGAATATTGGGATATTTGTGAAAAATTGATTTAATAGGAAGAATATAAATAATGAAAAATATAGGCCCAAGAACAGAGCCTTGTGGAACAACATGTTTGTTAACATAAGGAGGAGACAACGAGGAGTTAATCTTCACTAAAGATGTTATAGATGAACAAAAGACATAAACCAACCGTGGAATTGACCGTATATACCGATTTCATTAAGTCTAATGGAAAGAATATTGTGATACAGGGTATCAAAGGCACTATATAAGACAAGTAGTACGAGATAGCATGGGTTTTATTATCAAGAGATATGAGAATATCATTAATGATTAAAGTAAGGGCAGTTTCGGTACTACGATGAGGAAGATACGCACTTTGATATTTATCAACAATATCATTTGACGTAGTGTAATAAATAAGTTGAGTGGACACAACTCGTTCTAAGGTCTTAGATATTTATGATAGTTTGGATATTGGACGATAACTTGATACATTAGATTGGTCAAGAGTAGCTATTAGAAACCTAGGTTTTTTTTAAATCGGAATAATATATGAATATTTCATGGAGTGTGGAACAATAGATGATATAAGAGTCTATGAACGATTTCAGTGATAAGTCCAATAAAATATGGTGATAATGAACGAAGTAGATTGAGTGGAATTGGATCAAGTGGGGAATTATTTTCAAGGATGTCATCCGAAAGATTACAAAGTCATGTATGGGAAGAGTAAAACATGACCAATGATTCAGATTGGATGTTAAATTGGGATTGATTGGTACCGAGTTGATGTTTGGAAGTACATTAATAATACTAGACATTTTTTGTTGGAAGAAATTGGCAAACAATGAACACATAACTGAATCATGTTGGTGAGGAAGATGCTTGGTCTGGGTTTTACCTCTTAAGATGAAATACAATTTGTATGCTTGCTTAGTAGATATTTCATAACTAACGAGCATATCAGTGAAGTATGACGATTTATTAGAGAACAAATTATAAGAAATATATTTAGAGCAATAGTAATAGTATATAATGATTAACACCAACTCGAACGCAATTATTGACTCTAACTATTAGAGGTTACAGTTTAAATATATTATTTAAATCTCCGTAAAAGGGGTTTTACACCTAATTATTAGAGTTAATAATTGTGTTCGAGTTGGTGTGAAACCCCTTTTATACCTCGTAATTATTCATTATAGGCTCACAACAAAGTTGTATGCTTAATTAAAATAATTTATCAAAGAAATAATTGAATAAATTATATTAATTAAAAAATAACAAAATTTAAATTTATTTGAAATGTTTACGTAATTTTTTACTTTATTAATATTATAATATATTTATACACGTATTTGCCAAATATATAATTGTTATGACAACGTGAACTTGCATAAATACATAAAATACATAAGTAAACAGTTCTGTGGAATTTTAAAATTGTAGAAATTTACATTAAATCATAAATGCAAATATATCTTCATTAAAGTGCTTTGCTTTATCAATATTAAATATTTGTTGATGAAACTTCAGAAATATATTTAGTATGACATATATGACCTACTGTGAGCGAGCTAGCAAAACTTTCAAAAACGGGCTACCCTACTGTACATTTTACAATGTACACTATACATATATATTATTACAATTATTAAAATTATGGCACCTGCATGAAATATTTTACACGAGAAAGTATTCACAGGGATTTAAGTGAAGTTATATTATGACATTTAATTAGGTAATAATCAACTCATTGTATATATGTATCAAAGATTTTCCAAAGAATTTGCTTCGCAAAATCTTTGTATATATATTGTTGGTGGTTTTATTGGGCCAAGGTACAAATGATAGTATACCTACGTGTTATATAATCATTGTCTTGCCTTCAGGATAACAATGCCTGTCTGCCTGCTTAACAAAGTGCTGAAATCATCGAAAGTTATTTTGAAATTATATAATAATATTGCTAGAATAATAATAATAATATTTGTTTATTTATCCACTAGTGTATTAGCTAATACAAAAAGCGGATATAAATATACCCTCAAGAAGTCATAGGGGAAATGTGGATAGTGTAATACGATCCGTATATTATAATTATGGGCCGGCTTCTAATACGGACCGGCTTGTAATACGGGCCACTACGATATATCAGTAACTATTATTTAAATTAAAAATATATTTACAATATTTACTCAATATCATATTTATATTAATAATGCATATTTATTATTTTAACAATTAAAAATATAAATTAATTTACCAATGAAAATTTACTAAATAATAATTTATTTATCCATCATTTTCATTAATAAATTATTATTATTAATAATACTGTAAACATTAATTACATATTTCAAAGCATCATTGGAATAATAATACGAAGAAATTTTTTTTTAAAATATACTATATATTCAATGTCAAGTGCGTGATTAAGTTGGAGATTAAGTTAGTGATTAATTAACAGGTGTTGGCTACGTCCCTCCTGATTTCAAAGTAGCTGCCATCTCCCCCATCTTTAAAAAGCCTAATCTTGACTCCCTGAATTCTTCTAACTACCGACCTATCTCCTACCTCTCAATCCACTCCAAAGTCCTCGAACGTGTTGTCTCCTCCCAACTCATCACCTACCTCACAGCCAACAATATCCCTAACATATTCCAAAGCGCCTACCAGCCTGGGTGGTTGGGATTACCTATATATGTAAGCTAGTGTAAAATTAATATTGGATTCATTTAGACTTATATACAATAAGTATATGTACAAAAAATTAGAACAAATGGAACAAAGTGTGATTTTCGCCAGCCATTTATATAATTAGAAAATATTGCATTGCATTACATATGAAAATATGCCTTAAAAAAAATTTAAATATCACTTTCTAGCCCATAAAATAATTGTAATTACTTGATATCTCGAAATCAGGTCAAAACACATCAATGAAGATTTACAGTAATCAAATTTTTTTTTTCTGGTATTTGGTTAAATTTTTTTTTTAATTATTCGACAAAAAAAATCATTTGACAAAAATATTGAAATAAAATATATTTTTTTATTATTTCAGAATATTTGATTTGTATTAATGTTATAGAGTATATATGGATATTTTTGTTTTTTAAATAGTTATAATTGTATATTTTTAAGACTGTTTTATGTTTTTTGTGATTTATAATGACCAAATTTTGACGACATCGAAAAAGTATAAATTTATTTATTATTTAATTTTTTTCATCGTCAATACGTTGTATATATAATTATTATATATATTTTTGCCGTCGCAATAAATTTGTATATTGATTTCCATTTTTTTGAACCGTCGAAGATATTGATTTTTTTGTGAAATTTCATTATTTTCAATTTTTCAACTAATACTTTTATAAATAGTATTCATTGTAATATTATTCAAAACTTAATCAGCTAGGTAATACGCATTACCTTTTATTATTATAAGATGTATGTATGTATTAATACTTACTAATAATAATATTGAAATGTATATGATATATTATGAAAAATAAAGTTAAATCGAATATATAAATATTTATTAAAAAAAATAAAGTTAGTAATATATATATGATAATAAATATATAATAATTATAAAACAGTATTTATTTTAGTTATAAAATTATGTTTAGATATAAAACAAGGTACAAGTTTACTTTCCATTAAAGTTATGTGTATACGGGAATCTCTTGCTTCTGCGGAAACAATAGTTTTTGCTGTCTGCGATACAATTCTAATATGGCGTTCTACTGCTTGGGTATGTGATGGGTAACGACTAAATTGTATAACAGGAACGCTATTACTAATATATTCTAGGAATTCTGAACTAGAAATATGATTAGTTAAATTTGATTCTAGCCATATTCCATCATTGTCTATCAAATTAGAGTAATGTGTTGCATCAAAATAAATGAGGGGTTTAATAAATTTTCTTACGTTAGTTTCACTGTGAGTTCTACATTGAATAATTTTACGAGCAGCTCTAAAACGAATATTACTATCCTCGTCAGTAAGCATAGCGCATAGAATATTTTCACTATGTAAACAATAACTATTGTTTCTAATAACTTTGTATATTATATTTAATAAACGATCATCATTTAATTTCTTAGAATTACTTATAATATTATATATAATTTGTGGTGAATTGTAAAAAAATGGGTTTGTCTTCACTTCAAACCAAGTGCAAGCATAAACATTTATAATATAAGTACATAGTAATTTGAAATTATCAGTAGGAGATTCTGTTGAAACATATACTCGTAATGTACGGTTTTCTGTTGTTAACCAACGCGCATACCCTAACTTTCCTGGAGAACGACCAAATATATTAAAGTTATTTGATTGTGGACCATTTGTAATATACATGATAATATCTAAGAGATACAATTGATCGGAGCTTAGAGTCTGCCTATCAATATTAACCAGATTGGCATTGAATTCATGCGATATGGCAATAATGGGAAATATAGCATGCGGCAATTCCCTGCAATTTAGAAGTTTAAGTCCAACTGGTCCAGTGAAAAGATTAGGCCCACTTGTTTTCCCATCGAAGATAGCAAATATCTTCTTAAGCGGCAATTCATTCATATGAAGAAGACAAATCTGTGCATTAAAAATATAAATAGAATAATAGATTAATAATAGGATAAGTATAGTTGTTATTAATTCATTGTTTTTCTATAGATTATTAATATTAATGGTAATATTTAAGTTAAATTTTAATTTTAGTAAAATATAATATACTTTCTGAAATTCATCTTTTATTGTAAAATTAATTCAATTGATTGAATATAATACGAATTCACAATTTATTATATACTTTATAATAATATCTTTAATATTAAAAACAGAACTAACATTCCAGTGAAGTTTTCTTTTGAGCTTATTTTCCAATAAAGCAATAGCTCCTCCATGTAGCCCAGTATTAGTGTTGGTTCCATCAGCCCCGACGACTTTGATCTTCTCAAGATCTTCAGCGGGCACCCCTTCTATAATACCATTGAGAAGATCAACTGCTGTATGGCCAGCCATTGATTTGTGCGTTATGTATTGGCTCCCCGGTTCATTTAACAACGTAACATGATTAACTGACTTTAAAGTTTTACAAGGCTGCATAGTGTAATCAATCTTACTATCAAAATATAGACCAGATATATCTATTTTTTCTGTCCTATACTCAGCTCGACACCTAGCTCTTTGCCTGCGAACAGCACTTCTATCAACAATTTTACTGGTATCATCTTTAGTGATAATCTTTAGGTCCATTAATACGGAAGTTACTATGGTTGCTAGTTCCATGTCTGATGTACCAAATCTTATCGCTGACTTCATTGTATGCTGGTAATATATGTGCTTCGTCCTGTAAATATAGCATATTTGTATTATATATTCTACAAAATTATTATTATTCTATCTCTCTTTATATATATTGCGATTACAATTTAAGTTTACAAACCCCGCCATGGATATTGTTTCTTGCTCATAATCACTGTCATCAATATAATCAAAATGACGATAGCCATCATCACTTGAATCATCATCACTTGAAGAATCTTCACACATAGTAGTATCAACAGAATTTTCGCTTGAAATGTTGCTAGTTCTATGTATGTAATATATATATATATATATGTAATTATATATAAATATATCTTATTAATAAAATTAATATTATGATTACATAATAAGTTTATTAACTTTGACTACAATAATACATATTATTTTACCATATAAAATACAAACGCTATAATAATAACATAGTAACTTTGTTATCATTTTAATGATAATTAAATGATAATAATATGGTAATTATAATTAAATAATAATAATATTTTAATGATAGTAAAATGTAAATACCTCGCAAATTCATTCTGATTTTCTTCATTATTATGTTGATCATTTGAGAAACGACTCTGGATCGAAGTATATACGCGTGTAGAAACTTCTATGCTTCTGATTCGAGATGTTCTCTGGTCAACTAAGAACTCAAGTTCAGCTGGAGGAATACGCTTCTCTCGTGAACAACGGCATATTTGATTACATTGACATGCGCAAATATCAAAAATTGTGTCATATTTCGATTTATATTTTTGATATAAAACATCGAAATTTGTTTTTGATCGGCTCTTTTTTAGGAGTAAAACTTTCTTTAAGTATGTTGAGAGCTTTGTCGTTACGTAGGATTTATTGAATGTTGGTAGAGAAGCTCTATACCATATATCCAATATACGATTAACTGTATCGGATTTCGCCGATGCATCACTACATGGTTTTAGTGACAAAACATGCTTATAAATATCTAGATAAGTTGGTAATTTACGGTAAGTCATTGGTGTGGGTCGGAAATAATTATCTAAAGATGTTACATGTCTTAAATTCATAATTATATCGATGTTATATGTAAAACTGTAATCAAATAATAATAATAAATTGAAAATTTCAAATATTTCAAACAATAAACAATCACCTGTCAATCAAAAATAGCGCCGCTGCACGGAAAATGTATGCATAATAGCATTTATTTTTAAATTATTATTATAATACTTTAACCTCTTGGCGCAAGCTCAATATGAAAGATAAAATACTAAAATGTTGGTAATATACTTATATTACTATACTTTATATGATTACAACATTAGAATTTTGATTTGTGTTCGCCACCCACCCAGCCTCCGGGAGGCTCCCCCACAAATCTATGAATCCGCCCTAACCCTCATTATCTCCGACATACTCTCTGACCTTAACAACAACCGTGGTACCATACTTGTACTCCTTGCCATGTCCTCCGCTTTCGACACCCTTGACCACAATGTCCTCATACAAAGACTCTCCGCCATCGGCATAAAAGGCATTGCCCTCAAATGGTTCACCTCCTATATTACCAACCGCTCTTCCTCAGTCAGGATTAACACACACTCGTCCCCCTCCATCTCCATAACTCATGGTGTCTCCAGGGCTCTGTCCTCGGCCCACTCCTCTTCAATATTTACCTTCTCCCCATGTTTGACATATTCACTGACTACCCCGACATATCCTTCCATACTTACGCCGACGACCTTCAACTATATCTAAACCTCACAGACTCCCCTACTTATGCCCCTGAACGACTCTCCTCCTGTATCAAGTCCATACATCAATGGCTTACTTTCAACTCCCTAAATCTTAACCCCACTAAAACGGAAGCTATTTTTCTCCACTTACCACTACGTTCCTCCACCCTCCCTACACCACCCCCCATCTCACTTGACAATACCACACTCCCCTACTCTCAACACTTCCGAAACCTTGGCTTCCATATTGATACCACCCTTTACCTTGACTATCATCTTATACACATGCATAAATCCATCCACTACCACCTACACTGCCTCCGCTTAATCCTATTCTCCATTCCCCTCCCCATCGCTATTACCATTGCCTCCTCCTACATCATCCCCCTTTTCGACTATTGCAACTCCCTACTCTTTAACATCCCGGACTACAAAATCATCAAACTACAGCGACTCCAAAACGCTGTAGTTCGCTGCGTCCATTTACTTCCCCGACATTCCCATGACTCCATTATTCCACTCCTAAAACAACTACACTGGCTGCCAGTCCCCTATCGTATAAAGTACAAACTCTCCCTAACCATCCACAAAGCTATTCACCACAATTCCCCTGACTACCTTGCCTCCATCATACATCTACAAACACCAATTACTACACTCCAGACCCGTTCCTCCAACACCTTTATCCTTACCACTCCCTATTTATACAAACTCCATTTTTCAAATATACGCTCCTTTGCCCTCTCTGCCCCTTACCACTGTAATCCTTTCTCGAAGCATATTGCTATTAAAGGGTTCCTTTTGTACTCATTATATAACTATATTATAATATAGTAATATTATATATATATATATATATATATATATAATATATATATATTATATATATATATATATATTGTATACATATGCCATGCGTATTAATTATGTATTTATATTATACAAGTAAAATAAATATTATTCATTCATTCATTCATATATATATATATAAACTGTATTTGCATTCATCGCTTTTATAGGTTTTCGTTCATGTATACATATGCTATATATATGTTGTATATATATGCTATATATACAAAGATTTTCCGAAGGAAAGATATAACACTTACGCGAAATCGTGTAATTCGAATTTTTATACAAAATACCCTGGTGCCACCTATAGCGGGTTACTTTTAGGAACTATGCGTTGTTTATAATGTAAATTCGTATTTAACTATACACTTTTAAAATGTTAAATAATATGCTTTAAATTAATATTTATATGATGAAAACTAAGTGTTCATTACTAATATATAACAAACAAATATGATATGTATGTTTTAAATGCTATAAGTATATATTTAGTGAGTAAAAGCTAATTTATATTGCATGTAATTTAATAGAGCAATGAAAACATTGTTGTATGCAAACAGAGCCGAACCTAAATCTATTTCATTGATTTCGATACTACTGCTAGCAGCGGTTGGGGTTATTACTAAATTACTTTGCATGCATAGGGAGAGTTATATCTTTGCTTCGCAAAATCTTTGATATATATGTAAGTGTCCATAATTGTATACGTACGAATATCCATAGATATTGGTATTTAAAGGGATTCGCGGCCTTTTATGTATACAATGTATTAAGATAGGAGATATTTTGTTGTTATGTATTTAAAACAATTTAAAATGTGTTCAGCACCTAGGGTTTTGATCCGATTTCAATTATGTAAATTGAATATTGTTAACCAATATAATGTTAATAAAACTTGCTTATTTAAAAAAAAAATGGTTCACTGAAAACCCGAAATATTTTAAGACAAAATATGATGCTAAATTAAATTATTTTGTTTTAATTGTTATCATTTTGTATATGTTATACTATGTCTATTACATTTCTTTTAAGCAAGATCGTATATAACACTGCATTTAAAATTATTAAAAATATAAACTTATAGATATCATATTATATTTATATTAATATTATTGATTCATATTATATTAATGGAAATATAATAAATAATTTATGTTATGTGGATGACACAACCTTATTCTCACCCTCACTATCTGGTTTGCAGCTGTTGATTGATTGTTTTCAGAAGTTTGCAAATAGTAATAAAATAACATATAATATTGAAAAATCTGTTATCCTACCAATTTATTATAACAAATCTCATCATAATCCAATTAAGCTACGTATTGGAAATACATGCTTGAGAGTAGTAAAAGCTTATAAGTATCTTGGACACTGGATTTCTGATAATTTATCTGATGAGATGGATATAAACTGTAATATTAAACGTCTTTACACAACTAGCTCTTCTCTATCTAATAGATTTAGAAACTGCTCGAAATATGTATGTATATTGCTTTTTAAAACATTCTGCTCTAATATGTATCTTTGTAGTCTATGGGATACAGATAATGCTTACTTTAAAAAAATTCAAGTAGCATATAATAATGCATATCGCATATCCCTAGGCTATAAACCTAGATGCAGTGCATCCGAAATGTACCTATATGATAATGTCGATAATATTATTATAAAATTACGTAAGTCGTATTATTCACTATATAATCGTGTTAAATTATCTGACAATTCTATTATTAAAATGATATATTTATATAATGTTTCTCGCCCATCGTCAATATTTAAAACATGGTGTACATCATTATTTTTTTAACTATATATTATTTGTAATTATATACTTATATATATAGATATGTGTTGTATAGTTGTATTTAATTTTTTGTTTGTTTTGTTTATCTATGGACTGTTTATGTCTGACTCAAATAAATAATAATAATAATAATAATAAGTTTAAAATATGAGTATTTTGCTATTATTTGCGCCATTTTTTACAAATTTTAATATACAAATATAATATAATTATTGTACGAACAGGAATTTCTTTAGTTTTGGCTTGAATAGTAGAGTTGACGAAACGGTTATGGGGAGGACGATTATTATAGAATTATGATGAGGAAGATAAGCACTTTGATATTTATCAACAATATCATTACCTACTGTAATTAATAAGTTGAGTGGACACAACTCGTTCTGAGGTCTTATCTAAGGATGATAACTAGGATATTGGACAATAACTTGATAAATTATATTGGTCAAGAGTTGTTTTTTTTAAAATCATAATAATCTATGAATATGTTATTGAGTGTGGAATAATAAATGATATAAGAGATCTGTAAATGAATTCAGCGATAAGTCCAATAAAATATGGTTATAATGAACGAAGTAGATTGAGTGGTATTGAATCAAAGGGTAATTTGTTTTTAAGGATATCATCAAAGAGAGTACAATGGGTAAGTGAAAAACATGTGAAAAACAGTGATTATACGTGGATGTTAAATTGAGATTGAGTCGTGCCGAGTTGATGTCTGTAAGTAAATTTATACTGCTAGAAATTTGTTGTTGGAAGAAATTGGCCAACAATGAACAAATAACTAAATCAGTTGGTCCGAAAAATGCTTGGTCTAGGTTTTATCTACTAAGGTGTAAGATACTTTATAAGCTTGTTTAGAAGATATTACATAATTACAGAGAATTTCAGTAAAGTATGAGGATTTGGTAGAGAGAAGCTTTTTCTTGTAAATCGATCGAAAACTTTAATGGAAATAAGATCAATTTCAAATTTAGAGGATGCATATTTACGTTGTAGTCTACGAAGTAGTTGCCTCAGGTTAACAAGCTCAATATTAAACCAGGAAAACTTAGAATAAGTTCGGTTGATAAGAGTAATGGATGGTACAAAAATATCAAATGAATGAGATAATGCCAAATTAAAATAATCAAAAAGTGTAGAAAAATCAGAAGATATACTGTTGTTAAGTTGATGGAATACATAGTTAACAAACATTGGTTTATCGATAGAGGAAATTTTCCGAAACGATCTAGAAGGTCGATTAATTTGTGTCACCGGCTAGTTCAGATCAAATAAAATGGAAAATTTCTCAGATATTAGAGAACTTTGAGTGGGATATGAAATTAAATTAGAATCAGCTAAAGATAAAACTAAGTTAATATTATTACATTTAGTGTTATTATGAAAATTAACATGTTGCGTCAAGGAATACTCAAATATAAGTTCATTCAGAGATAAGGAAGCATAATTATCATTATTAATTTGAATATTAAAATCATCAAGAATAATTATTTTTATATAATTATATTATACATATACTTATACGGTTAACCGTATTAACTGATGTGAATGATTCTAAAATAGAAGATAGGTCAGCTAAGAAACTCCATAGGATAGATGAAGGTGTAAGGTAGATAAGTATAATTATAAATAATGGTAAATAATGAAGGAAATTGAATATTACAGATCATAATTTCATATGAAGACAAACATAGGGTGGATGACGAAATAATCTTAAGTTCCTTAAGTTACTGATCTACCATTGATTAATTGAAAAGAATACTTTTTAAGAGATTAATAGAAGAAATTACATGATTGGGACCACTTTTCAAACTATTTTTTTTCTATTGAGGAATTCCAATTATAACCATGTATAAGTATACTTGAAAGTACTATAATCTACAAATTTATATAAATTAAACTTGCGTTATTTTGTATATATATAATATATATATTATATATATATATATATATATTAAATATATTATAATATATATTATATATTCATACTATCGGTAAATATTCTTATTTTATTTCAAGAGATGCTCTACCACTTATACATTTAGAAAAAACATTTCTGAGATCAGATGAAATTAAATAATTAAAATTTATTTATAATATTTACGATAATTTTAGAAAATATTTAATAAAACCATAAATACTGAATTAGATCCTCACTATAATGTCTATGACTAAAATACATACATTCTAATAAATAAATATAATATAAATAAAATTATAAAATAATAATATAATTATAATTGAATATCAAGTAAATACTATGAAAAAAACTTAATGTGAAACAAGTTTTAGGGGCCTACCTAATATCAGGGGGGGCCTTGCCCCCGCAGGCCCCATAGATAAATAGTTTATTGTTTAGCAACACGAATACAATTATAATAATAGTAGTGAATTAAAAATAAAGCGAAACAAACCGACACGAAACAAGAAATTAAAATAAATATATTATAAAATTGATAACAAAATTGATTTAAACGGGCCGTGTACTAAACATATTCCAAAATAAACATGAATATAGTGAAAGTGTTAAATACAACAAACTGAATGTGTGAAACAAAAACTAGAGCGGAAGTCTCGGGGTGAACAGGCCTATATGGGATGGATACAATCCCTAGGTATGGATATAGTCACTGATAAAGAGTGGTATAACATATCCTGCCTTCTAGAATTAGGCTGCACACAATCCAGATGTGTAAAAAACTCTAGCAAAATATCACAATCAAATGAAATATATGTAGGGTTAAAAAATAAATAAATAAAAGTAAGCGCATATATATATATATATATATATATAAAAAGATAAATAAAACATCATATGTGTGAAAATTTATAAGAATTTAGCCAATAAGAATGTTTTAACATAACACGAAAGCAATTAACAGATTTACATGATGAAATATTATTGGGAAGCGAATTCCATAATGAAGTACTCTATGAAGTACTCTATTTCCAAAATAGTTTAGCTAATACGTAGATTTACATTTTCTGGGTCTTAGTTTGATTAGAGGGCCTCTGCATTGGCTGCTATACGTATTACATATAGATGTAGCCTCGACATCCACATGTCCATTCAGAATCTTGTATGTAAGTACCATGTCGCTAATTAATCTGCGGTGAGATAGAGATTTAATATTAAAATAAATTAAACGATTAGAATAAGGAGCCATGCTAATATTACATCTATAGAATAATCTTTTAGTAAATAGTTTTTGGACTCTTTCTAGAGCTTTAGCGTTACCTATATAAATTGTATGAGGATTCCAAATTGATGAATTATATTCTAGTATTGGGCGCACATAGCTTATATAAGCTTGTAAAAGTAATACATAGTCATTAGTATTAAAGCATCTATAAATTATATTAATAAGTATATATGCTTTTGTGCATATTGAATTAATATGTATATTGAAACTAAGATTATCACAGAAAGTGATACCAGATCTTTGTATTGCTTTACAACAGGTAAAAGTACTCCATTCAATGAGTAAACTGGGGGGTGTTCATTGCATCCTATTCTTATAACAACGAATTTAGAAGGAGCCAGTTCTAGTTCCCAGTCAAATATCCATTTGCATAGACTATTTAGTGCTTCTTGCATATCATTTGTCACGTGTAATTTAAAGCTATTGTCTAGCTTCGCATCATCTGTAAATAACGATGTTAACCCTACATGTGGATTTATTGTATCAGGAAGATCGTATATGTATATAAGGAATAGTAAGGGACCTATCGCAGAACCTTGGGGAACACTAGAAATAACAGGTACATAATTATAATACGTTTTTATTTACTTTAATGAATTGAGTTAGATTAGATAAATAAGAAGCTAACCAGTTATGTACATTCCACCTAATACCATACTAATCTAGTTTATATATCAATTTTGAGTGTGACACTTTATCAAAAGCTTTAGCCATATCGATATAAGTAATATCCGATGTCATATATTCATTTTTGATTTTAAAATTGAACCATAAAAGTTCAAAAGCTGTAACTCCGTGGATTTATCAGATAGAAACCCATACTGGTGCTCATTTAGGATACCATTGGTTCGTAAATAATAGGATAAATGGTAAGAGAGTATTTTTTCGAAAACAATTAATAAACTTGGGAGAAGCTAATTGGTCTGTAATTCACAGCGAGAGATGGATCACCTTTTTAAATATAGGTATAATGAAAGAATTTTTCCAAATACTAGGACAAGTTCCAGATTCAAAAATAAGGGTGTATATAATCGATAAGTGATAACAAATTTCATAGGATAATTTAAAAAAAATAGCCTTTGGTAACCCGTCAGGGGAGTTATTATATTTATTAGGCAGTAAACATAGACATTTTCTAACATTATTAGGAGATATAGGATAATTAGAGAATTGGTTAATATTAGGTGTATACACCAATTTAGCTCTATACACCTAGTCTTATAATACCTTGGAAAACATTACAAAATAATGATCAATACAAAAAACAATATCATATCAATGTAATAATACAATACTAATATGTTATTAATATTCTTATAAATTAATATAATAATATTAGAGTATACTATATGCAATGATGGACACCGATACTTTTTTTATGGATCGGGATCGCCGATCCATATCATTTTCCGATCCCGATCATCCATTCGTTATCCGATCCTTTGCCGATCCCGATCGGGATTCAGCCCATCACTGCCTATATGTACTAATCCTATAGTATGTCATACACCAACTAGATATAGTATTTCATAGTTCGCCTTACATATACCAACACTGTAATCAGTGATGGGCACGATCACGATCGTCGATCCCGATCGTGATCTTGATCGCGATCGACGATCGTTTTAAAATGATCGAGTAAAATGATCGACGATCGACGATTTTTAGAAAATGAACGAGTAAAATGATCGACGATCGTCAGCAACTGATCGCGATCGACGATCGTGAAAAAAATTTAAACATAATTTATATATATTTATATCAAGAAATAACAAAATAGGGGATATAATAATAACTTTTATTTATGAAAATGATGAAATACGATCAAATTAATAATAAAATAATATTAATATAATGAATTTTCTTTCAATAGAACTAACAATTCAAAGTTAGTATCATTTAGTTTATTACGTTTCGGTTTATTTATATTGGTAGCAATACTAAACATTCTTTCCACCGGCGCGGATGATGGGAGTATAGAATTGTATTTTATGAATAACATTTTTATAATATGATAATTATTTAGCATATCTAAATTAGTATTTTTACTATTTATATAATTAAGTATTTCTATTTCTACCGTTGATTTAGAAGTGGATGGTCCATTATCATCAATAACATAGAATTCATCTGAATTAGTTTCGCTTTGTTCTGGTGTAGTTATATAAAACTCGTTATCTGGGATATGTCTATTAACATATTTCTTAAATGTAGATAACAACATATCTTTTTCTTCTACGTAATTACTTAACCAATTTAACTTACATTTTGGGTTATATATTGTTGCTATAATGGCACTATTGATAGAATACTCAAATGAAAAATAATCGTTAAACCTAAGTAAAGTTATAATCCTATATAATACGACTAGAGGGAAATTGACAGGTTGGCTCATTTTTGGCTTAGAGACTCTAATATAGAGTAGATAATTAAACCTATTGTTTGATCTTGCATGTCTCGCGCGGTAAAATATTACGATTACATTAGTAAAAAAGATATATTGGTATATATATATAAATATATTGATATGACGGCGTGAATTTGTGAGTACTCGCGAGTACTGCGTGGATCATTAGTGGTTCATGCAGCAGCCCGGAATTCATACGCTTATATAATAATACGATCGAGATCCACGATCGGCGATCGATGATCGAGATCGCGATCGACATAATTACACGATCGACGATCGGCGATCGTTAAAATATGATCGAGTAAAAAGATCGACGATCGACGATCGTTAGAAAATGATCGACTAAATTGATCGACGATCGGCGATCGTGAAAAGTCGTGATCGTGCCCATCACTGACTTTAATGTAATCATGCTTATTAATAAAACTAACTCTCTATAGGTATACCTGATACTATAGATATACATATATGTATACATTTGTTATAGAGATAACCTATGTGTTTTATTATTTTAATTAAACCAATCATGTATGAACTATATAAGAATTTTATATACGAATATGCTCGATATAAATTTAAGTTTAATGTATTAGATTAGTAACACCCAGTAATCACCTATGTATGTATTTGTTATTAAAAACCAATTAAATTGTCATACAAATAAAAATGATTAATAATTTTTATGAATATGTAAATTATTGATATTCAAGTAAATTACATTCACACAAATATTATATTAATAAACAATAATTGTATTGATATATATAACCGCATTTTATTTAACCTTCTACAATTGCAATATAATATATACATTAGTATAGGTATACTAATAGTATCATATACTAGTATACTTAATATATTATAATATATTATATAATAGTGATAATAATTATTTCTATACACTTAAAATATCTATGGGTTTCATAGATGCAGTTTTGTTGATATTTATGTATTTTCATTGTTTTATTTCATTGATATTATTCCCTTTGGGAAATAACTCGGATTCCTTTTCACGCATGACCTTGAATACGTTACGGATGGTGACCTCCGCTGCCCCGGTTGCACATCGAATTTCTGTAATCACGTGATTATATTATTAAGGGAATGCTGTGCGAATAATGGATTAATTAATAATTGCATTAAATTAATGAAATAACGATATTATTAGATAGTTAAAAAACTCTATTCGAATTATATAATTCGGCTTATTTAACATTTAATAACTAATCAATATGGTTTATATATTATTAATCAAATATTAAATTTATATTATTATATATATATATTGTATTAATTCAAATTAAACTGGATTATTTATGATTTCGAAACAAATGAAACCTGATCTAGTTGGTTTCGAAACCTCGATATTTTCAATACTTTAAATAATTAATAAGTTCGAATAATTTAAATTAATTTTAAAAATCTTGTTCGTAACTTATATATCGCTGGGCGAAAATAATAACAAAATCGGTCTTATTTTGAAGCCCTTTAGTAGAAAGCGAAACATATATTATATATAAATATAATATAAACCCATTGTAGATTTCTCATATGGTGTATTGCGTGCAGCCATGTATATTGCAGTAGCCGCTACTGTGATCGCACTTCGACTAAATACATTAATATAATTATATGTTGTTATTTATATTAATGTATAATTTATATTATTTATATTATCCTATTAATGTATAATTTCAATAATAATAGTAATAGAAATATAAAACTACACTTAATAACTACAAACAATATATATATATATATATATATATATATATATATATATATATATATATATATATATATATATATATATATTAAACTATTGACATTTGCATATTATTTAGATTTTTATAGTAATATTATTTATATCAATATATATTCTAAAATAAAACTATGAAAATAAATATATTCTTTAAATTATTTGTTTGACCAATATTGAAAATGTTTATCACTTCGTGTGAGAAAATAATAAGTCAAATTTTAATTGTGTACCTCCTTAGTATTTATAATATATAGCAGTATTAACTATTATATTATATATAATTTAATTTATTTTACCGCTATTATCAATTATTTAGTAATCAAAAAATACATAAAATGCTGATGGATATATCCAGTGAATACACTGTTTAATAGACTTATGTTCAATATATAATTGAAATTAAATCTGTATAAATGGGAATCGAGTGAATACAGTTTTAATACTGTAGAACAATTATAACCATTCTACCATCTTTGTAATACATGTAAATCTATAAAGTATATACTAATCATACGGTGTTCTCGCTTAGAAACGCGAGTCTATAGGTTTATATGCACGTCTAGATGTATGCATGGATACACGCTATAGCTTGTAATACTTAATACACACTTAATACACACTTAATAGTGTGTATTACCTATACATAGATATTAACCCTGGTAATAAGTCCATTTCGATTGCTTTCTTAGCGATGCATGTAGCGGTGTTCTGAATTTCTCTATTCAAATTCAAATTTGCACAATATCTAGACTGTGAGCGTATAAAGGATATATTAGGATAATTATATATTAGTATATATAACATAAAATGTATACAACTATAGGTGATACTATTAAAAAGTGCGTAATATACAAATGTAGCTAAGAAGATATATAGTTAAGAAGGAGATACATTATACAGGTGAGTGATACCGAGACTGTAGTATTATAGGGGCATGTAAGTGTCCTAATTAATACGATAAGGTCAAAGTTCACATGAATGACACTATAGAGAGTTAAAGTTATCTCGGTTATTAAGCGAGACGTGGGTGATTTCTATAGGTAACCATGTATTCTTCGGGTGATGCTATGTTCACACTGGTTTCAAGCGAATCTACTATTACTCGAAACATGCGGCCAATCTTGGTTTTTGACACTTTTGACACGGCGCATATCTCTACATATATTATTTATATTATAATTGATGTGATTTAATTTATTAAGAATATATTAGTGTGTTTATCTAAATTATAATCTAAAATAATAATTAAATTTATATAATATATATATATATATATATGTATAATTATAATTAATTTACAATTTATTTTTCTAGTATTTAATACTAATTAATATATTAGATAAATATGTAATTATTACATTTTGTTTTCTTTTATCTATAAATAAATAGATCTGTAAACATATAATTTACAAACAGAGATAACATCATAGTAAAAAGTATACACATACGTATACTGTATATAAACCCTTAAACGTTCGTGAAACGCCTTCCTGCCGACAAGCTAAAAAGCAACATGCCGATATCATAGCATCTCTAGACTTGCCCTTTATACCTATTTTGTAGTACATTTTCTGGAAATGTTCAATTCCTCGATCCTATTATTAATAGGATATAAATATAATATATTATCTTAATAGATAGGTATAATATATTATAATATTATTATTAATATTAATTAATTTAATAATATTATTATAATATTTAATAAATGTACAATAATTCATAATTTGAGTATAAAAATAAGATATATATATATACATATTGTAATAATAATATATATAATACTTAATTATTTAGTTATTTATTAATATCTTATAAAATAAATTATTTGAAAAAATGACTTATATGTATATATAAATATATTTGATGAATTAGTACCATTATATAATATGTAGTCTAGTATAATAGTATATGTATGCGTGTTTTATGTCCTATAAAATGAAATATAATATAAACGTATCAATAATAATATACTAAAATATAAACCACTACTATCTTCGGAATGTTCATCTTTTGCGCCATTTCCGAAAGATCTGCATACGCAGTTACCAAAGTGCTATTAGCAGAGGGCCTTGGGCCGCGGTTCCTGTAGATTGGAACACCGTTTTCAAAACTGGCTGCACCCGTACCTCTACTAATACGGGTGCTCAAGTCTTCACCATCGAATATCGGGTTCTGTTAATCGGGTGAACATATCATTAATACACTATTGATTTATGTGTATATCAATATCAATATATATAGTTCGATACCATATACATAATGTATACTAATAGATACTTATCATATCGTCATATATTAGTCATACTATAGTATACATTCTGGATGATAATAGTATAAAGTAGGGTTGGATACCTGGTTAGATAGAGTGACACGCCCAATGGGCGCCAATGGGTGTCGCCCATCATATCGCACACACTAGTTATACTTATATGTTAGTGAATTGTATGTATACGTGTGTATTAGTAGACATACAGTGTCTGTCACAACTAATCGGTATGTCCATCATCGCCTAGGACATCGAATACACTAGTTGTGGACGATAATAATTGAAATGATTCATATGCACGACGCTATTTAGAACGTACATTTATTGAATACTTTTGTTTGTTATATATATATTTACTATAACTTTATCAAAATAATTCTAATACATAATTAGTATTATAATATATTAGTATTATATATATATATATATATATATATATATATATATTTAATGCTGAATTGAATTTAATGTTTATTTAAATACTTAATACATCATAAATGATTCCTCAAAATGTATGTAGGAAGGTAAATGTTGATATGAGGAGGTAAAGGAATGATCTTGGATACGTAGGTTATATATAACCTACGTATATGCTATATACATAAATGAATAAATTACTATATTTAGGGGGATATGACCTATATAGAATAAAAGAGAAGAGTAATTATGAATTAGAAACAGTAACAGTAATATGTGTATATGTATATTAATATGTGAAAGGACGAGTGAATTAACTTGTGTTTCAGTAAGAGATACGGTACTTATTTTTGAATTTGTCTAATAAGGAATATATGATAATATTCATATTTTGTGATTGCAGTAATATGAGGAATGAAGATAAGATTAGAATTAAGTATAAAAGCCTAAGTTGTATTCAGTATGGGAAAGAGTATATTACAATGTTATCAATAATAAAAGTAAGGGAAGTAAGAAGGAGATTGAGACATATTCAATAGTTTTGTATACATTACATAGAATATTATTTGAATTAAGCTATTATTTATCATTAGCACACTTGGAGAATTGATCATTGAAACTTGATGGGGAATTAATTCGTAATAACATATATAACATAAAATATAAAATATAATATATATATATATATATATATATATATTATCTTCTCGCTAGATATCGCTAGGGCTTACCTCAGCGGGTCCGACACGTGACATGTCCTTGGTAGCATCACGGAATGTCCTCCACTCGGCACTTACATCTATTACCCTATCCGCTACCACTAGTCCGCAATCCGGACAAATCATGTCACCGGCGTGACTATCGTCTATTAGGACGGCCTCTGGGTGATAAGGACACGCTATTTTCGCTCCCGCACCGCTGTGTGAATAACAGCATGTTACATAATGCTTATCGCGCACACCGCACACACGTGTGCTTCCGGTGGAGGGTGAATAAATGTCGACACCGGAATGTGGTGATGTAGTGTATTCTATAGTATGTGATATTTATTATAAATCTAATAATTGTATATAACATCTTGAGGAGATATCAAATAAGAATCAAGTATCATAGATAATGATTTAATATATCGAATATATTAATTGTTTACACTAATTAGAGGTATTATATTATAAAATGAGTATAAAGTAATACACGTTCAGCTATCTTAATCAGCTATATACCGGTGTATATAGTTATAGTTGTTGTGGGGAATGGGTATTTAGACATGATGTAATTAATATTGGAACATATTCAAACATGGGAGCAAGTAGAGAATCGATAAGAAATCATTACGAACAATAGGGACAAATACTTACATATAAATAAATAACAGGGAATATTAATGACATTTTGGAAATAGGTTTAGAGTGTAGTATATTAACGAGTGTAGTATATCTATAATATAAGGGAGAGTATACTTATAAATATATATATTTAAATAATTTTTTAAGGATATGTATATTATAATATGGGTATATAATCATAAGTGTTATATATGTATGTTAATATAAATATAATTGTACATTAGAATATTATAAAACTAACGAATCGCGTATTAGAGAATTCATATTTATAAAATTATATAAACAGGCAATTAATAAAAAAACTAAGTTTCTGAATAATAAATTATGTAACTATTTGGTAACTATTTAGATTAACTAATTATTGTTTATTATTGTTTATTTATCAATTTAATTTTTTTTAATTTTAAATTTATTTTTTATATATATTATTTAATATAATATGTATTTTATACAATACATATATATATATATATATATATAAAATAAATATTTATTATAATGTTCAATATAATATTTACATTATACAATGTATATTGATGTATTTTAATAGACTATAAACTTTTACGCAATATATTTTATGGGAAAATAATAGATCAAAATAAAATGTTGTGGATATATAATTATGAAGCATATGAGCTTAATAATTAGTATAAGTGCATTACAATAGGAAACAATATATATATATATATATATATATATATATATATATATATATATATATATATATATATAATAGGACTTATTATAGAGTATAGCATAATATATATATATATATATATATATATAACATTTAATTTATTACGCTTAATAATTAGTATTAGTGCATTACAAATAGGAAACAATATATATATATATATATATATATATATATATATATAATAGGACTTATTATAGAGTATAGCATACTATATATATATATATATATACAATTTAATTTATTACGTAATAATATATTCGCATAACACCCGACGCATATACATATATATATATATATATATATATATATATATATATATTTTATATTATAAAACTAACTAAGTAGGTATAGAATTCATATTTATAGTATAATAAAAACAGGTGATTAATAGAAAACTAAACTGTTGAATAATAAATTATGTAATTATTTAGTTTATAATAATTATATCACATTGTTTAGTTATAAATTTAATTTTGAAAAATTTTTAATTTTATTTTCATAATTATATAATACTAGCTGGCTTCGGCCCGGCGTTGCCCGGGTATTATACTTGTAGTGGTCATTATAACGTATTAAATGTTGCTATGCTATTACGAATGACATTATAATTATTACGAATTTTATTTATATTTCCTTATTTATAAACATATATGTTTTTCATATAATATTTTCATATATATTATATAATACATATGAAAATCTTTGGCCAGTATATGTCATTTTTTTTCTTTGCGTGTTATTGAACAGCCTACATATAATTGACCGTAGGCGAAGCATTCGGTTTCAAGATCTAAGTCCACGACTTTAAAAGCTTGTCCTTGAGATGTGTTTATTGTCATGTAAAAACACAGTTTTATTGAAAATTGGTATCTTCTAAAATTAAAGAGATAATCTGATGGTATCAGTGGTATTTTGGGAAACATGACTTCTTCTCCCTTATATTGACCCGTTAGTATTTTGGATTCTATCAAATTATTTTGTAAATTAGTTATGATCAATCTGGATCCATTACATAATTTTGTGGGATTTAAATTTCTTAGTAGCATGATTTGCGCTCCTACTTTTATTGCTAGTTTATGGTCTGGTAATCCGGAAAGTTTAATGTAATTCAAGAATTCTATGGGATTATATACAACTTCTTTTCTTTTGTACTCTGTCTATGGACCTATATATTTTCATCTCTCCTGGAAATTTATTTAGTAAATGTTGATTTATTATATATACATTGTCATTTTTAGGTGTTAATATACATCTTTCGCAAAACCAATTTTCATCCAAATAATTGTCTTCTACATTTAATAAATTTTCGTGATGAGTTCATTCATATTTTTCATTATATTTCCGCACGGGATAATATCCATACCATTATTTGTCTGCGTCATTCCATTACCTATATCTAAGAGATGACTCTTGATTGTTTGATAAGAATACTCTCATGTTTTTAGTTAATTTCATTAATCTTATATTTTTCCACATTACTGAAGTTTTCAAACACGAATTTATGTGGTCTGTCTTTGTACCTCTTTTAACTACTGGAAGGATTTGTTTGAAATCTCTGCTAAGTATTAATGTATGTCCTTCCATCGGCTTATCTTTGTTTACTATGTATCTTACCATTTTATCGACGGCTTCTAATGCTTCTGAGTTATTGTGCATTCATCCCAAACAATAAATATACAGCTTCTAAATAGTTTCCCTGATTTTGATTTATTCTTTATGCTGCAAATGTAATCTTCGTTTAACTGTATTGGAATCTTAAAAATGGAATGGACTGTTCTACCGTTCAATAATATAGTTGCTGCTATTCCTGATGATGCTACGGCAATATGTTCTTTATTTTCCATCTATATTTTAGCTAGCAATAAATTAATCAAAAAAGTGTGTCCAGTTCCTGCGGGGGCATCCAGGAAAAACAATTTTCCATCTTCGTTATTTACACTTTGTAAGATGTTGTTATAAACTATTCTTTGTTCATCATTCAATTTAATTTAATTTGCTCGAAAATTTTCCGGGCTACGACCCGGCGTTGCCCGGGTATAATAGTAACTAATCGTTATCAATGTAGATGTAAACAAAGATTTATTTATAGAAAACAATTTATTTATTTATAACAAAAACACTTAAATTTAAGTGTTTATTGAAAAATTTAAAATTTCTTCGTTAAATATATCGAAAACGTAAACGTCATCACCGTTTATTGCGATTTACGAATGCATTAATTATGGTAAAGTGAATATAATTACATTTGTACGAAACACCTCACATTCGCATACATTTCATGTGTGAAACATTTTTTTCTAAAATCAAAAGATTTCCCTATAGAGGGAAATAGGTCGATAAAGGACAGTTTTATGTAATTATGATCGGTGTAGAGGCGGAAATAAAAAATTCATCCGAACAACCACAATACTTTTTTCGTAGAAAATTAGTAGCAATTTAAATTTTGTAAATCCGTCGAGCCATTTTCTTAAACATCGAACGCATATAAATAAATAAATAAATATTTAAATTAACTTTCTTTTATATGTATAGACTAGCTGGCTTCGGCCCGGCGTTGCCCGGGTATTATACTTGTAGTTGTAATTATAACGTCTTAAATATTGCCCTGCTATTTTATATGAATATATCCAAATTTGAATAACAATATAATTATTACGAATTTTAATTATATTTCCTTATTTATAAAACATATATGATAAATTTACGGTTAAGTGGTGAACACACCGGACTTATGTCGACATATATGTCGACATTTTTGCCGGAATAAGTCATATATACCGACAAATTGGTGTGAACTGCATATATTATGTCGACACAAACGCCTGCATAATAAATAGAATTATTCCTAATTTTTCTGATTTATGTCGGCAAAAAGGTGTGTCCTATGTGTCAATCACAGAGGAGCTTAATATAATATAATTATAAATTAACCTATATAACTGTATATATCTATATAAAATTATATGTTAAATATAATAATATCATATATAATATATATATACTATATTATATATTAAATTATATTAAATATATGTACTTATAATATATAATATAGGCTATATTATATATTAAATATGATAAACTTTAAATTATAATAAATGTATTAATACATTGAAGGTGTGTCCTACACGGCTATATGTGTCAATCACAGATGAATATAATAAAAAATATATTAAAAATTATTTTGAAAATTAATATGTCTAAAGAAGAAGTAAACATAAAATGCGTGAGAGAAATTAAGAATAGATCGGTTATCTGGGATGCGTATAGTATAGATAACAAAAAACACCCTCTCTACGTAACGTAGTACGTTTTTGTTGTAATAACTTTTTTAATAATAAATACTTTAATATTTTCATTGTTTTCTCTGTTTAGTTATGTATATAAATAAATTAATACTACGTTCTAATACTACGTTCTACTGCCAAATAGGATAACGATAACTATAACAATCTACTACGCTGTAAGTTTTTAAGTTGTTTATAATACAATCTATTAATACATTGATTGACACATATTAGACGCACCCATATGTGTCAATCACAGAGGATTTATTATATTCTCTATTTTTTAAACTGTAGATATTTCGACATAATATGGCGGTATATTTTGCCGGCATTTTTGGTGTGATCACCACTTTAGAATATATATAAATATATATATATATATATATATAGATATTATACGATTTTGATTCATTATATGTTTTATTTATTAAAGCAATTTTTTAATTATTTATTAAGTTATTAAGTACTTCTTTGTATACTACGTTAGCTGTTAGTCCATCTTTGGCCAGTATATATAATTCTTTTTCTTCTCGTGCTCTTGAACAGCCTACATATAATTGACCGTGGGCGAAGCATTCGGTTTCAAGATCTAAGCCCACGACTTTGAAAGATTGTCCTTGCGATTTGTTTATTGTCATGGAAAAACAAAGTTTTATTGGAAATTGGAGTCTTCTAAAATTAAAGGGATAATCTGATGGTATCAGTGGTATTTTGGGAATCATTACTTCTTCTCCCTTATATTGACCCGTTAGTATTTTCGCTTCTATCAAATTATTGTGTAAGTTAGTTATGATTAATCTGGATCCATTACATAATTTTGGGGGATTTAAATTTCTTAGTAGCATGATTGGCGCTCCTACTTTTAGTGTTAGTTTATGGTCAGGTAATCCGGAAAGTTTAATGGAATTCAAAAATTCTATAGGATAGTCTACAACTTCTTCTTCTTTTTGTACTCTGTCTATGGACCTATATACTTTCATCTCTCCTGGAAATTTATTTAGTAAATTTTGATTTATTATATATACATTGTCATTTTTAGGTGTTAATATACATCTTTCGCAAAGCCAATTTTCATCCAAATAATTGTCTTCTACATTTTCATAAATTTTCTTGATGAGTTCATTCTTATTTTCCATTATATTTCCGCACGGGATAATATCCATACCATTATTTTTCTGCGTCATTCCATTACCTATATCTAAGAGATGATTTTCGAATGTGGCTGTATCTTGATTGTTTGATAAGAATACTCTCATGTTTTTAGTTAATTTCATTGATCTTATATTTTTCCACATTACTGAAGTTTTCAAACACGAATTTATGTGGTCTGTCTTTGTACCTCTTTTAACTACTGGAAGGATTTGTCGGAAATCTCCGCTAAGTAGTAATGTCAGTCCACCCATCGGCTTATCTTTGTTTACTATGTCTCTTAACATTCTATCGACGGCTTCTAATGCGTGCTTGTGAGTCATTGTGCATTCATCCCAAACAATAAATTTACAGCTTTTAAATAGTTTTCCTGATTTTGAATTCTTGTTTATACTGCAAATGGAATCTTCGTTTAACTGTATGGGAATCTTAAAAATGGAATGGGCTGTTCTACCGTTCAATAATAGAGTTGCTGCTATTCCTGATGATGCTACCGCAATATGTTCTTTATTTGCCATCTTCATTTTAGCTAGCAATAAATTTATCAAAAAAGTTTTTCCAGTTCCTGCGGGGGCATCTAGGAAAAACAATGTTCCATCTTCGTTATTTATACTTTCTAAGATTGTGTTATAAACTATTCTTTGTTCACCATTCAATTTAATTTCATTTTCTTGAATAATTACCTCGTAGTTGTGTTCATCAGATACCGTTGATATTATGTCTACTTCTTCGAATCCGTAGTTTTCCATTCTTTCTCCTCCTATTTTTTGTACCTTTTCTTGCAGTAATTGTAAAGCGGTTGTGAATATTTCTTCAGTGTAATTCTGTTCTTCGTTGTCTCTTCGGTATCTATGTAATATATCTTCGCTCATGCATTCCCTATTTACCATCCATAAAGCTGGAATATCCGATATTTCGCAATGACAAATCATCATTGCGAATAATGTTCTTATTTTATTTGGGGATTTCGATATTGCGGCTTCTTCTATGGTGTTTTGCCAATGTTCGTCGTCTTCTAGTAAATTTAATAATTGGCAAGTCTTCTTGAATGTTGTGCATATAACTCCGTCTACAGTTTTGATGTCTTCGAATGATACTGCACCTCTAACAGTTGTTAGAAGTAAACGAAGATAACAACATTCTACATTTTTGGGGTGTACAGAATATATTCTTCCTATTGCTTCTGATTTAAAAATTCCGTCACTAACTCTATCTCCTTGCAATCTTCTTTTCCATGATTTACTGCTTACTTGCCAGGTGTAATATTGGGGAATTTCTTGATAAAGTATAGTCTTTGCGAATTCATCTATGCCGCATAAATGGAAGTATGATGTTAGCATAGTTTTCGGTGGTGTCTGTATTCTTTCTCTTATATTGTTCTCTGTAAAATAAATTCTTTGGCCATTTTCTAAATGCACCGCTAATTGGATTATTGCAGGATACCTCTGTTGAATTGGAAAATCCAATATTCTTCAAACTGCTTCATTGCTACTTATGTATCGGGCCATTTGAAATCTTTTTATTTCATCGTATTTGTCTTTGTCTTCTAGTTGTACCATCGCCATATCCGATCCTTTGTTGATGTACTTGCAGATATATTTGATTGATTTTACCGAATTAAACATTTCTACGTTAATATGTGCGTTAAAGATTTTCGATAATAGTGGGCAATACGGAACTACCCATCTATTATCTAATATGATTTCATTTCCTCTAATTTTCTTTTTTATGATTGCACCTCCATTTTCAGGAGATCGTCTTCTATATAACGGATATCCGTCTCTATCCGTTTGAGTTTCTTGAATACAATTTTTAGGGAATTTTTTTGAACATTTGCCATTATGCATGAATGGGGAATTTTCATTTAATTGTCCGCATGGTCCGTGAATCATATTTTTCTTGATTATTTCAAATAATTCTTTATCTTCAGTTTCATTGGGGATTTCTGCTCTGATTAAACTATCTACTTGTTCGGGTTTTATGCTTTCTTCTAACCAACTCAAAAAATGTGCGTGGGGTAAACCTCTCTTCTGCCATTCAATAGTGTACATATAACATTTTTGTTTTCCAAATATTTCCGCTAGTTTCATTAAGTCTACAAATTTTAAAATTTTTTGACGGAATACCCGTGCCGTAATATCGTGTCTATGTATCGGCTTTTGATCTGCGAATAAAGTATCTTTTATTTCTGTCCATTCGGGGTTGCATGTAAAAGTAATGAATAAATCTGGCTTTCCATATTTTCTTACGTATGCCATGGCGTCTTGTTGGCGTTCTTGCATGTATCTAGGACTGCCGGTGTACGAAGAGGGTAGTATAACCATATGTCCCAGATTCTCGATATCTTCATCATTATTCATCGCGTCTTTAATATTGTCGTAGCTATCAGTTCTTAATTGTCCTTGGTTAAATCTTATGTATGCTAATCTTTGTCCTTCTATTTTAGCATACATGTCTGTAATATACTGATGGAATAGTTCTCTAAATTGTAGTAGGACATTTTTTTCATTTTCTCGCATCATAATAATATATGCATAATATCTCATGCATGACAATTTTGTTTCATTTGTTTGTTTCATATTTATGTCCCACGTATCTTCTCCTTTACAGTATATTAAGGGGTATTGTAGGCAATCGTATGCCGGATGTATCTCGTTTATTCTGTGTACGGTTGAGTCTCTATTATGTATTATGATATCTCTTTTGTTGGTGGTATCTCCAATCATAACAATAGCTACTTCATTATTTGTTGGTCTGTTAAATCTCCTTTCGTGTTCGTTTGGTGGTCTACAATCTTCTTTAATTACTAATTTGAAGTTGGGCTCGTAATTTCTTTCTAAAGCGTATTTTATATTCTTGATTTTTTCGTTTTTAATATGTAGCATATCTTGAATTTCCTTGAGTATGCTTTTAGTTAATGTGGGGAAAAAATCGCTTCTTTTATTAATCTCATCTTCATTATTTCCCATAAAATATATTTGTAAATATTTTTCTTCTCCGCTAATTTCTGGATATACGGATCCTATATTGTGATACACTTGGCCTTGAATTGTGAACGTCGGCATGACATTTTCTCGAATAATTTTGGAAGCTCCGAATGAAGTCATTTGAAAGGCTGAATTAAAATTTCTAATATTCATAAAAAAATGTTTTGAATTTGTAGATCTTCCAAATAATAATTCATTTAAGGGAAAATGTGGTTCCTTTATAACTTCAACTTTTACCTTACCTTGGTTACAGCAAAGTCCTTTGGTTTCTCCTTTAAATCTGTACGCCTTACAATAAGTACATACAATATTCATACTTCCTATGGTAATTCTATTATCACTTTTATAGTCTATATCTTTATTATAATTATATGCGGCCTTTTTCCATTGACAGCCGGATACATTTCTTCGCCATATGTTGTATCTTCTATCTTCAACAGAAACGGTGTTTGATGTAGATTGCGTTTGGTAATCTCTTGCCAATCTCAATCTTTTGTTTCTGTTTCTTCTGTTTCTCTCTCAAGGGTACGCTTATTATTAACGTTTAGACTTATTAATCTTTCTGATCTTATTTCAACAGATTCGTTGTCAATTCTTCTTCGAGTATCTTCATTTACAATTAACAATCTATCTAGTCTCTCTTCTTCAGTTTCATCTTCAATTCTTCTTCGAGTATCTGCATTTACATTTGATAATCTAGCTAGTCTCTCTTCTTCAGTTTCATCTTCAATTCTTCTTCGAGTATCTTCATTTACATTTGATAATCTAGATAGTCTCTCTTCTTCAGTTTCATATTCAATTCTTCTTCGAGTATCTTCATTTACATTTGATAATCTAGCTAGTCTCTCTTCTTCAGTTTCATTATCAATTCTTCTTTGAGTGTCTTCATTTACATTTGATAATCTAGCTAGTCTCTCTTCTTCAGTTTCATTGTCAATTCTTCTTCTAGTATCAGAATTTACAATAAACAATCTTGAACTTCTTTCTTCTGTGGTTTCATCGAGAATTCTTCTCTTTGCTGCATCTCTCATAAGAGATAATCGCCTATTTCTTGCTTCAAGAGTTTCAACGGTACCAGAATTATTTTTTGATATTCTAGAATGTCTTGATAGATTTGATTTCTTTCGTACCATTCTTAATTATATAAAATCTATATACAATGAATATTTACAATGAATATTATACATATATATATATATATATATATATAAAATATATATATATATATATATATATATATATACAGTAAAATCTCTCTATAAGAAACCTCTTTATAAGAAAAACCTCTTTATAAGAAAATTGTTCACACATTTGGTTGGAATTCAAACTTTTCTACATTAAAAAACCTCTTTATAAGAAAATCTTATAAGAAATATATAAGAAAACCTCTTTATAAGAAACTTATTGTATATAAAATATAAAAAATAATTATATATAAATAGAAGTATTGTATATTGATAAAAATTATAGAAATTAATTATTATATAAGATATTTTTTTTATTTATCACTTATATTCATAGATTTATAGTTTACATGTAAACTATAAATCTATGCTTATATTATACAATTAATTGTTAAATAATAGATTAGTAAAATATTGTAATATATACATTGTACAGATAAAATTATTTTAATTCAAACAATTATTAAAAACTATTTTAAATAAATCACATTTCTAAACTATCCTTTTTATTAATACTTTTAAATAAATATAAATAAATAAATATACTATATATATAACCTATAGGTTATATAATGCAATTTCAATTATAAATTAATTCTTAAAATCATTGGAAAAGTAAAAACCTCTTTATAAGAAAACCTCTCTATAAGACAAAAAGTACTGAAAAAAAGTAGTTTCTTATAGATAAGATTTACTGTATATATATATATATATATATATATATATATATATATATATATATATATATATATACTTATGTATATATTATAATGATAGAGTATGGTTATGTTATATAAAATAATTATATATATATATATATATATATATATATATATATATATATATATATATATATATAGATAAGTAAATAGAAATTACCTATCAGTGGAAATACACGTATAATTATTCTTAAATCGTTCCTATATTGTTTAGCAAATAATATGATGAGTGAATAATGAAGGCGTCACGTTCTTATTCATATAATGTAACAATATGTAGTAACATTAATTTATAGTTAGTTTGCAATGAATTTATAAGTTAAAAAAATTAATAAACGTTGTGTTTAGAAGTTAAATGAAATAAATAAATAATAAATAATCGTTATCAACGTAGATGTAAACAAAGATTTAATTCGAGAAAACAATTTATTTATTTATAACAAAGCACTTAAATTTATTTGTTTATTGAAAAATTTAAAATTTCTTCGTTAAATATATCGAAAACGTAAACGTTACCACCGTTTATTGCCATTTACGAATGCATTAATTATGGTAAAGTGAATATAATTACATTTGTACGAAACACCTCACATTCGCATACATTTCATGTGTGAAACATTTTTTTCTAAAATCAAAAGATTTCCCTATAGAGGGAAATAGGTCGATAAAGGACAGTTTTATGTAATTATGATCGGTGTAGAGGTGGAAATAAAAAATTCATCCGAACAACCACAATACTTTTTTCGTAGAGAATTAGTAGCAATTTAAATTTTGTAAATCCGTCGAGCCATTTTCTTAAACATCGAACGCATATAAATAAATAAATAAATAAATAAATATTTAAATAGACTTTCTTTTATATGTATAGAAGATTTATTATAATGTTAAATATTTATATAGAATAGTACATTATCACAATTAAATTGTTATGTTTTAATAGACTAAACAACATTAACGACACAAATGTATGTTACATACATTGTGTATGTGCATCCTATGTATATTGTGTTATATATTATGTATACCACACTATCCGGTTAATGCACATAATCGGGAGTATTATAAACATTGGCAACCCAGTAAATAACAACATACAAATATGAACATATTATGTTCATAATATGAACATATTTATATGATTCTGCATATGTATTTGACAACATATTTATAATAATAATAATAATAATAGAAAGGTTTATTGACTCAGAAAACGATGGACGTTTATGTGCGTCAAGTTGAAATAATAAAACAAATAAATAGTTACGCAAATAATAATAAATTTAAAAAGAAGACATTATAATGATACCATATATGTATGTAGTCGACATTTAAAATCATAAATGATGACATGGTGCGTAATTCATCGGGAAGACTATTCCAGTATTTCGGAGCAGCAACCGTGAAAGCAGCATCTGCATACATAGATGAGACAAGCGGTAGAGAGAGTTTCATCAGCTCACATTTGCGACTCGGACGAGTAGTTGTTCGAATTATGAGTCCCTTCAATAGGTAAGACGGAACTCCCATATATATAACCTTGTGAGTAATGCATAGAAGTCGAAACTTGCATAAATCTCGAAACTGCAACCACCCGAGAGTCGCCATTATGGAATGTATAGATATGGTTAAATCACTACGCTTTAGCTTAAATAATATGCGAACAGCTCTACGTTGTATTGAATCGAATTTTTTCATCAATTTTTGCGGAATATTAATTAAAAGCGAATTACAATATCTAAGTCGACTACAAACTAATGAATGTAATAATGATTTAGTTAAATTAAATGTTAGCTTAGAGCGAGCCTTGCCTATATTATACAGGAAATAATTAGCAGTGCGGACAGTGTTTGATATATGTACTGAGTAATCTAATACATTATTTATAGTAAACCCTAGAGTAGTGATGGTGTTTGAGATAGGAAGTGAGATAAGGAATGGATGAGTGAGAGTAATTGAAGAAAGAGATCTAGAAAGTATAATGCTATCAGTTTTAGTAATATTTAATGAAAGTGAATTACAGGAAAACCAAGAGATTAAATCTTTAATACAGTTAGCAATTGAAAGTTGAATTATGTCAATATCAGAACCAGGTGGAAAAAAAGTATAAATTTGTAAGTCATCATCAAAGAGGTGATAACGAATATTTGGGTATTTTTTAAAAATCAAATTAATGGGAAGAATATACAAAATAAAAAGAATCGGACCCAGTACTGATCCTTGAGGAACGCCATGAGTGTGATCAAATGGAGCCGACAAAGATGACTTGATCTTTACCGAAGATATTCTATTAGATACAAATGACATCAACCAGTTGTGAACCTGTCCATGAATACCTATTTCACGTAGACGGTAAGAAAGAATCATATGATTTAACGTATCAAAGGCACTAGACAGATCAAGAAGAACCAAATAACAAGAAGCCTTATTATCCATAGATAGTATAATATCGTTAAACACAATGTTTAGGGCAGTTTCTGTACTATGATTGGGAAGGTATGCACTCTGAAAGCAATCCACAATAGAGTTCTATATGATATAATCAATAAGCTGACGCGCAACTATGCGTTCCATAGTCTTAGAAATTGATGATAATTGCGAAATAGGACGATAGTTGGATAGTATGTAAGAATCGAGATTATGTTTCTTTAATATCGGAGTGATGTAAGCATACTTCATCGATTGTGGTACAATGGATGAAGATAATGATACACGAATTATACCAGTAATTATATCAATTAGATAGGGAGATAATATACGAAGTAAATTAAGAGGAACAGGGTCAAGTGGGGAATTGGATTTCAAACAAGACATGAGAGAAAGGACAACAGAAGAAGTGGGTAAATTAAAATAAGACCAGTGAGTATCAGAGAAAGAGGGTGAACTTTCAAAATAAATAGAATCTACTACAGGAAGATCATCTATTATTTTTAAAACTTTATTTTGAAAAAAGTTAGCAATTATGTGCATTATGTGCATAATATGTTCATATTAATATGTTATCACACAAATATAATGTTCATACAAATATGTATTTTACAACATATTATTATGCTATTTTATTGCAATTATCCTATTTTATTAAATATAGTTAATATAGATAAAATAGACTCCTATTCGCATAATCCTATGTTTACCCATTGAGCTGTGTAACGAGTGTAATACGCCATTGGTTATTCCTGAAATATTAAAGCCTGTATACCAGTGTATCTTCCTGACATATTACTTGCTATATGACCTCGTAAATTACAAATATAAGTCAGTATACTGGAAGGTGGGAGCCAGGGAAAGCGTCAACGAGACGAACCTCGGAGATGTGACGTGACGACCTGAATCCAGAGTCTGTCTTCCGACTAGGGATGTAAATGATGCCGAGCTTTTGATTCCGAGCCGATACTTTTGGTTATTGATGCCGAGCCGAGACTTTCATTATCGGAAAACCAAACGAGCCCGAGCCGAGCTGAGACTCTAACAAAACGAGCCCGAGCCGAGTAGAAACTTTAGGTAACTGAGACTGAGATTGCATCATGCTTTAGATTTGAGCATCATTTACATCACTACTTCCGACGCAACAGAATCGACATACGACAGCAGACAAAACCTCCGTCAATCCAGCCAATAGACATACCTGTCAGTTGCCCCATCTGATTTAACATCACTAGTTTCATTATCGCGAGCCCATCGCGTTATCAAACCCTTTATTCTGCATTGTTTTTTTTAATATTTCAAAAATGAGATGTAAATATTTAAAAAAATACAAAATATATTACAAAATATATTTTAAAAATATGTCGAAAAATATTTTTTTTAAATGTTGAAAAATATTTTTTTTTAAATAAAAAATATTTCAAAAAATATTGTTTTTTTTTTAATATTTCAATAAGTTAGTTTTAATATAACAGAATATTTAAAAAAATACAAAATATATTTTAAAATTAAAAAAATAATTGTGCAGCGATCTAATAAAATATTTGATTCTAAAACCTTTAACGCTGACAACTCCAATTATAGATAGCTATCCTTCATAGATGCAAACTCTGAGACATCTGAAGATCATATAAATGTAAAACCTAAAATGAGCAAAAGAGAACCTAGGTTCTTGGGAGAATAATCTTATTCTCAAAACGTGTATCACTACACATTTTAGTCCATGATAATATATGTCATCCTACTGCATCTAATGAGGAAAAGTATAATTCAGCTATAGCTTTAGATTATTTCAATAGGAATACTCTGGAGCATATATACAATGAGGAACAGGCAAAACAACTTCAACATCAAATTTACGCTATACAATCAGCAGCAGAGAATTAATATATGCATGAGCTTGGAACATATATAGTAAACAAAATAAGCGGAAGGAAAAATAAAAATAAATACAAAATCAAAGCGCAGAATTCTTATTAACAATGACGAAAGAATTGAAATATGGAAAGAACAATTTTCTAAACTTCTAGCTAGAAGTATGAATCAAAGAGCACCATCTAGCCAAGTACAAATCATACGTGGTACGTAATACGATTTATCAATAAATCATATAGGGAATATGATTTATCAATAAAACTAGAAGATATCACTTTAAGAGAAATTGAAATATCACTAAAAAGCATGAAACTATAGAAAGCTGATAGAATTGATAACATTGCTAGCGAAGTTTTGAAGACCGGACAGTTTAACAATTATCTTTTAGAATGGTGAAATATTGTATATAATAAAAGAATTATCTAAGAATGGAGAAAATAATTAATTTTACTATTTCTTAAAAAGGAAATATTTCAATTCCAGAAAACTATAGAGGTATCACATTAACTTTCATTAACGCCAAAATATACAATACAGTTCTACGAAATCGAACACAACCTGAAATTTAACAAATTCTTCGCCAATCAGAAAGTAGGAAACATCGTAACTCCGATTAGAATAATGAAAGGAACAAAATAAAATATATCATGTATAAACTTTGTTAACTTTTATAATGCATTTGATTCGATTGACAGGAATAAGATGGCAGACATATCGATATCATACGGAATTCCAAATTAAGCTCAGATAAATTTGGAAATCCAATATTCATTACTCAATTATTTGTATTTTATGTATATATAGTTTATTGACTTCACAAACACATGGTGATTATAGGCGTCGTTAGATAATAAAAAACAAAAACAAAAATAAATAGATAACAAATAATAAAATAGAACGAATTACAATATTGTAATTCGTCATATGACTTAAAATGGACATACAGTTTAAGTTTAAAAAATGAAAGTGATGTTACACAACGAATATCATAAGACTGTGAATTCCAGCTTTTCGGAGCAATAACCGATAAAGCTGGTTCAGAGTATGCCAACGATGTAGATCGTTGCACCAATTTCATGATGTAGCACTTCCGACTGGATCTGTTCGAACTCTGAATAGTAATGGATTGAGCTAAATATTCAGGAAATCCACGGTGTATAGCCTTATGTGTAATACACAATAGCCTATGTATACACATATATCTAAACTTAAGCCAGCCTAATTATCTCATTAAATCAGATATAGAAACTATTGAGGCAAAATTTAGTTTATATAATACACGTATAGCACGACGTTGAATACGCTCAAGTTTGTACATAAGGTTAACAGGTAAATTACATAATAATAATTAACAGCAATATATAAGTCTGCTGAATACTAGCGAGTGAATTAAACATTTCGTTATGGCGAAGGTAAGCTTATAACGAGATTTTCTAATATTATATAGAAAATAGTTGGCAGTGCGAATCATGTTATTAATATGTGGAGAGTAGTCTAGGTGAGAGGTTAGAGTGAAACCGAGGGTAGTTATAGATTCAGAAGTTGGTAGAGATAGTAAAAAATGAGTGATTGATATAGGAGAACTGGGTCTCGAAAATATGATAGTGTCAGTTTTAGTCATATTTAAGGAGAGAGAGAGTTATGAGAGAACCATTCAGTGAGATCAGTAATACAGTTAAACATAGACATTTGAATCATATAAGAATCACTAGAACTAGGAAATGACGTATATATCTGTATATCATCAGCATAAAGATGATAGTGAATATTGGGATATTTGTGAAAAATTGATTTAATAGGAAGAATATAAATAATGAAAAATATAGGCCCAAGAACAGAGCCTTGTGGAACAACATGTTTGTTAACATAAGGAGGAGACAACGAGGAGTTAATCTTCACTAAAGATGTTCTAGATGAACAAAAGACATAAACCAACCGTGGAATTGACCGTATATACCGATTTCATTAAGTCTAATGGAAAGAATATTGTGATACAGGGTATCAAAGGCACTATATAAGACAAGTAGTACGAGATAGCATGGGTTTTATTATCAAGAGATATGAGAATATCATTAATGATTAAAGTAAGGGCAGTTTCGGTACTACGATGAGGAAGATACGCACTTTGATATTTATCAACAATATCATTTGACGTAGTGTAATAAATAAGTTGAGTGGACACAACTCGTTCTAAGGTCTTAGATATTTATGATAGTTTGGATATTGGACGATAACTTGATACATTAGATTGGTCAAGAGTAGCTATTAGAAACCTAGGTTTTTTTTAAATCGGAATAATATATGAATATTTCATGGAGTGTGGAACAATAGATGATATAAGAGTCTATGAACGATTTCAGTGATAAGTCCAATAAAATATGGTGATAATGAACGAAGTAGATTGAGTGGAATTGGATCAAGTGGGGAATTATTTTCAAGGATGTCATCCGAAAGATTACAAAGTCATGTATGGGAAGAGTAAAACATGACCAATGATTCAGATTGGATGTTAAATTGGGATTGATTGGTACCGAGTTGATGTTTGGAAGTACATTAATAATACTAGACATTTTTTGTTGGAAGAAATTGGCAAACAATGAACACATAACTGAATCATGTTGGTGAGGAAGATGCTTGGTCTGGGTTTTACCTCTTAAGATGAAATACAATTTGTATGCTTGCTTAGTAGATATTTCATAACTAACGAGCATATCAGTGAAGTATGACGATTTATTAGAGAACAAATTATAAGAAATATATTTAGAGCAATAGTAATAGTATATAATGATTAACACCAACTCGAACGCAATTATTGACTCTAACTATTAGAGGTTACAGTTTAAATATATTATTTAAATCTCCGTAAAAGGGGTTTTACACCTAATTATTAGAGTTAATAATTGTGTTCGAGTTGGTGTGAAACCCCTTTTATACCTCGTAATTATTCATTATAGGCTCACAACAAAGTTGTATGCTTAATTAAAATAATTTATCAAAGAAATAATTGAATAAATTATATTAATTAAAAAATAACAAAATTTAAATTTATTTGAAATGTTTACGTAATTTTTTACTTTATTAATATTATAATATATTTATACACGTATTTGCCAAATATATAATTGTTATGACAACGTGAACTTGCATAAATACATAAAATACATAAGTAAACAGTTCTGTGGAATTTTAAAATTGTAGAAATTTACATTAAATCATAAATGCAAATATATCTTCATTAAAGTGCTTTGCTTTATCAATATTAAATATTTGTTGATGAAACTTCAGAAATATATTTAGTATGACATATATGACCTACTGTGAGCGAGCTAGCAAAACTTTCAAAAACGGGCTACCCTACTGTACATTTTACAATGTACACTATACATATATATTATTACAATTATTAAAATTATGGCACCTGCATGAAATATTTTACACGAGAAAGTATTCACAGGGATTTAAGTGAAGTTATATTATGACATTTAATTAGGTAATAATCAACTCATTGTATATATGTATCAAAGATTTTCCAAAGAATTTGCTTCGCAAAATCTTTGTATATATATTGTTGGTGGTTTTATTGGGCCAATGTACAAATGATAGTATACCTACGTGTTATATAATCATTGTCTTGCCTTCAGGATAACAATGCCTGTCTGCCTGCTTAACAAAGTGCTGAAATCATCGAAAGTTATTTTGAAATTATATAATAATATTGCTAGAATAATAATAATAATATTTGTTTATTTATCCACTAGTGTATTAGCTAATACAAAAAGCGGATATAAATATACCCTCAAGAAGTCATAGGGGAAATGTGGATAGTGTAATACGATCCGTATATTATAATTATGGGCCGGCTTCTAATACGGACCGGCTTGTAATACGGGCCACTACGATATATCAGTAACTATTATTTAAATTAAAAATATATTTACAATATTTACTCAATATCATATTTATATTAATAATGCATATTTATTATTTTAACAATTAAAAATATAAATTAATTTACCAATGAAAATTTACTAAATAATAATTTATTTATCCATCATTTTCATTAATAAATTATTATTATTAATAATACTGTAAACATTAATTACATATTTCAAAGCATCATTGGAATAATAATACGAAGAAATTTTTTTTTAAAATATACTATATATTCAATGTCAAGTGCGTGATTAAGTTGGAGATTAAGTTAGTGATTAATTAACAGGTGTTGGCTACGTCCCTCCTGATTTCAAAGTAGCTGCCATCTCCCCCATCTTTAAAAAGCCTAATCTTGACTCCCTGAATTCTTCTAACTACCGACCTATCTCCTACCTCTCAATCCACTCCAAAGTCCTCGAACGTGTTGTCTCCTCCCAACTCATCACCTACCTCACAGCCAACAATATCCCTAACATATTCCAAAGCGCCTACCAGCCTGGGTGGTTGGGATTACCTATATATGTAAGCTAGTGTAAAATTAATATTGGATTCATTTAGACTTATATACAATAAGTATATGTACAAAAAATTAGAACAAATGGAACAAAGTGTGATTTTCGCCAGCCATTTATATAATTAGAAAATATTGCATTGCATTACATATGAAAATATGCCTTAAAAAAAATTTAAATATCACTTTCTAGCCCATAAAATAATTGTAATTACTTGATATCTCGAAATCAGGTCAAAACACATCTATGAAGATTTACAGTAATCAAATTTTTTTTTTCTGGTATTTGGTTAAATTTTTTTTTTAATTATTCGACAAAAAAAATCATTTGACAAAAATATTGAAATAAAATATATTTTTTTATTATTTCAGAATATTTGATTTGTATTAATGTTATAGAGTATATATGGATATTTTTGTTTGTTAAATAGTTATAATTGTATATTTTTAAGACTGTTTTATGTTTTTTGTAATTTATAATGACCAAATTTTGACGACATCGAAAAAGTATAAATTTATTTATTATTTAATTTTTTTCATCGTCAATACGTTGTATATATAATTATTATATATATTTTTGCCGTCGCAATAAATTTGTATATTGATTTCCATTTTTTTGAACCGTCGAAGATATTGATTTTTTTGTGAAATTTCATTATTTTCAATTTTTCAACTAATACTTTTATAAATAGTATTCATTGTAATATTATTCAAAACTTAATCAGCTAGGTAATACGCATTACCTTTTATTATTATAAGATGTATGTATGTATTAATACTTACTAATAATAATATTGAAATGTATATGATATATTATGAAAAATAAAGTTAAATCGAATATATAAATATTTATTAAAAAAAATAAAGTTAGTAATATATATATGATAATAAATATATAATAATTATAAAACAGTATTTATTTTAGTTATAAAATTATGTTTAGATATAAAACAAGGTACAAGTTTACTTTCCATTAAAGTTATGTGTATACGGGAATCTCTTGCTTCTGCGGAAACAATAGTTTTTGCTGTCTGCGATACAATTCTAATATGGCGTTCTACTGCTTGGGTATGTGATGGGTAACGACTAAATTGTATAACAGGAACGCTATTACTAATATATTCTAGGAATTCTGAACTAGAAATATGATTAGTTAAATTTGATTCTAGCCATATTCCATCATTGTCTATCAAATTAGAGTAATGTGTTGCATCAAAATAAATGAGGGGTTTAATAAATTTTCTTACGTTAGTTTCACTGTGAGTTCTACATTGAATAATTTTACGAGCAGCTCTAAAACGAATATTACTATCCTCGTCAGTAAGCATAGCGCATAGAATATTTTCACTATGTAAACAATAACTATTGTTTCTAATAACTTTGTATATTATATTTAATAAACGATCATCATTTAATTTCTTAGAATTACTTATAATATTATATATAATTTGTGGTGAATTGTAAAAAAATGGGTTTGTCTTCACTTCAAACCAAGTGCAAGCATAAACATTTATAATATAAGTACATAGTAATTTGAAATTATCAGTAGGAGATTCTGTTGAAACATATACTCGTAATGTACGGTTTTCTGTTGTTAACCAACGCGCATACCCTAACTTTCCTGGAGAACGACCAAATATATTAAAGTTATTTGATTGTGGACCATTTGTAATATACATGATAATATCTAAGAGATACAATTGATCGGAGCTTAGAGTCTGCCTATCAATATTAACCAGATTGGTATTGAATTCATGCGATATGGCAATAATGGGAAATATAGCATGCGGCAATTCCCTGCAATTTAGAAGTTTAAGTCCAACTGGTCCAGTGAAAAGATTAGGCCCACTTGTTTTCCCATCGAAGATAGCAAATATCTTCTTAAGCGGCAATTCATTCATATGAAGAAGACAAATCTGTGCATTAAAAATATAAATAGAATAATAGATTAATAATAGGATAAGTATAGTTGTTATTAATTCATTGTTTTTCTATAGATTATTAATATTAATGGTAATATTTAAGTTAAATTTTAATTTTAGTCAAATATAATATACTTTCTGAAATTCATCTTTTATTGTAAAATTAATTCAATTGATTGAATATAATACGAATTCACAATTTATTATATACTTTATAATAATATCTTTAATATTAAAAACAGAACTAACATTCCAGTGAAGTTTTCTTTTGAGCTTATTTTCCAATAAAGCAATAGCTCCTCCATGTAGCCCAGTATTAGTGTTGGTTCCATCAGCCCCGACGACTTTGATCTTCTCAAGATCTTCAGCGGGCACCCCTTCTATAATACCATTGAGAAGATCAACTGCTGTATGGCCAGCCATTGATTTGTGCGTTATGTATTGGCTCCCCGGTTCATTTAACAACGTAACATGATTAACTGACTTTAAAGTTTTACAAGGCTGCATAGTGTAATCAATCTTACTATCAAAATATAGACCAGATATATCTATTTTTTCTGTCCTATACTCAGCTCGACACCTAGCTCTTTGCCTGCGAACAGCACTTCTATCAACAATTTTACTGGTATCATCTTTAGTGATAATCTTTAGGTCCATTAATACGGAAGTTACTATGGTTGCTAGTTCCATGTCTGATGTACCAAATCTTATCGCTGACTTCATTGTATGCTGGTAATATATGTGCTTCGTCCTGTAAATATAGCATATTTGTATTATATATTCTACAAAATTATTATTATTCTATCTCTCTTTATATATATTGCGATTACAATTTAAGTTTACAAACCCCGCCATGGATATTGTTTCTTGCTCATAATCACTGTCATCAATATAATCAAAATGACGATAGCCATCATCACTTGAATCATCATCACTTGAAGAATCTTCACACATAGTAGTATCAACAGAATTTTCGCTTGAAATGTTGCTAGTTCTATGTATGTAATATATATATATATATATATATGTAATTATATATAAATATATCTTATTAATAAAATTAATATTATGATTACATAATAAGTTTATTAACTTTGACTACAATAATACATATTATTTTACCATATAAAATACAAACGCTATAATAATAACATAGTAACTTTGTTATCATTTTAATGATAATTAAATGATAATAATATGGTAATTATAATTAAATAATAATAATATTTTAATGATAGTAAAATGTAAATACCTCGCAAATTCATTCTGATTTTCTTCATTATTATGTTGATCATTTGAGAAACGACTCTGGATCGAAGTATATACGCGTGTAGAAACTTCTATGCTTCTGATTCGAGATGTTCTCTGGTCAACTAAGAACTCAAGTTCAGCTGGAGGAATACGCTTCTCTCGTGAACAACGGCATATTTGATTACATTGACATGCGCAAATATCAAAAATTGTGTCATATTTCGATTTATATTTTTGATATAAAACATCGAAATTTGTTTTTGATCGGCTCTTTTTTAGGAGTAAAACTTTCTTTAAGTATGTTGAGAGCTTTGTCGTTACGTAGGATTTATTGAATGTTGGTAGAGAAGCTCTATACCATATATCCAATATACGATTAACTGTATCGGATTTCGCCGATGCATCACTACATGGTTTTAGTGACAAAACATGCTTATAAATATCTAGATAAGTTGGTAATTTACGGTAAGTCATTGGTGTGGGTCGGAAATAATTATCTAAAGATGTTACATGTCTTAAATTCATAATTATATCGATGTTATATGTAAAACTGTAATCAAATAATAATAATAAATTGAAAATTTCAAATATTTCAAACAATAAACAATCACCTGTCAATCAAAAATAGCGCCGCTGCACGGAAAATGTATGCATAATAGCATTTATTTTTAAATTATTATTATAATACTTTAACCTCTTGGCGCAAGCTCAATATGAAAGATAAAATACTAAAATGTTGGTAATATACTTATATTACTATACTTTATATGATTACAACATTAGAATTTTGATTTGTGTTCGCCACCCACCCAGCCTCCGGGAGGCTCCCCCACAAATCTATGAATCCGCCCTAACCCTCATTATCTCCGACATACTCTCTGACCTTAACAACAACCGTGGTACCATACTTGTACTCCTTGCCATGTCCTCCGCTTTCGACACCCTTGACCACAATGTCCTCATACAAAGACTCTCCGCCATCGGCATAAAAGGCATTGCCCTCAAATGGTTCACCTCCTATATTACCAACCGCTCTTCCTCAGTCAGGATTAACACACACTCGTCCCCCTCCATCTCCATAACTCATGGTGTCTCCAGGGCTCTGTCCTCGGCCCACTCCTCTTCAATATTTACCTTCTCCCCATGTTTGACATATTCACTGACTACCCCGACATATCCTTCCATACTTACGCCGACGACCTTCAACTATATCTAAACCTCACAGACTCCCCTACTTATGCCCCTGAACGACTCTCCTCCTGTATCAAGTCCATACATCAATGGCTTACTTTCAACTCCCTAAATCTTAACCCCACTAAAACGGAAGCTATTTTTCTCCACTTACCACTACGTTCCTCCACCCTCCCTACACCACCCCCCATCTCACTTGACAATACCACACTCCCCTACTCTCAACACTTCCGAAACCTTGGCTTCCATATTGATACCACCCTTTACCTTGACTATCATCTTATACACATGCATAAATCCATCCACTACCACCTACACTGCCTCCGCTTAATCCTATTCTCCATTCCCCTCCCCATCGCTATTACCATTGCCTCCTCCTACATCATCCCCCTTTTCGACTATTGCAACTCCCTACTCTTTAACATCCCGGACTACAAAATCATCAAACTACAGCGACTCCAAAACGCTGTAGTTCGCTGCGTCCATTTACTTCCCCGACATTCCCATGACTCCATTATTCCACTCCTAAAACAACTACACTGGCTGCCAGTCCCCTATCGTATAAAGTACAAACTCTCCCTAACCATCCACAAAGCTATTCACCACAATTCCCCTGACTACCTTGCCTCCATCATACATCTACAAACACCAATTACTACACTCCAGACCCGTTCCTCCAACACCTTTATCCTTACCACTCCCTATTTATACAAACTCCATTTTTCAAATATACGCTCCTTTGCCCTCTCTGCCCCTTACCACTGTAATCCTTTCTCGAAGCATATTGCTATTAAAGGGTTCCTTTTGTACTCATTATATAACTATATTATAATATAGTAATATTATATATATATATATATATATATATAATATATATATATTATATATATATATATATATTGTATACATATGCCATGCGTATTAATTATGTATTTATATTATACAAGTAAAATAAATATTATTCATTCATTCATTCATATATATATATATAAACTGTATTTGCATTCATCGCTTTTATAGGTTTTCGTTCATGTATACATATGCTATATATATGTTGTATATATATGCTATATATACAAAGATTTTCCGAAGGAAAGATATAACACTTACGCGAAATCGTGTAATTCGAATTTTTATACAAAATACCCTGGTGCCACCTATAGCGGGTTACTTTTAGGAACTATGCGTTGTTTATAATGTAAATTCGTATTTAACTATACACTTTTAAAATGTTAAATAATATGCTTTAAATTAATATTTATATGATGAAAACTAAGTGTTCATTACTAATATATAACAAACAAATATGATATGTATGTTTTAAATGCTATAAGTATATATTTAGTGAGTAAAAGCTAATTTATATTGCATGTAATTTAATAGAGCAATGAAAACATTGTTGTATGCAAACAGAGCCGAACCTAAATCTATTTCATTGATTTCGATACTACTGCTAGCAGCGGTTGGGGTTATTACTAAATTACTTTGCATGCATAGGGAGAGTTATATCTTTGCTTCGCAAAATCTTTGATATATATGTAAGTGTCCATAATTGTATACGTACGAATATCCATAGATATTGGTATTTAAAGGGATTCGCGGCCTTTTATGTATACAATGTATTAAGATAGGAGATATTTTGTTGTTATGTATTTAAAACAATTTAAAATGTGTTCAGCACCTAGGGTTTTGATCCGATTTCAATTATGTAAATTGAATATTGTTAACCAATATAATGTTAATAAAACTTGCTTATTTAAAAAAAAAATGGTTCACTGAAAACCCGAAATATTTTAAGACAAAATATGATGCTAAATTAAATTATTTTGTTTTAATTGTTATCATTTTGTATATGTTATACTATGTCTATTACATTTCTTTTAAGCAAGATCGTATATAACACTGCATTTAAAATTATTAAAAATATAAACTTATAGATATCATATTATATTTATATTAATATTATTGATTCATATTATATTAATGGAAATATAATAAATAATTTATGTTATGTGGATGACACAACCTTATTCTCACCCTCACTATCTGTTTGCAGCTGTTGATTGATTGTTTTCAGAAGTTTGCAAATAGTAATAAAATAACATATAATATTGAAAAATCTGTTATCCTACCAATTTATTATAACAAATCTCATCATAATCCAATTAAGCTACGTATTGGAAATACATGCTTGAGAGTAGTAAAAGCTTATAAGTATCTTGGACACTGGATTTCTGATAATTTATCTGATGAGATGGATATAAACTGTAATATTAAACGTCTTTACACAACTAGCTCTTCTCTATCTAATAGATTTAGAAACTGCTCGAAATATGTATGTATATTGCTTTTTAAAACATTCTGCTCTAATATGTATCTTTGTAGTCTATGGGATACAGATAATGCTTACTTTAAAAAAATTCAAGTAGCATATAATAATGCATATCGCATATCCCTAGGCTATAAACCTAGATGCAGTGCATCCGAAATGTACCTATATGATAATGTCGATAATATTATTATAAAATTACGTAAGTCGTATTACTCACTATATAATCGTGTTAAATTATCTGACAATTCTATTATTAAAATGATATATTTATATAATGTTTCTCGCCCATCGTCAATATTTAAAACATGGTGTACATCATTGTTTTTTTAACTATATATTATTTGTAATTATATACTTATATATATAGATATGTGTTGTATAGTTGTATTTAATTTTTTGTTTGTTTTGTTTATCTATGGACTGTTTATGTCTGACTCAAATAAATAATAATAATAATAATAATAAGTTTAAAATATGAGTATTTTGCTATTATTTGCGCCATTTTTTACAAATTTTAATATACAAATATAATATAATTATTGTACGAACAGGAATTTCTTTAGTTTTGGCTTGAATAGTAGAGTTGACGAAACGGTTATGGGGAGGACGATTATTATAGAATTATGATGAGGAAGATAAGCACTTTGATATTTATCAACAATATCATTACCTACTGTAATTAATAAGTTGAGTGGACACAACTCGTTCTGAGGTCTTATCTAAGGATGATAACTAGGATATTGGACAATAACTTGATAAATTATATTGGTCAAGAGTTGTTTTTTTTAAAATCATAATAATCTATGAATATGTTATTGAGTGTGGAATAATAAATGATATAAGAGATCTGTAAATGAATTCAGCGATAAGTCCAATAAAATATGGTTATAATGAACGAAGTAGATTGAGTGGTATTGAATCAAAGGGTAATTTGTTTTTAAGGATATCATCAAAGAGAGTACAATGGGTAAGTGAAAAACATGTGAAAAACAGTGATTATACGTGGATGTTAAATTGAGATTGAGTCGTGCCGAGTTGATGTCTGTAAGTAAATTTATACTGCTAGAAATTTGTTGTTGGAAGAAATTGGCCAACAATGAACAAATAACTAAATCAGTTGGTCCGAAAAATGCTTGGTCTAGGTTTTATCTACTAAGGTGTAAGATACTTTATAAGCTTGTTTAGAAGATATTACATAATTACAGAGAATTTCAGTAAAGTATGAGGATTTGGTAGAGAGAAGCTTTTTCTTGTAAATCGATCGAAAACTTTAATGGAAATAAGATCAATTTCAAATTTAGAGGATGCATATTTACGTTGTAGTCTACGAAGTAGTTGCCTCAGGTTAACAAGCTCAATATTAAACCAGGAAAACTTAGAATAAGTTCGGTTGATAAGAGTAATGGATGGTACAAAAATATCAAATGAATGAGATAATGCCAAATTAAAATAATCAAAAAGTGTAGAAAAATCAGAAGATATACTGTTGTTAAGTTGATGGAATACATAGTTAACAAACATTGGTTTATCGATAGAGGAAATTTTCCGAAACGATCTAGAAGGTCGATTAATTTGTGTCACCGGCTAGTTCAGATCAAATAAAATGGAAAATTTCTCAGATATTAGAGAACTTTGAGTGGGATATGAAATTAAATTAGAATCAGCTAAAGATAAAACTAAGTTAATATTATTACATTTAGTGTTATTATGAAAATTAACATGTTGCGTCAAGGAATACTCAAATATAAGTTCATTCAGAGATAAGGAAGCATAATTATCATTATTAATTTGAATATTAAAATCATCAAGAATAATTATTTTTATATAATTATATTATACATATACTTATACGGTTAACCGTATTAACTGATGTGAATGATTCTAAAATAGAAGATAGGTCAGCTAAGAAACTCCATAGGATAGATGAAGGTGTAAGGTAGATAAGTATAATTATAAATAATGGTAAATAATGAAGGAAATTGAATATTACAGATCATAATTTCATATGAAGACAAACATAGGGTGGATGACGAAATAATCTTAAGTTCCGATGATAATAACAGAGCTAGGCCCCCGCGAATATGTGATGTATACTTATTAGCAAGCAATACTTTAAAACCATAAGGGGTCAGTTGGGAAGATAGAGCAGAATCATCAGTAGTTAGCCAAGTATCAGTGATAACAGATATAGAACAATTATAATCAATAATTAACTGTGTAATCAAATCAACTTTATTTCGTACTGATCTACCATTGATTAATTGAAAAGAATACTTTTTAAGAGATTAATAGAAGAAATTACATGATTGGGACCACTTTTCAAACTATTTTTTTTCTATTGAGGAATTCCAATTATAACCATGTATAAGTATACTTGAAAGTACTATAATCTACAAATTTATATAAATTAAACTTGCGTTATTTTGTATATATATAATATATATATTATATATATATATATATATATATATTAAATATATTATAATATATATTATATATTCATACTATCGGTAAATATTCTTATTTTATTTCAAGAGATGCTCTACCACTTATACATTTAGAAAAAACATTTCTGAGATCAGATGAAATTAAATAATTAAAATTTATTTATAATATTTACCATAATTTTAGAAAATATTTAATAAAACCATAAATACTGAATTAGATCCTCACTATAATGTCTATGACTAAAATACATACATTCTAATAAATAAATATAATATAAATAAAATTATAAAATAAAAATATAATTATAATTGAATATCAAGTAAATACTATGAACAAAACTTAATGTGAAACAAGTTTTAGGGGCCTACCTAATATCAGGGGGGGCCTTGCCCCCGCAGGCCCCATAGATAAATAGTGTATTGTTTAGCAACACGAATACAATTATAATAATAGTAGTGAATTAAAAATAAAGCGAAACAAACCGACACGAAACAAGAAATTAAAATAAATATATTATAAAATTGATAACAAAATTGATTTAAACGGGCCGTGTACTAAACATATTCCAAAATAAACATGAATATAGTGAAAGTGTTAAATACAACAAACTGAATGTGTGAAACAAAAACTAGAGCGGAAGTCTCGGGGTGAACAGACCTATATGGGATGGATACAATCCCTAGGTATGGAGATAGTCACTGATAAAGAGTGGTATAACATATCCTGCCTTCTAGAATTAGGCTGCACACAATCCAGATGTGTAAAAAACTCTAGCAAAATATCACAATCAAATGAAATATATGTAGGGTTAAAAAATAAATAAATAAAAGTAAGCGCATATATATATATATATATATAAAAAGATAAATAAAACATCATATGTGTGAAAATTTATAAGAATTTAGCCAATAAGAATGTTTTAACATAACACGAAAGCAATTAACAGATTTACATGATGAAATATTATTGGGAAGCGAATTCCATAATGAAGTACTCTATGAAGTACTCTATTTCCAAAATAGTTTAGCTAATACGTAGATTTACATTTTCTGGGTCTTAGTTTGATTAGAGGGCCTCTGCATTGGCTGCTATACGTATTACATATAGATGTAGCCTCGACATCCACATGTCCATTCAGAATCTTGTATGTAAGTACCATGTCGCTAATTAATCTGCGGTGAGATAGAGATTTAATATTAAAATAAATTAAACGATTAGAATAAGGAGCCATGCTAATATTACATCTATAGAATAATCTTTTAGTAAATAGTTTTTGGACTCTTTCTAGAGCTTTAGCGTTACCTATATAAATTGTATGAGGATTCCAAATTGATGAATTATATTCTAGTATTGGGCGCACATAGCTTATATAAGCTTGTAAAAGTAATACATAGTCATTAGTATTAAAGCATCTATAAATTATATTAATAAGTATATATGCTTTTGTGCATATTGAATTAATATGTATATTGAAACTAAGATTATCACAGAAAGTGATACCAGATCTTTGTATTGCTTTACAACAGGTAAAAGTACTCCATTCAATGAGTAAACTGGGGGGTGTTCATTGCATCCTATTCTTATAACAACGAATTTAGAAGGAGCCAGTTCTAGTTCCCAGTCAAATATCCATTTGCATAGACTATTTAGTGCTTCTTGCATATCATTTGTCACGTGTAATTTAAAGCTATTGTCTAGCTTCGCATCATCTGTAAATAACGATGTTAACCCTACATGTGGATTTATTGTATCAGGAAGATCGTATATGTATATAAGGAATAGTAAGGGACCTATCGCAGAACCTTGGGGAACACTAGAAATAACAGGTACATAATTATAATACGTTTTTATTTACTTTAATGAATTGAGTTAGATTAGATAAATAAGAAGCTAACCAGTTATGTACATTCCACCTAATACCATACTAATCTAGTTTATATATCAATTTTGAGTGTGACACTTTATCAAAAGCTTTAGCCATATCGATATAAGTAATATCCGATGTCATATATTCATTTTTGATTTTAAAATTGAACCATAAAAGTTCAAAAGCTGTAACTCCGTGGATTTATCAGATAGAAACCCATACTGGTGCTCATTTAGGATACCATTGGTTCGTAAATAATAGGATAAATGGTAAGAGAGTATTTTTTCGAAAACAATTAATAAACTTGGGAGAAGCTAATTGGTCTGTAATTCACAGCGAGAGATGGATCACCTTTTTAAATATAGGTATAATGAAAGAATTTTTCCAAATACTAGGACAAGTTCCAGATTCAAAAATAAGGGTGTATATAATCGATAAGTGATAACAAATTTCATAGGATAATTTTAAAAAAATAGCCTTTGGTAACCCGTCAGGGGAGTTATTATATTTATTAGGCAGTAAACATAGACATTTTCTAACATTATTAGGAGATATAGGATAATTAGAGAATTGGTTAATATTAGGTGTATACACCAATTTAGCTCTATACACCTAGTCTTATAATACCTTGGAAAACATTACAAAATAATGATCAATACAAAAAACAATATCATATCAATGTAATAATACAATACTAATATGTTATTAATATTCTTATAAATTAATATAATAATATTAGAGTATACTATATGCAATGATGGACACCGATACTTTTTTTATGGATCGGGATCGCCGATCCATATCATTTTCCGATCCCGATCATCCATTCGTTATCCGATCCTTTGCCGATCCCGATCGGGATTCAGCCCATCACTGCCTATATGTACTAATCCTATAGTATGTCATACACCAACTAGATATAGTATTTCATAGTTCGCCTTACATATACCAACACTGTAATCAGTGATGGGCACGATCACGATCGTCGATCCCGATCGTGATCTTGATCGCGATCGACGATCGTTTTAAAATGATCGAGTAAAATGATCGACGATCGACGATTTTTAGAAAATGAACGAGTAAAATGATCGACGATCGTCAGCAACTGATCGCGATCGACGATCGTGAAAAAAATTTAAACATAATTTATATATATTTATATCAAGAAATAACAAAATAGGGGATATAATAATAACTTTTATTTATGAAAATGATGAAATACGATCAAATTAATAATAAAATAATATTAATATAATGAATTTTCTTTCAATAGAACTAACAATTCAAAGTTAGTATCATTTAGTTTATTACGTTTCGGTTTATTTATATTGGTAGCAATACTAAACATTCTTTCCACCGGCGCGGATGATGGGAGTATAGAATTGTATTTTATGAATAACATTTTTATAATATGATAATTATTTAGCATATCTAAATTAGTATTTTTACTATTTATATAATTAAGTATTTCTATTTCTACCGTTGATTTAGAAGTGGATGGTCCATTATCATCAATAACATAGAATTCATCTGAATTAGTTTCGCTTTGTTCTGGTGTAGTTATATAAAACTCGTTATCTGGGATATGTCTATTAACATATTTCTTAAATGTAGATAACAACATATCTTTTTCTTCTACGTAATTACTTAACCAATTTAACTTACATTTTGGGTTATATATTGTTGCTATAATGGCACTATTGATAGAATACTCAAATGAAAAATAATCGTTAAACCTAAGTAAAGTTATAATCCTATATAATACGACTAGAGGGAAATTGACAGGTTGGCTCATTTTTGGCTTAGAGACTCTAATATAGAGTAGATAATTAAACCTATTGTTTGATCTTGCATGTCTCGCGCGGTAAAATATTACGATTACATTAGTAAAAAAGATACATTGGTATATATATATAAATATATTGATATGACGGCGTGAATTTGTGAGTACTCGCGAGTACTGCGTGGATCATTAGTGGTTCATGCAGCAGCCCGGAATTCATACGCTTATATAATAATACGATCGAGATCCACGATCGGCGATCGATGATCGAGATCGACGATCAACATAATTACACGATCGACGATCGGCGATCGTTAAAATATGATCGAGTAAAAAGATCGACGATCGACGATCGTTAGAAAATGATCGACTAAATTGATCGACGATCGGCGATCGTGAAAAGTCGTGATCGTGCCCATCACTGACTTTAATGTAAGCATGCTTATTAATAAAACTAACTCTCTATAGGTATACCTGATACTATAGATATACATATATGTATACATTTATTATAGAGATAACCTATGTGTTTTATTATTTTAATTAAACCAATCATGTATGAACTATATAAGAATTTTATATACGAATATGCTCGATATAAATTTAAGTTTAATGTATTAGATTAGTAACACCCAGTAATCACCTATGTATGTATTTGTTATTAAAAACCAATTAAATTGTCATACAAATAAAAATGATTAATAATTTTGATATGTTAATATGTAAATTATTGATATTCAAGTAAATTACATTCACACAAATATTATATTAATAAACAATAATTGTATTGATATATATAACCGCATTTTATTTAACCTTCTACAATTGCAATATAATATATACATTAGTATAGGTATACTAATAGTATCATATACTAGTATACTTAATATATTATAATATATTATATAATAGTGATAATAATTATTTCTATACACTTAAAATATCTATGGGTTTCATAGATGCAGTTTTGTTGATATTTATGTATTTTCATTGTTTTATTTCATTGATATTATTCCCTTTGGGAAATAACTCGGATTCCTTTTCACGCATGACCTTGAATACGTTACGGATGGTGACCTCCGCTGCCCCGGTTGCACATCGAATTTCTGTAATCACGTGATTATATTATTAAGGGAATGCTGTGCGAATAATGGATTAATTAATAATTGCATTAAATTAATGAAATAACGATATTATTAGATAGTTAAAAAACTCTATTCGAATTATATAATTCGGCTTATTTAACATTTAATAACTAATCAATATGGTTTATATATTATTAATCAAATATTAAATTTATATTATTATATATATATATTGTATTAATTCAAATTAAACTGGATTATTTATGATTTCGAAACAAATGAAACCTGATCTAGTTGGTTTCGAAACCTCGATATTTTCAATACTTTAAATAATTAATAAGTTCGAATAATTTAAATTAATTTTAAAAATCTTGTTCGTAACTTATATATCGCTGGGCGAAAATAATAACAAAATCGGTCTTATTTTGAAGCCCTTTAGTAGAAAGCGAAACATATATTATATATAAATATAATATAAACCCATTGTAGATTTCTCATATGGTGTATTGCGTGCAGCCATGTAAATTGCAGTAGCCGCTACTGTGATCGCACTTCGACTAAAGAAATTAATATAATTAAATGTTGTTATTTATATTAATGTATAATTTAAATAATAATAGTAATAGAAATATAAAACTACACTTAATAACTACAAATAATATATATATATATATATATATATACTAACCTCTTGACATATGCATATTATTTAGATTTTTATAGTAATATTATTTATATCAATATATATTCTAAAATAAAAACTATGAAAATAAATATATTCTTTAAATTATTTGTTTGACCAATATTGAAAATGTTTATCACTTCGTGTGAGAAAATAATAAGTCAAATTTTAATTGTGTACCTCCTTAATATTTATAATATATAGCAGTATTATATATTATATATATTTATATATAATTTAATTTATTTTACCGCTATTATCAATTATTTAGTAATCAAAAAATACATAAAATGCTGATGGATATATCCAGTGAATTTAACACTGTTTAATAGACTTATGTTCAATATATAATTGAAATTAAATCTGTACAAATGGGAATCGAATGAATACAGTTTTAATACTGTAGAATAATTATAACCATTCTACCATCTTTGTAATACATGTAAATTTATAAAGTATATACTAATCATACGGTGTTCTCGCTTAGAAACGCGAGTCTATAGGTTTATATGCACGTCTAGATGTATGCATGGATACACGCTATAGCTTGTAATACTTAATACACACTTAATACACACTTAATAGTGTGTATTACCTATACATAGATATTAACCCTGGTAATAAGTCCATTTCGATTGCTTTCTTAGCGATGCATGTAGCGGTGTTCTGAATTTCTCTATTCAAATTCAAATTTGCACAATATCTAGACTGTGAGCGTATAAAGGATATATTAGGTATAACCATGTATATAACCATGTATATAACCATGTATATAACCATGTATTCTTCGGGTGATGCTATGTTCACACTGGTTTCAAGCGAATCTACTATTACTCGAAACATGCGGCCAATCTTGGTTTTTGACACTTTTGACACGGCGCATATCTCTACATATATTATTTATATTATAATTTATGTGATTTAATTTATTAAGAATATATTAGTGTGTTTATCTAAATTATAATCTAAAATAATAATTAAATTTATATAATATATATATATATATATGTATAATTATAATTAATTTACAATTTATTTTTCTAGTATTTAATACTAATTAATATATTAGATAAATATGTAATTATTACATTTTGTTTTCTTTTATCTATAAATAAATAGATCTGTAAACATATAATTTACAAACAGAGATAACATCATAGTAAAAAGTATACACATACGTATACTGTATATAAACCCTTAAACGTTCGTGAAACGCCTTCCTGCCGACAAGCTAAAAAGCAACATGCCGATATCATAGCATCTCTAGACTTGCCCTTTATACCTATTTTGTAGTACATTTTCTGGAAATGTTCAATTCCTCGATCCTATGATGAATAGGATACAAATATAATATATTATCTTAATAGATAGGTATAATATATTATAATATTATTATTAATATTAATTAATTTAATAATATTATTATAATATTTAATAAATGTAAAATAATTCATAATTTGAGTATAAAAATAAGATATATATATATACATATTGTAATAATAATATATATAATACTTAATTATTTAGTTATTTATTAATATCTTATAAAATAAATTATTTGAAAAAATGACTTATATGTATATATAAATATATTTGATGAATTAGTACCATTATATAATATGTAGTCTAGTATAATAGTATATGTATGCGTGTTTTATGTCCTATAAAATGAAATATAATGTAAACGTATCAATAATAATATACTAAAATATAAACCACTACTATCTTCGGAATGTTCATCTTTTGCGCCATTTCCGAAAGATCTGCATACGCAGTTACCAAAGTGCTATTAGCAGAGGGCCTTGGGCCGCGGTTCCTGTAGATTGGAACACCGTTTTCGAAACTGGCTGCACCCGTACCTCTACTAATACGGGTGCTCAAGTCTTCACCATCGAATATCGGGTTCTGTTAATCGGGTGAACATATCATTAATACACTATTGATTTATATGTATATCAATATCAATATATACAGTTCGATATCAGATACATAATGTATACTAATAGATAATTATCATATCGTCATAAATGAGTCATACTATAGTATACATTCTGGATGATAATAGTATAAAGTAGGGTTGGATACCTGGTTAGATAGAGTGACACGCCCAATGGGCGCCAATGGGTGTCGCCCATCATATCGCACACAGTAGTTATACTTATATGTTAGTGAATTGTATGTATACGTGTGTATTAGTAGACTTACAGTGTCTGTCACAACTAATCGGTATGTCCATCATCGCCTAGGACATCGAATACACTAGTTGTGGACGATAATAATTGAAATGATTCATATGCACGACGCTATTTAGAACGTACATTTATTGAATACTTTTGTTTGTTATATATATATTTACTATAACTTTATTAAAATAATTTTAATACATAGTTAATATTATTATATAGTAGTATTATACATATATATATATGTAAAGCTGAATTGAATTTAATATTTATTTAAATACTTAATACATCATAAATGATTCCTCAAAATGTATGTAGGAAGGTAAATGTTGATATGAGGAGGTAAAGGAATGATCTTGGATACGTAGGTTATATATAACCTACGTATATACTATATACATAAATGAATAAATAACTATTTTTATGACCTATATAGAATAAAAGAGAAGATTAATGATGAATGAGAAACAGTAACGGTAATATGTGTATATGTATATTAATATGTGAAAGGACGAGTGAATTAACTTGTGTTTCAGTAAGAGATACAGTAATTATTTTCGAATTTGTCTAATAAGGAATATATGATAATATTCATATTTAGTGATTGCAGCAATATGAGGAATGAAGATAAGATTAGAATTAAGTATAACGCCTAAATTATATTCAGTATGGGAAAGGGTATATTACAATGTTATCAATAATAAAAGTAAGGGAAGTAAGAAGGAGATAGAAACATATTCAATAGTTTTGTATACATTACATAGCATATTATTTGAATTAAGCTATTATTTATCATTAGCACACTTGGAGAATTGATCATTGAAACTTGATGGTGAATTAATTCGTAATAGCATATATAACATAAAATATAAAATATAATATATATATATATATATATATATTATCTACTCGCTAGATAGCGCTAGGGCTTACCTCAGCGGGTCCGACACGTGACATGTCCTTGGGAGCATCACGGAATGTCCTCCACTCGGCACTTACATCTATTACCCTATCCGCTACCACTAGTCCGCAATCCGGACAAATCATGTCACCGGCGTGACTATCGTCTATTAGGACGGCGTCTGGGTGATAAGGGCACGCTATTTTCGCTCCCGCACCGCTGTGTGAATAACAGCATGTTACGTAATGCTTATCTGGCACACCGCACACACGTGTGCTTCCAGTGGAAGGTGAATAAATGTCGACACCGGAATGTGGTGATGTAGTGTATTCTATAGTATGTGATCAGGGTTGGCAAAAACCCCAAAAATCTAAGAAATATGTAAGAGGTTTTTGGGTTATTGGGTTTTTGGTGGGTTTATAAGTATTGGTTATATGGTTATATGGTTATAAGTATTCTAATAAATGATTTATATTATTATAATAAATATAAATAATTAATATATATTTTAAATATAATTATATTTATTAAATCACATATAATAATAGCAGATATAAATAGACTCATCAATATATATATATATATATATATATATATATATATTTATTGATTGATTGAAAGTTTATTTAAACACTTAAATAAATCATAAATAATTTCTAAAAATTGTATATATAGAATAAAATAATAGATTAGGTAAAACAATAAATACCATTAATAATAATAAAATAAAATAGAATAAACCATACGTAAATTAATAAATAAAATAATAATGACAAAAAATATTAGTATTACAGGTTGCCACCTGATATAAATTTTTGTATATATTTCATGAATGTTTTATGCGATTTTATGGATCTAATATATATATATATATATATATATATACCCTATAGGGTGGGAGTGAATTCCATAGTTTTGGACCAATATAACTCAGTTCCCGAGTATTCATTTTTGAGGGATGGAGAAATGGGGTAGATAGAAAATGAGATTCATGGTTTCTAAGAGATGGAAGGGAAGATCTTTGTATTAGAGAAGCAGAAATATAGGAGGGGCAATTCGAAGAGTATATTGAGGAATGAACAATAGATAGTATGCGATAAGCAGAGCGTTTGTTAAATGGGAACCATGGAGGTAATTGTTGGTATGAGGAAGTAGAGGTATGATCTCGAATACGTAGGTTATATGTTATACGGATTGATGAATGAATAACTCGATTTGGGGGAGAGAGAGAGTATAATGGGAGATTGATAAGGATCAAGGAACAGTGATATATACGTGAGAGGACAATGGAATTAACTAGAGTTTTAGTAAGAGATAAAGTAATTGATTTTTCTAATTCTAAATAGATGATAATTTGCAGATTTAGTAATGGCAGTAATATGAGGAATGAGGAAAAGAGTAGAATCAAAAAGTACATACATATATATATATATCATTATTAACTTACTTGTAAATTAGTTTAAATGTGATGATTAAATAATAATAATTAATTATATACTAAAACTCAAAAATAATAATGAAAACAAAAATGAAAAACCCCCAAAAAACCCAAAAACCCCTAAAATTATCAAAAGGTTTAAACCCAAAAACCCAATAACCCAAAAATCCAAAAACCCCTACTTCTGCCAACCCTGTATGTGATATTTATTATAAATCTAATAATTGTATATAATGAAGAGATATCAAATAAGAATCAAGTATCATAGATAATGATTTAATATATCGAATATATTAATTGTTTACACTAACTAGAGGTATATACATATATTATATTATAAAATGAGTATCAAGTAATACACGTTCAGCTATCTTAATCAGCTATACACCGGTATATAGTTATAGTTGTTGTGGGGAGTGGGTATGTAGACATGATGTAATTAATATTGGAACACATTCAGACGTGGGAGCAAGTAGAGAATCGATAAGAAATCATTACGAACAATAGGGACAAATACTTACATATAAATAAATAACAGGGAATATTAATGACATTTTGGAAATAGGTTTAGAGTGTAGTATATTAACGAGTGTAGTATATCTATAATATAAGGGAGAGTATACTTATAAATATATATATTTAAATAATTTTTGAAGGATATGTATATTATAATATGGGTATATAAGCATAAGTGTTATATATGTATGTTAATATAAATATAATTGTACATTAGAATATTATAAAACTAACGAATTGCGTATTAGAGAATTCATATTTATAAAATTATATAAACAGGCAATTAATAAAAAAACTAAGTTTCTGAATAATAAATTATGTAACTATTTGGTAACTATTTAGATTATAATTATTGTTTATTATTGTTTATTTATCAATTTATTTTTTTTTAATTTTAAATTTATTTTTTATATATATTATTTAATATAATATGTATTTTATACAATACATATATATATATATAAAATAAATATGTATTATAATGTTCAATATAATATTTACATTATACAATGTACATTGATGTATTTTAATAGACTATAAACTTATACGCTATATATTTTATGGGAAAATAATAGATAAAATAAAATGTTGTGGATATACAATTATGAATCATATGGGCTTAATAATTAGTATTAGTGTATTAAAAATAGGAAACAATATATATATATATATATATTGTATTATAAAAGTAGTATCTAGGAATACATGTACATGTACGACGTACATTGCACGTACATTGTACGTGCACGTTTACCTAATATAAATACATATACGGAATATAGTTATAGTTGTAGTTATATTGGTATGTAGTCATATTAATATTGGAACACATTATGTAGTGTGATTAAGAATAGATCTGATAAGAAATGTCATGAGTTATGAATCATAAGTTAGAATTAATAATTACGAACAATACAAATAAATAAGAGTGACATAATTACAGTTAGGAAATAGGTTGCTTGGGAGTACACTGTTAGAAGTAATGCTATTTGACACAAGTGATTAAAGTTAATACACATGTATAGAAGAGAACCATTATAATGATAAAATTCACACCGGTTTCTGTACTAGCATTAAAACTGAAGATTTGTTATATATATATTTGTTATAGTTATATATATATATATATATATATATATCATATATGAGTTAGTTAGATTGATGTCCCGCTCCTTCAGCGGTTAATGGAATATAGTCTAATTAGTAAAGTTGACTACAGTACATAAATATATATATATATATTACAATTTTATATTATAAAACTAACCAAGTAGGTAGAGAATTCATATTTATAGAATAATAAAAACAGGTGACTAATAGAAATCTAAACTGTTGAATAATAAATTATGTAATTATTTAGTTTATATTAATTATATCACATTGTTTATCATAGGTAGAGAATTCATATTTATAGAATAATAAAAACAGGTGATTAATAGAAATCTAAACTGTTGAATAATAAATTATGTAATTATTTAGTTTATAATAATTATATCACATTGTTTATTTATAAATTTAATTTTGAAAAAATTTTAATTTTATTTTCATAATTATATAATATGTATTACTTACTTTACTTTATTCCCTTGACTCGCGAATCGTAGGGGAAATCAATGAGCTGGCTGTCACACAATTCCATTTTATTCCCTTGACTCGCGAATCGTAGGGGAAATCAATGAGCTGGCTGTCACATAATTCCGTCGCCATTCGTTGCGGGCGTGTGGCTTTACCATTAAGTCGGACTGATTCAACTTACTCCATTCTTTGATGTCATCAATCCATTTCCTTTTTGGTCTGCCACATTTACGATTACCTTCAACCATACCTTGGAGGATTGTTTTGCTAAGGTTGTCATGTCTAATTGTATGACCGTACCATTTTAATTTTCTTCGGCGGATAGACTGTACTATTGGTTCATATGTACCAATTAAACTTATCATCACACCTTTGATGTACTCGATTGACTTCATTTCTCTGTATGTAATTCCAAGAAGTTTTCTATGTGATTTGTTTTCGAAACCTTGTAGTTTTTTTGTAGAAATGGCACTTATAGTCCAAGATTCACACCCATACGTTAGAATAGACAGTACTATAGAGCGATAGAGATTATATTTAATCTTGAAATGGATATCTATTCCAGATTGTAGTTAGCCTTACCATAGCCGATGTAGCTTGAGCTAATCTTATTTTAATCTCAGAGTCGCTTTAGCCATCTTTTGTAATTGTAGCACCGAGATATTTAAACTGTTCTACTTCTTCTAGCTTTTCTCCATATAATTTGATGTTGGAATGAAGATTTCTTTTGTTACTGTTGATTATTATCTTGCTCTTTTCTGCACTAATTTGCATTCCATACCGACTAGCACTACTTGATAGCTTGTTTGTGAATGTTTGAAGTTCATCGTTTGATCCAGCTATCAAGTCTATATCATCGGCGAATCTGAGATTAGATAGATTTCGGCCACCAATTGATATTGTAGATATATGCTCATCTTGAATTCCAGCCATAATATCTTCAAGAAATAAATTGAAGAGCACAGGAGATAGTAGACATACCTGTCTCACACCAACAATTGTCTTGAACATCTGACCTTGGATACTATTAAACAGCATTGCGCTTGTGGAATTTTTATATAATGATTTAATCATTAAAGTTATATTAGAGTCGATGCCATATTTATTGAGAGTTGACCAGAGTCCCTCATGCCAAACTCTATCAAAAGCTTTTTTAAAGTCTATGAAATTGTGATATAAGTCCTTTTGACTTTCTAAGTGTTTTTCTATTAGATTTCTACAATTGAATATCTGCTCAGTGGTACTTCTTCCTTTCCTAAAACCAGCTTGTTCTTCAGAGAGTACTTCTTCAGCTTGCGAGGTTAATCTATTAAATATAATTCTCAATAGAATTTTGCTTGAGTGGCATATTAGGCTCAGAGTTCTATAATTCTCACACTTTCTGAAATTGCCTTTTTTTGGAATTGGTACTATTAGGGACTCTGTCCATTGTTTTGGCCATTCTTTGTTATACCATGATAATTGACATAATTCTGTGAAAACATTAACGATTGCGTCTCCTCCGTATTTTAGTAACTCACTAGGTATGTTATCAATGCCAGGAGATTTACCTTATTTAAGTTTTTGTATAGCATCTTCTACTTCTGATTTTAAAATTGGTAGTTCATCTACATTATCTGTGTTCTGACTGATTATAATGCTATGATCAGGTTTGATAGGAAAGTTATAAAGTTCCTGACAGTATTCTGTCCATAGCTTTAAAATAGAGTGTTCTTCAGCTAGCGGCTGTCCGTTCTTATCTTCTATTATCGAAGTGCTTCTTGCTGGCGTTTTTGTGAGACTTTTGAGAGTTTCATATGCTCTTTTGTTATGTCGTCCATTTTACATTGCATCTGTATCCACTGATCTTTTGCTGTCTTCATGTCTTTGCGTATTTTATTATTGACTTTTCTATATTTGCTGATAAGTTCTATATTGTTCTTATTTTTAGCTGCTTTAAGAGATCGTCTTTCATCGCACAGATCAAGTATGTCGTTTGTGATCCATGGTTGTTTTTTTCTTCTATATTTTCCTATAGTTCTTGTCGCTGAGTCAATGATTATGTCTTCAATTTTCTTATAAGATGTGGTAATGTCATATTTATGAATATCTAACTCTTTAAGTTGTTTTTCCAATTCGTCTTTGTAATTATCTGCAGTCTTTCCATTTGTGAGCTTGTTGACATCGAATCGTATTCGTGTGGTCTTTGGTTATCTATTCTCCTTCAGTTTGAGTTTCAATATTTATTATAATATTAAATAGAATAGTACATTATCACAATTAAATTGTTATGTTTTAATAGACTAAACAACATTAACGACACAAATGTATGTTACATACATTGTGTATGTGCATCCTATGTGTATTGTGTTATATATTATGTATACTACACTATCCGGTTAATGCACACAATCGGGAGTATTATAAACAATGGAAACCCAGTAAATAACAACATACAAATATGAACATATTATGTTCATAATATGAACATATTTATATGATTCTGCATATGTATTTGACAACATATTTATATGAAAATATTATGTGCATAATATGTTCATATTAATATGTTATCACACAAATATAATGTTCATACAAATATGTATTTGACAACATATTATTATGCTATTTTATTGCAATTATCCTATTTTATTAAATATAGTTAATATAGATATAATAGACTCCGATTCGCATAACGAGTAAATATGTTTACTCATCGAGCTGTGTAATGAGTGTAATACGCCATTGGTTGTTCCTGAAATATTAAATCCTGTATACCAGTGTATCTTCCTGACCTACTTGCTATATGACCTCGTAAATTACAAATATAAGTCAGTATACTGAAAAGTGGGAGCCAGGGAAAGCGTCAGCGAGACTAACCTCGGAGATACGACGTGACGACCTGAATCCAGAGTCTGTCTTCCGACTAGGGATGTAAATGATGTCGAGATTTTGATGCCGAGCCGAGATTATCATTTTCGGAAAAAAACGAGCCCAGGCCGAGCCGAAACTCTAGCCAAACGAGCCCGAGCCGAACCGAGATTCTAGCCAAACGAGCCCGAGCCGAGTTGAGACTTTTACAAAACATTACCGAGTCGAAATGATGCTTTTTTTAAATTACATTTTAATACTAATTTTTATATTTTTTTTTAAATATAAAAATATTTCAAAAAAATTTCCAAAAATGTCATTAAAAATATCGAAAAAATATTTCAAAAAAGCGTCGCGAAATATTTTACATGACAAAAAGTAAATGTTTCGACGTATTTTGGAAAATTTAGCCAGCCCAAAGACCATTCAGGTGATAATGAGAACTATAAGTTCCCAAATATTACTAAATATAATTCAGAACCAAAGCGCCCAAAAGCGTCGAAAAAGTGACCAATCTATATGATTCGGAACTGAAGCGCCCAAAAGCGTCGAAAAAGCGACGAATCTATATGATTCGGAACTGAAGCGCCCAAAAACGTCGAATTTGCGACGAATTCAATATGATTGAGAACTGAAGCGCCCAAAAGCGTCGAAAAAGCGACGAATATATCGATTCGGAATCAAAGCGTTCAAAAGCATCGAAAAAGAGCCCATAAATTCTCAAAAGCGTCCAAAAGCGTTGATAAATTGATTGCTGGGAAGCTTCCTATAGGATCAGATCAAGGATATTAGATTTACGATTATTAAAATCAACTAGCTGTACTAGAGCCTCTTTTTGAGTGAATGAGTAGAAGTATTTCTCAATCGTAGTGTGTCCAGATCCTGCTAGCCAACCAATTCCGAGTAGATTGAAATCTCCATATATTAAACATGAATTCGACGAAACCAATACATTAGAAATAAAGTCACAAAGTTCAATATTATGATTAGAGACATTGATGGTGGTCTATATACCACAATCAGTAATTAATTATAGAATAGTATACCGATTAGTTCAACATTATGAACTAAAGATATTGTGCGTGCATAGTATGATTTGTTAATATATAATAAAATACCACCACCATGAGTGTTAGTGATACGATCAAGTCTGAATAGTGAGTAATACGTGCAATTAGATAGTAACATAGAGTCAGTGAATTCATTAGATAGCCAGGTTTCGGTGAAAATAAGAATATCGTAATCACGTGAATTAACAATAGCTAAGAGAGTGGGAAGTGTATTACAGATACTACGCGAATTAGAATAATAAACTTTAATAGTAGGACATAGTCAATTATTTGTTGTATTAGGAGTCGACTTATTTGTATAGCTTTTTTTTAAATGATAATTTCCATTTCGTAAAATCCGAATTAGTATAATCTACAGAAGATTTCTAGTTAATTATAACTTTATCATTATCTAAAGAGAAATATATTAGCTCATAATTAAGAGTTCGCAAGTTAAAAACACACTTAATATTACCAGGAATAAGATCAGCACCAATAGTAAGTATATTTCGCTTAGATCTGTCACCATATGATTGATCAGGGCGAAGAAATATATTAGGGTAATTAGTAATCCTATCTGATAAATTTATGAAAGTATTTAAAATAGATTGAACATTATGATGATTAGTATTTAAATTAATTTTATAAATGAAGCCAGATGAAATAGATATTTTATTAATATTAGCAATGTTAATATTCATTTTTAAATCATTTAATAAATAATTAAGTAAACTATCTTCTTTTATTTCATACACGATAAAGAATTGTCTAATGTTTGTGGATATAGTGATCTCTTTAGAGATTGATTTGGCCAATAATTGATGATTAGCAACGTCAGAATAACTTGGGCTCGATTTGGAATATTCAGATATCTTATTAGTTAAGGAATTAATATCGTATTAATAGAATTTAATAGACTCTCATTATTTTTAATTAGTGATATACATGTATTTAAGTTTGTATTGTTATTTTTAATTGGAGTAATGAGTGGTGTATTACTATAAGAATTATCAAGGCAATCAATCAGGCTCGTAGCCACGGGGGGGCCTGCGGAGGAGAGGCCCCCCCTGAGATCGGCTAGGCCCCCCCTGAGATTAGGTAGGCCCCTAAAACTTGTTTCACATTAAGTTTTTTTCATATAGTATATACTAGATATTAAATTATATTTATATTTGTATTTTATAATTTTATTTATATTATATTTATTTAGTAGAATGTATGTATTTTAGTCATAGACATTATAGTGAGGATCTAATTCAGTATTTATGGTTTTATAAAATATTTTCTAAAATAATGGTAAATATTAAAAATAAATTTTAATAATTTAATTTTAATAGATTAATAGTTACCCCGGGAGTTACCCCACGGAGTTACCCTATCATGAGCAAACAAAAAAAAAAATTTGGTTATCTAACTAAAATAGGAGCAGACAAATTAATAGATAACATAATAGCAGTAACAGAATCAAATATCCAACCAACCCCAAACCAAAATAATTGCACGTTAACATATGAAGAAAAAAATGTTAAGTATCTTCCATCTGATCTCGGAAATTTTTGTTCTAAAAGGGTATGTTGGTAGAGCACCCGGAATTTACCACCAATATTTACTAAACCTACATGATTATCTAAAGCATCGTTCATTATTTGTTCAAGTAAAATATTGAATAATGTGGGTGAAATTAGACAGCTAGTATATATATATAAAATTAAGCAAATTTAATTTATATCCATTTATAGATTATAGTACTTTCACAGTAAGTGGTTACTACAATTGGAATTCAGCAATGGAAAAAGAAAATGGTTTAATAAATGGTCCCAATCATGTTATTCCTTCTATGAATCGCATACAAAATATGCAACCGTTGAACCGATTGAATACATATATACCTTATACACTCTCTTAAAAAGTATTCTTTTCAACTCCTTAATTCTAGATCAGTACGAAATAAGTTTATTTGATTACTCAATTAATTATTGATTATAATTGTTCTATATCTGCTATTACTGAGACTTGCAAGCCATGGCTAACTAATTATGATTCTGCTCTAGCTTCCTAACTGACCCATGATGGTTTTAAATTATTGTTTGCTAATAGGTCTACATCACATCGTGGTGGCGGCCTAGCTATGTTATTCTCATCGGAACTTAAGCTTATTTCATCATCTACCATGTGAAATTCTTATCTGTAATATTCAGTTTCTTTCCTTATTTACAATAGTAATTATACTTGTCTACCGACCATATTCATCTAGCCTACGGAGTTTCTTAGATGAACTCTCTTATATATTAGAATCTTTCACATCGCAGTTAACACGGTTATTCTTGGTGATTTTAATATTCAAATTAATAATGATAATTATGCTTCCTTATCTCTGAATGAACTTATATTTAGTATTCATTGATGTAACATGTTAATTTTCCTACTAACACTAATGGTAATACTATTGACTTAGTTTTATCTTTAGCTGATTCTAAATTAATGTCATATCCCAAAATTCTCTATTATCTGATCACTTTGCCATATTATTTTATTTGAACTTGTCAGTGATATAAATTAATCGATCTTCTATAGATCGTTTCGGAAAGTCTCCTATATTGACAAACCAATGTGTATTAACTATATTCCATCAACTTAATAACATTATATCTTTTGATTTGTCTACACTTTTTGATTATTTTAATTTGTCATTAACTCATTCGCTTGATATTTTTGTACCCTCCATTACTCGTATCTATTCTAAGTCACCCTGGATTAATATTTAGTTTGTTAATCCGAGGCAACTACTTCGTAAACTACAATGTAAATATGCCACCTCTAAACTTGAAATTGATATTATTTCCTTTAACGTTTTCGATCACTTTACAAGAAAAACTTCTCACTACAAAATAGTCATACTTCACAGATATGCTAGGTAGTTATGGAATATCTTCTAAGCAAGCTTATAAATTATCTTTTACCTTAGTAGGTAAAACCCAGACCAATTATATGATTTATCTGGGTTTTACCTGCGAAGATATCTACCTGAATAAATGATTAAGTTATTATTTACTTGTTTGCCAATTTTTTCCAACAACAAATTTAAAGCATTATCAATATACTTTCAAATATCAACTCGCCACGACTCAATCTCAATGTAACATACACTCAAAATTACTGTTCATATTTTACGCTTCCCACATGACTTTGTAGGCCTACTAGACCTACTATATCTGATGAAATCCAAGACATCTAATTCCCCACTTGATCCAATTCCATTCAATCTACTTTGTTCATTATCACCATATTTTATTGGACTTATCACTGAAATCATTCATAGATATCTTATATCATCTATTGTTTCACTCTCAATGACATATTCATAGATTATTTCGATTTAAAAAAATTACTCTTGACCAATCTAATTTATCAAGTTATCATCCATTATCCCAGTTATCATCCATATATAAGACCCCAGAACGAGTTGTGTCCACTCAACTTATTAATTACATTATGTTCAATACTATTGTTGATAAATATCAAACTGCGTATCTTCCTCATCGTAGTACCGAAGCTATCTTACTTGATCATTAATAATATTCTCATATATCTTGATAATAAATCCCCATGATATCTCTTACTATAGTATACTATACTTATATAGTAATTTTGATACTATCGATCACCATATTCTTTCTATTGGACTTAATGCAATTGGTATACACGGTCAAGTCTACAGTTGGTTTATGTATTTTGTTTCATCTAGAACATATTCGGTGAAGATTAACTCCTTGTTATCTCCTCCTTATGTTAACATACATGGTGTTCCACAATGCTGTGTTATTGGCCCTATAGGGCACAATATATATATATATATATATATATATATATATTGTTCATTATTTATATTCTTCCTATAAAATAAATTTTTCACAAATATCTTAATATTAACTATCATCTTTATGCCGATGATATTCAGATACATAGCCATTTCATAGTTCTAGTGATTCTGGTCTGATTCAAATGTCTATGTTTTATTGTATTACTGATCTCACTTATTAGTTCTGTCACAACTCCATTTATTTAAATATGACTAACACTGATACTATCATATTCTCAAGACCAAGTTATCCTCTATAAATGACACATCCTTTTCTACTTTATCTATATCCAACTTATCAATCTATAACTATCTTTGGTTTCACTATAACCTCTCACCCACCACATACTACTGCCATATGATATTCATTGTACAACATCAATTTCATTTTATAAACGTTAACTGTATTTCAATTTTAATTCATTGTAATTCCTCTATTTTGTTATAATTTTATTAATTTATTTTTGTTTTTTTCATTATCTAATGACGCCTATAATCATCATGTGTTTTTGAAATCATAATAAACTATATTTTATTTTTGTTTTATTTTATTATATGCATATAAAGTTATGTTTATATAGTTTATAATATAAACACACAGTGTATTTTTATGTATTCTTTATTTATACACTGTGTAATTCACACTGTGCGTCAATATAAGTAATAGAGTATATTAGTATACTCTATTTATAAATTACGAGTAGTGATATTATTACTAGTATACTATAGTATAAACTATATAAACTATAGTATAAACTATAGTTTATATTCATTAAATTGTAGTCTTAACATTTTGTGGGGCCTTGCCCCCACTGGTATAAAGTTCTGGCTACGGGCCTGCAATCAATGCATGTATAATGGAAGTATGATGATGTGAGAATTTCCGATAGGTATTTCGGAGGATTATTATTATTGGGAAATTTAGATTTAATGACTTTAGTATCAAATAGGCATACTATGTGTAAACTCTTCTTACATAATGAGCAACTAATATAATTAGTATCATAGCAATCATTAGAGCAAGTAATATAATTAATCATTTTGTATATGCATATGTATGTATCAATATGTATCTGTATACATTATATACCATTAGTTTATTTAAATATATTGAATGCAATGCATTACATGTATATCTATATATATTAAACTTGATAAAACAATACAATATATTTAGTTTAATTTAAATATATAGAATGAAATAAATAAGCATATATGAACATAATGAAATGTACAAATCATTTACTTTAATTTTTTAATTAAAAATCAATATTTTGATTTAGTTTATATATATATATATATATAGATGTATAGTAAGAATTTATTTATTTAGAAAATATAATAATAATCATATATTCAAATAATTATGCGAGTTAAATTAAGTATACATTATGCAATAAATTACCAAATACCAACAATGAATACCAAAATACAAAATGTTATACACCTTAGAAACATATAGAAACTACATTTATTTATTTTTTATATTATACAATTTATTACCAAATACCTAAAATTAATACCAAATACCAAAATATATAATACTTTAAAGTGTATGACTATAATATGTGTATTAGTCAATATATATGTATAAATTATATATTAATAAATATGTTTACAAAATATTATATTACTACATACACACACATATAGATGTATAATGCTTATGAATATAATATTATGAAATATAATATAGAATTTATGTGTAATTTATATATTAATAAATAAGTAACTAAATAAGTAAATATATAGTATATATTACTATAGTAATAGCAAAGATTTTGCGAAGCAAAGATATAACACTCCCTATGCATGCAACGTAATTTAGTAATATACCCAACCGCTGCTAGCAGTAGTATCGAAATCACTGAAATAGATGTAGGTTCGGCTCTGTTTGCATACAACAATGTTTTCATTGCTCTATTAAATTACATGCAATATAAATTTGCTTTTACTCACTAAATATATACTTATAGCAGTTAAAACATACATATCATATTTGTTTGTTATATATTAGTAATGAACACTTAGTTTTCATAATATAAATATTAATTTAAAGCATATTATTTAACATTTTAAAAGTGTATAGTTAAATACGAATTTACATTATAAACAACGCATAGTTTCTAAAAGTAACCCGCTATAGGTGGCACCAGGGTATTTTGTATACAAATTCGAATTACACGATTTCGCGTAAGTGTTATATCTTTCCTTCGGAAAATCTTTGGTAATAGTATATAAGTAAGACATGATTATAATGAAATTATATTATTTGATTTTTGGAAAATAACCTCACTATAATGATATATTGTATAATTTTTAGAAATAATTATATTATAAATATATACTTTCCAGGTAAAGCTTGCTCTGCTGTTAATAAAACGTATCCTACATTCCTCTATATCACTCACCGCTCTCGCTATTTCATCATTAGTGACACTCTTAGTTGGTTTAAGTATGTCTTCATAGGCCGATGGCGAGAGTGTCTTCAGATTATTGGTTCCAGAGTAATACTTCACTCACTAATTCGCTTCTGTTTCTCCAGCAGTCACCGGAGAACCTCAGTCGTCGTTCGAGTATTGTACCTATCTGTTATTGTTGGAATTTTGCCGTACAACTTCTTATTTGTAACGTGGTCTTTCCATGACTTGTTTAGCGCAGCTCGCGGAATTCGTGTATATACTCCATCAATGTTGTCTCAGTGTTCAAGTTGGAGTCTAAGTGATAGAGCCATATATAATAAGAAAATCGGACCACTTTTATGCTTTAACCCATATTATAGAAGTATACTATATATAGTTATTTTAAAATGGGCCGAATCTTATTCAAAAGTTGTCCGAATTTTATTTCAAAAGTGCTCCGAGTTTACTGGTATTCTATAATAACAGTCTCAACTGTAGCTCAACAGAAGTTTATTTTGAGTTTACTTGACAGGTTAGATTTCTATATGATGTTCAGGCTACTCACGCACTTCATATTTTTACGCTTACGTCATATTGAGTTGAACTTATATAAATACCTAGATACTTTAATTCTTATACACGTTTTATATCATGGACTGATATGCTTTTCATATGTATCTGTTTTCGTGAATTACATACATGTATTCCATATTGTCTAAGTTTATATGTAAACCGATATATTTAGCCATACTTCGATTTGGTGTATTAGTGTATTTGCATCTATCAGACTATCAGTTATTATAGATATATAGTCAACATAATTAATATATGTACTGCTGGATATCTCTTGCTTTTTGTGTTTGTAAGAGATAAGCCGAGATTTGAGTTTATATCAAAAACTTTTTTCAATATATAATCAAGACATATAATGAATATAAATGGTGCAAGTGTATTTCTTGTAGTACTCCAGTAGTTATATCGAAGAAGGGTGTGTCACCATCAGGTGATCTTACCCTGGATCGAGTGTTTTTGTAGGGCATGAATAATGAATTTACGACTTCAGTGGGTATACCATATATGATTACAATATATCTGTCATCTTTTCAGGAGTTGAATTGAAACAAAATATTTTGAAAAGTCTATAAATATGAAAGTATTTGGTAGGTTTTTAGTTTTTACCTCTTCTAGTATACGTCGAATAGTTAACATTTGTCCTATAGTTGATCTATTTGTTCGGAAACTATTTTGATATGTCGTCAGTATAGGACCTATATCTGGTATTATCCTATTTAATAGCATCATCTGATGCTACTAACCTAGGTTAAATAACTTACCTGCAATCGGAGTAAGTGTGATTTCCTGATAGTTATTTTTGATAGAAAGAATTCTTTTTCAGGAAAAGGAAATAAGAATCCTTAATTCCATATGTCTATTGGTTCTTGAGAATATATACTATTGCACTAGTTTGGTAAAATGTCTTCAAATTCACTTAGTTTCCATACTTCAGATGATATCTCATTTAATCCACTAGATTTTCCGTTTTATATGATTTTAGTAGCTTTCTTTAATTCCTATATAGCCCTTTTTTATATCTAGTTAATTTGTGTGTCACTGTACTAAGTAGACTACTTAGTACACTGAGTGTACTTTCATCATTTGAAGAGGCAATTATTGGTTTTAAAGTAGTTCCTTTAAATGGTCGTACCATAGTTGAATTCGTTATTTTTCACTAATAGCTTTAAGTTTATCTATGTTTGAGTTTTTTCTTCCACTAACTTCATTTACTATTGTCAAAGCTAAGTCTGATTTTTTTTTGTTACAGCGAATTTTTAATTTTACTTTTTTATTCTGAATATAATAGGTTTATTTCCTTTTCATACGATTGTACATTGTACAAGATACGTTTGAGCTTCATTGAAATGTCTGATATTTTCTGGTATCGGTTGATTTTCTTCCCAAGAAACCAAAGTAGGGGTAAAAATGGCATGCAAATAGCGCATTTACAACGTTGTAAATTTTGTGAGCAAATAAAAACTAGTGCATATACACCATTCTCCACCTAAAATACAACTTCATAATGTAAAATAAAAATAAAAATAGTGCATATACACCATTCTCCACCTAAAAATACAACTTCATAATGTAAAATAAAAATAAAAATAGTTCATATACACCATTCTCCACCTAAAAATACAACTTCATAATGTAAAATAAAAATAAAAATAGTGCATATATACCATTCTCCACCTATAAATACAACTTTATAATGTAAAATAAAAATAGTGCATATACAATGTATATATTATTCATCAACAATTTGTAGTTTAAAATTAAGAAATTAAGAATTCTTAATTATCAATATAATTATAATTATAATTGTTGTTCAAGGTGAACATTGAATAACATAATTGTGATTTTGTAAAATACTATAATGAGTATTCAATAAAATATGAATTTTAAAATAATAACTTATTTATTAAAAACAGAATATTAAATTAAATATAAAATTAAAATAATAATTTATAATTAATTTATATTAGTAATAAGTTAATAAATATATTAAAATAAAGAAAAAGTAAAATATTATAATAATTAGGATTAAATTAAATAAAATATAAATAAATATATTTATTATTAATTTATTTATTTAATTTTTACAGTTATTAAAATTAATAGTATTATAAAGTATTACAACTATAAAATATAAATGGTGTATTTACACTATTCTACACCTACTTTTACAACTTATTTTAAATTATAAGTTGTATTTTTGAGTGTAAATACAACGTATTACACCTATACACAAATAAATGGTGTATTTACACTATGTTACACCTATTTTTTACAACCAATTACAACCAAATACAACCAATCGCAACCTAATACACCTACTTTGGTTTCCTGGGAAGTTTTATTTTTGAGTGTAAATACAACGAATTACAACTATAAAATATAAATGGTGTATTTATACTATTCTACACCTATTTGTACAACCAATTACAACTAAATACAACCAATCGCAACATAATACACCTACTTTGGTTTCCTGGGAAGTTGTATTTTTGAGTGTAAATACAATGTATTACAGCTATACACAAATAAATGGTGTATTTACACTATTCTACACCTATTTTTACAACCAATTACAACAATTGTTTTAATTAACAATTATTTTAAAATACAACCAATCGCAACCTAATACACCTACTTTGGTTTCCTGGGTTTATGTCGCGTTGCCCGGTGTATTATGTTACGGTTTTGACAGATATACTCTGTTTCCCAGGGATTACGTTTTGTAAATAAAGGTTTCCATGGGATTATTTTAGCAGCAGTTTCGTTATATGCAGTTTCTAATTAAGTATATCTTTTGCTAACAGATAGCGAAGATATGGTGTCCTGTAGATCTTCGAATTAAGTTTTCACTTTAGTAATAAAGTTGTCTCGGGTTTCTGTGTCTGTCTTTAATATTACTCAATCGTAATGTTTGATTTTACTAGATTTATTGTTATTAGCTCTAAGACTGTCTTATATTTTCTGATATGATACAATTATAAGATGCGACACTGATAAATGGGTTATAAGCTCTACAGTTTTTAGCACTATTCTTCAACTTTCTATTTATGATAATATAATAAATTTTAGACATAAAGGCATTTGGAGATTTATGTGTCCAGTAGGTTCATTTATTAGTTAATTAGCTATTAGTCAAACTCCAATTAGTCCATTTATATAGCTTGCCTTTTCTGGAAGTTTGTGTTTAGACATAATAGTTTATTTTCTTGCAGATACATTTTTAGAATATTATCATTTATGTTTGTTAGTTTATAAAATATAAATATATGAAACAAATAAATAAACAAACTAATAACCAATATTAAAAAATATTTTAATGACTATGGCATATTTTATATATTATTATGGTAAGCTGTCTTTCTAGTTTTAAGGGTATTCATATGTTTTATTTAATATGTGAGTGTTTAAAGTTAATTACATTTGAACTTATAAATATTAATATATATATATATATATATATATATATATATATTAACTAAGCCATCCCGAACCAAAAATCTGAGTGGACCTTTGGCAATACCTATAGTACTCTGTAGCCACTCTACCAGGGTAACGGGGAAACATTTGGGAACAGCACAGGTTGATTTCGATTAAACGGATAAACCTCTTTAAGGTGAACGGTTAGCTACATAGTTCGGTTAGCGAACAACTACTCGCGATGTTGTGGTAGCGTACACATTCGCGTACTAGTTATCGAAAAGAACTATGAATAATCAATCAATCCAATGTAATGCTGCATAGCTCGTCGCGCGGAATATCAAGAAGCGCGAATCGAGGTAGTTATCCAGTCCTTAGATATCGAAAATAAACAACTACTGATTCAACAACAACATCATCATAATCATCATCAAGACTACTCAAGTGTGATAATAGTATTAAAGTTTCATCATTCAACATCAGGAACTTCAACAGCGAATTTCAATCATCTGAATTAGTGTAATCAGCCATAGAGCATAATATTGTTGTAATTGTTAAACAATAACACAGACAGATTCATAAATATGTTAAATTAAATTTCACGAATTATATCTTTGTTGGACATTGGTCACTGCATATGCATGGAAAAATACAATGAACAGTTCTATCGATGGTGTAGGTTTGGTACTTAGTCCTTTTGCCAAATCTATATTTACTATAATCGAAAAGTAAATGAAGCACAATCTGTGCAACTTTGACTGGAAATCACATTACAGCGATTACATTATGTTACAGCCCGATGAACATACACTTATCTTAAGACGATCAAGAGGTATATATATACTTATATACCTACCTCTCATCGTACATACGATCCATCCCAAAACACAATATGTCAATATCTGCAGGTGACTTTAATGCTCACTTGGGCCACGACTCATGCAACATATTCTCATACCATGATATTGTCAACAGACATGGAAGACATCAAGACTATTACATTACTGAGAATAAATTTCATTGTCTCAATTTAAAATTCAAAAATAGAAAAGGTAAATTTTGAACTCATAAACATTCCAACTGGGCATAATCGCAAATAGATTATTTGTTAATAAACAAAAAGTTAAAAAAAGTGCTAACAATTGTGAAACGTATACTATATTTGAAGGGGTAAGCTATGATCATCGTACACGATAATCATCGATTATTATATAATTATATATAATTACATCGTATAATTACAATAACATTCAAACAAATTCTTCGAGCCGATAAAAAGAGAAAATCCAGCTTAAAACCATATAATTGTATTATATTAAAAACAGAAAATAAATAAAAAAATAATTGTGCAGCGATCTAATAAAATATTTGAATCTAAAACATATAATGCTGACAACTCCAATGATAGATAACTAGCCTTCATAGAGGCAAAATCTGAGACATCTGAGGATCATATACATTGAAAACCTAAAATGAGCAAAAGAGAACCTTGTGAGAATAATCTTATTCTTAAAAAAAACATGAATCACTACACATTTTAGTCCACGATAATATATGTCATCCTACTTCATCTAATGAGGAAAAGTATAATTCAGCTATAGCTTTAGATTATTTCAATAGGAATACTCTGGAGCATATATACAATGAGGAACAGGCAAAACAACTTCAACATCAAATTTACGCTATACAATCAGTAGCAGAGAATCAACAACCTGCATTAGATTGGAACATATATGTACTATAGTAAACAAAATAAGCCGAAGGAAAAATATAAATAAATACAAAATCAAAGGGCATAATTCTTATTAACAATGACGAAAGAATTGTAATATGGAAAGAATAATTGACTTAACTTCTAGCTGGAAGTATGAATCAAAGAGCATCATCTATAGATGGCTATAGCTATAGCCAAGTACAAATCACACGGGAATACTATTTATCAATACAACTAGGAAATATCACTTTACGAGAAATTGAAATAGGACTAAAAAGTATGAAACTATAGAAAGCTGATGGAATTGATAACGAGTTTTGAAGACCGGACAGTTTAACAAGTATCTTCTAGAATGTTGCAATATTGTATAAAATCAAAGAATTATCTAAGAATGGAGAAAATAATTCATTTTACTATTTATAAAAAAGTAAATCTTTCAATTCCATAAAACTATAGAGGTATATACTAACTTGCATTTGTGACCAACATATACAATACAGTTCTACGAAATCGAACACAACCTGAAATTTAAAAAATTCTTCCCCAATCAGAAAGCAGGAAACATCATAACTCCGTAAAGAATAATGAAAGGAAAAAAATACAATATATTGTTATTTTGGTTGAGTCCTTTCATCCCTTCCAGGAACTTAGATACAGTTTTCACTTATAACCATATATGGCTCTAATGTCGATTCGAAGCCGCTCTCATGTTAAGGCATCCAGCCGATCATTTATTTATACACAATTATATAAGATCACTTCTAAATAATATTTTAAGACCCATTTAATACAATTAATTAATGGTCCGGACGAGGCTCAAACCCGTTTCCTATAGGAGTACACTGCTTGTGTGTCTGACGCCTTAACCACTGAGCCACACAGGCAGTTATCATGTATAAACTTTGTTGACTTTTATAAGGAATTGTATTCAATTGACAGGAATAAGATGGTAGAAATATTTATATCATATACGGAATTCCAAATTAAGTTCAGATAAATTTGGTAATCCGATATTCATTACTCGATTATAAGACATATATTTAGAGCAATAGTACTCGGTACTGCTATACTGATCCACAGCATAACTATATATATAATAACTAACTATATTATATAGTTTATTATATATTATTATATATTATTATATATATAGTCTATATATATAGTCTATATATATAGTCTATATATATATTAACTATAGTTAAGGGCGCAGTAACTAACTATGGTTATTAAAACAAATAGGTATACTACACACATTTGAATGTAAACATTTTTATATATTACTAGTATATTAAATAAGTTCATCTCTATATAGTACATTCCTATATACTATATGTTTATTTATAACCAGCCAACTACGCGTGTACACTGTTTACTGTACTATGTACACTATTAAGTGTGTATAGTATAGTATATAGTATACAGTGTATACTGTATAAAGTATACTGTACAATGTGCAGTATACATTATACAATATACATTGTACAGTAAACAGTGTACACTGTTTACTGTACAATGTACAATGTACAGTGTACATTGTATAATGCATACTGTACATTAGGGTAGCCCGTTTTGGTAACTTTTTTAGTTCCGTTCATAGAAAAGTGCCAGCTGGAATAACTCCTCTTAAGTCATTTTAGATATAATTAAAAAATAATCATTGAAAACCGACAAAAATTCAGAAAGCAAAACAATATTTAAAAAATATAGGAATTTACATTGAAAATTAATGAACAAATTTAAATTACAGATATATGAAATGAAAAAATGTTTACAAGTACAACTTTTAACATATTTTGTATATACAAAAATCCTTACAAAATATTACAATTTAAAAAAAATAATAATTAAATCAATCTACGGAAATTTCAATTTAATTTATAACATTTTTCTAAATCTAATACAAAATTTATCAATGGAATAATATAAAAAAAAATGTTATATTATATATGCCTATCATCATTATATGAATATAAAATTATAAGTAATAATATTAAAATAGCATATCATGATATATCAATATTCAAAAAATTACTTTTATTGAGCATTTAACTAAAAATAAATTTTTCGATAAAATAGTCGTAACATTTTTGTTGTTTGAAAAATAATTTTTTATTATAATTATTATACCTCGTAAATATTCATTATATGCTCACAACAAAGTTTTATGCTTAATTAAAATAATTTATCAAAGAAATAATCGAATAAATTATATTAAATAAAAAATAAAAAAATTTAAATTAATTTGAAATTTGTATGTACTTTTTTTACTTTATTAATATTATAATATATTTATACACGTATTTGCCAAATATGTAATTTGTATGACAACGTGAACTTGCACAAATACATAAAATACATAAGTAAATATTTATATTTATAGAAATTTACATTAAATAATAAATGCAAATATATCTTCATTAAAGTGCTTTTGCTTTATCAATATTAAATATTTGTTGATGAAACTTCAGAAATATGTTTGTTATGACATGTATGACCTACTGTGAGCGAGCTAGCAAAACTTTCAAAAACGGGCTTCCCTACTGTACATTGTACAATGTACACTATATATATATTATTACAATTATGAAAATTATGACACCTGTATGAAATATGTTACACGAGAAAGTATACACAGGGATTTAAGTGAGGTTATATTATGACATTTACTTAGGTAATAATCAACTTATTGTATATATGTATCAAAGATTTTCCGTAGGAATTTGTTTCGCAAAATCTTTGTATATATACTGTTGGTGGTTTTATTGGGCCAAGGTACAAATGATAGTATATGTGTTATATAATCATTCTATTGTAATATAAGGCATAATTGAAGGCATGCCTTCAGGATAACAATGTCTGCCTTCTTAACAAAGTTCTGAAATAACCGACAGTTATTTTGAAATTATAGAATAATATTGCTAGAATAATAATAATAATATTTGTTTATTTAACCACTAGTGGATTAGCTAATACAAATAGCGGATATAAATATACCCTCAAGAAGTCATAGGGGAAATGTGGATAGTGTAATACGATCCGTATATTATAATGATGGGCCGGCTTGTAATACGGACCGGCTTGTAATACGGGCCACTGCGATATATCAGTAACTATTATTTAAATTAAAAATATATATACAATATTTACTCAATATCATATTTATATTAATAATGCATATTTATTATTTTAACAATTGCATTCATAATTCAAATATTGTTCATTATATCAAAAATTAATTTAAAAAAAGTAAATATATACAATATTTACTCAATATCATATTTATATTAATAATGCATATTTAATATTTTAACAATTGCATTTATAATTCAAATATTGTTCATTATATCAAAAATTAATTTACCAATGAAAATGTACTAAATACTAATTTATTTATCCATCATTTACATTAAATTATTATTATTAATAATACTGTAAACATTAATTACATATTTCAAAGCATCATTGGAATAATAATACGAAGAAAAAAATGTTTAAAATATACTATATATTCAATGTCAAGTGCGTGATTAAGTTCGAGATTAAGTTTATGATTAATTAACAGGTGCATTACAAGTTTAAAGTTTGAAATACGGGCCTGATAGAGATAACAACGACATTGGTGTCCAATGACCAATGCAAATTCAAATCCCATTATATTACTATTTTAGATATAATATCACTGAAATAAAATGTAATATAAGTGCGTGCGACGTGTATTCATACATGCGATAGAATGCACAATTACGAGTGAGTGATAACGTGATTAGGTGTTATATTATTATCTTAGAAATTACAATTAGGTAATTATAATGACTAGGATTATTACAACGTATGCGTATTCACACATACACACATATATATAAACTGTATTTGCATTCATCGCTTTTATAGGTTTTCGTTCATGTATATATATATATATACATATATATATATATATATATATATATATATATATATATGTTATATTAATGATATAGTTATATTAATTTTTTAGGTATACCTTTGTAGGTATATAACTATTTATACATAGTGTTATTGAGATGAAGTAAACTATCGTATAATATAGTCGCGGTAGCTAGATGATGATATACCATCATTTATAAGGCATGTAGCATATAGTATACAGGATTTAACTGATATCCAATGACATATATTCTCGAGGGGGATGATATAGGTTATCTAGAATGTTTAGGTTGTATGCTGAAGATGAATATAGAAATAGATAGATGAATTGTGAAGGCGTTGGCGTTTTCTTATTCTATAGCATGCACTTCATTATATACTACAAACTATAGTTTGTAAGGGGGAATAGAGACAGCGTTATATTGGTAAAGGGGAGATATAACGACGGAGGGGGAGAGATGTTTTGAGGTGTTAATGAAGGGTGTTATGGGGGTGGGTAAGTTGTGTAGCATACTATTCCTATAGGATGTAGCTAATAATTTTGCTATATCTATAGAGAGATATACTAGATATGTGAGGAATATAAGTGGGGATCTATTACAATTCTAATATATCTAACTTTATCATCATAAGGAATAGTACAATTATTGATAGTGATTTGTAGTATAAGATATATTATATGGGATGTTTTAATGTGAAGTGATTTAGTTGTATAAAACTTATAAGACATGTTGAGAACGTTTACTACTTTGTTTACGTTTACTACAAAATCTGTACTGTTAACGTACATCGTTGGAACAATAAGAAATTAAAATATTTAAATTTCGGAATACCAATGATATGGAGAGAAGGTCAGAATCATGTATCGGATTGTTATTTTTGCATGTTAAATATTAATGGTTCATATATAGAATACATATGTATACCTTTTTACTATTTATATAATTTGATATGTATGAATACATATGAAGAATAAAGCACGTGTTATATATCGTGATATACCTTCAGCTATACGGCCTGTACCTCATAATAATGATATTCCGATATCAATACCACCAGATAATCTTGATTCATTATCAGAATCAGATGATGAAAATGAAATTAATGATGATTTATCACGGGAATACATTTCCCATGAAAATAAAAGAAAATTTGAACCATTTAATCAACATGATCTATGAGTTAGCAAAATACAAGAATCTGCTCAATTATTTGGGTCTAGATTAGCAGAACGTCAATATTATCAAAGAAACAACATAATCTTGGTATCGAAGTCATGACATTGAGTTTATGAAGTATTTACTACCAATGGAGAACTTGTATATTGTAACAATATTATTGGATTGGTAGAAGGTATGTGTATTGCGTATGCAGATTCATACTGGAGATTATTTATCGATTCATTAAATAAAAGTCTTAAGGCAGTTTTATTATACAATGGTAATAGAGTATATTCAATTACTGTCGGTTATTCAATTAGTATATAAGATAATTACAATAATATGATTGTACTTCTTGATTCATTAAATTATAATTTTCACAATTGGATGATTTTCGGAAACTGAAGGTAATATATTATAATAATTATAATTATTTAAAATGTTTTATTATTTTAATATTTACATATGTAGATCGTCCCCATACTTTTGTGTATGCAATCTGGGTATACCAAATACCCATGCTTTCTCTGCAAATGGGATACTAGAGCTGACGAGAACATTATTCAAGACGCATAGGCCTATGGCCAGAATATAATTTACATACTGGTTCACATAATATCATCTAGAATTCTCTTGTTATAGAATACTATTCTTTTATTCCTCCATTATACATTTTTTAAGATCCCATCTTGATTATATTCTTATAGCAGTTGTGGTGATTTTAGCGAAGAAAAAATTTCCTTAAGGAAAGTGCTTTCACCAGGATATTACTATAATGAAAGATAGATATCAAGGAAAATGGGATGTAAATATGCTTTCGGACTACAGTTTGTGTTTAAAAAGAGACGATATTAATGCAAAACACAAGAGAAAGGCTATCAAACAGTCATTTATATAGTATTTAAATAATATTCTATAATATTGATACATATTATTGTTATTTTATATTACTAATAAATTATATATATCACCTAAATATATTTTATTGATAATTTATTTGAAATATATCTCATATTTGTTGACAAAATAAAAAGTTGAATAAAAAAAGAACTAGAGCTGATTAAGCAAAACGGTTTTCAGATTTGAATTCAGTGTCAAAAAGTAGCTTATAATCAGTTAAGAAACCCTTGATAACAAACAAAAAAAATTCAAATGCAGAACAGTGTAATATTATGCAATATATTTAATTTTTATTAATTTTTCTTAACATATTTGGTAATATTATAATTATATATAGTTATTTAATGTAAACAAATTTCATATATACCGTTGTAATTATAGTAGCATCGACCAAAACCCCCTCATCGCATATGATATTACTATGTTATCTTTATTCAATTATATAATTCGTATTTTTAATTAATTTTTATTTCATCTTATGTAGAATATTGAGTAGTTTAATATAATATAAAATTTATCATAAAAATATTATTAATTGTGTTGTAATTGACCATTAACTCTCCGCTATTTATTACAATAATAGGGCAGAAAATGCACTTATTACATAATCGATAATATTATTCAATATATTTAATTTTTCTTAAAATATTAGGAAACATTAACATTATATACAGTTCGTTAATGTAAAATGTGTTCATATCTATTACCGTTGTGATTATATTGCCATCGCCCAAAACCCCCTCACGTCCCCTACATTTGTTATAGAGATAACCTGTGTGTTTTATTATTTTAATTAAACCCAATCATGTATGAACTATATAAGAATGTTATATACGAATATGCTCGATATCAATTAAGTTTAATGTATTAGATTAGTAACACCCAGGAATTATTGTATATATATATATCTATTTGTTATTAAAAACCAATTAAATTGTCATAAAAATAAAAATGATTAACGATTTTTATGAATATGTAAATTATTGATATTCAAGTAAATTAAATTCACACAAATATTATATTAATAAACAACCTAATTGTATTGGTATATATAACCGCATTTTATTTAACCTTCTACAATTGCAATATAATATATACATTAGTATAGGTATACTAATAGTATCATATACTAGTATACTTAATATATTATATAATAGTGATAATAATTATTTCTATACATTTAACATATCTATGGGTTTCATGGATGCAGTTTTGTTGATATTTATGTATTTTCATTGTTTTATTTCATTGATATTATTCCCTTGGGGAAATAACTCGGATTCCCTTTCACGCATGACCTTGAATACGTTGCGGATGGTGACCTCCGCTGCCCCGGTTGCACATCGAATTTCTGTAATTACGTGATTATATTATTAAGGGAATGCTGTGCGAATAATGGATTAATTAATAATTGCATTAAATTAATGAAATAACGCTATTATTAGATAGTTAAAAAACTCTATTCGAATTATATAATTCGGCTTATTTAACTTTTAATAACTAATCAATATGGTCTATATATTATTAATCAAATATTAAATTTATATTATTATATATATATAGTATTAATTCAAATTAAACTGGATTATTTATGATTTCGAAACAAATGAAACCGGATCTAGTTGGTTTCGAAACCTCGATATTTTCAATACTTTAAATAATTAATAAGTTCGAATAATTTAAATTAATTTTAAAAATCTTGTTCGTAACTTATATATCGCTGGGCGAAAATAATAACAAAATCGGTCTTATTTTGAAGCCCTTTAGTAGAAAGCGAAACATATATTATATATAAATATAATATAAACCCATTGTAGATTTCTCATATGGTGTATTGCGTGCAGCCATGTATATTGCAGTAGCCGCTACTGTGATCGCACTTAGACTAAAGAAATTAATATAATTAAATGTTGTTATTTATATTAATGTATAATTTATATTATTTATATTATCCTATTAATGTATAATTTCAATAATAATAGTAATAGAAATATAAAACTACACTTAATAACTACAAACAATATATATATATATATTAAACTATTGACATTTGCATATTATTTAGATTTTTATAGTAATATTATTTATATCAATATATATTCTAAAATAAAAACTATGAAAATAAATATATTCTTTAAATTATTTGTTTGACCAATATTGAAAATGTTTATCACTTCGTGTGAGAAAATAATAAGTCAAATTTTAATTGTGTACCTCCTTAGTATTTATAATATATAGCAGTATTAACTATTATATTATATATAATTTAATTTATTTTACCGCTATTATCAATTATTTAGTAATCAAAAAATACATAAAATGCTGATGGATATATCCAGTGAATACACTGTTTAATAGACTTATGTTCAATATATAATTGAAATTAAATCTGTACAAATGGGAATCGAGTGAATACAGTTTTAATACTGTAGAACAATTATAACCATTCTACCATCTTTGTAATACATGTAAATCTATAAAGTATATACTAATCATACGGTGTTCTCGCTTAGAAACGCGAGTCTATAGGTTTATATGCACGTCTAGATGTATGCATGGATACACGCTATAGCTTGTAATACTTAATACACACATAATACACACTTAATAGTGTGTATTACCTATACATAGATATTAACCCTGGTAATAAGTCCATTTCGATTGCTTTCTTAGCGATGCATGTAGCGGTGTTCTGAATTTCTCTATTCAAATTCAAATTTGCACAATATCTAGACTGTGAGCGTATAAAGGATATATTAGGATAATTATATATTAGTATATATAACATAAAATGTATACAACTATAGGTGATACTATTAAAAAGTGCGTAATATACAAATGTAGCTAAGAAGATATATAGTTAAGAAGGAGATACATTATACAGGTGAGTGATACCGAGACTGTAGTATTATAGGGGCATGAAAGTGTCCTAATTAATACGATAAGGTCAAAGTTCACATGAATGACACTATAGAGAGTTAAAGTTATCTCGGTTATTAAGCGAGCCGTGGGTGATTTCTATAGGTAACCATGTATTCTTCTGGTGATGCTATGTTCACGCTGGTTTCAAGCGAATCTACTATTACTCGAAACATGCGGCCAATCTTGGTTTTTGACACTTTTGACACGGCGCATATCTCTACATATATTATTTATATTATAATTTATGTGATTTAATTTATTAAGAATATATTAGTGTGTTTATCTAAATTATAATCTAAAATAATAATTAAATTTATATAATATATATATATATATATATGTATAATTATAATTAATTTATTTTTCTAGTATTTAATACTAATTAATATATTAGATAAATATGTAATTATTAAATTTTGTTTTCTTTTATCTATAAATAAATAGATCTGTAAACATATAATTTACAAACAGAGATAACATCATAGTAAAAAGTATACACATACGTATACTGTATATAAACCCTTAAACGTTCGTGAAACGCCTTCCTGCCGACAAGCTAAAAAGCAACATGCCGATATCATAGCATCTCTAGACTTGCCCTTTATACCTATTTTGTAGTACATTTTCTGGAAATGTTCAATTCCTCGATCCTATTATGAATAGGATATAAATATAATATATTATCTTAATAGATAGGTATAATATATTATAATATTATTATTAATATTAATTAATTTAATAATATTATTATAATATTTAATAAATGTAAAATAATTCATAATTTGAGTATAAAAATAAGATATATATATATACATATTGTAATAATAATATATATAATACTTAATTATTTAGTTATTTATTAATATCTTATAAAATAAATTATTTGAAAAAATGACTTATATGTATATATAAATATATTTGATGAATTAGTACCATTATATAATATGTAGTCTAGTATAATAGTATATGTATGCGTGTTTTATGTCCTATAAAATGAAATATAATGTAAACGTATCAATAATAATATACTAAAATATAAACCACTACTATCTTCGGAATGTTCATCTTTTGCGCCATTTCCGAAAGATCTGCATACGCAGTTACCAAAGTGCTATTAGCAGAGGGCCTTGGGCCGCGGTTCCTGTAGATTGGAACACCGTTTTCGAAACTGGCTGCACCCGTACCTCTACTAATACGGGTGCTCAAGTCTTCACCATCGAATATCGGGTTCTGTTAATCGGGTGAACATATCATTAATACACTATTGATTTATGTGTATATCAATATCAATATATACAGTTCGATATCAGATACATAATGTATACTAATAGATAATTATCATATCGTCATAAATGAGTCATACTATAGTATACATTCTGGATGATAATAGTATAAAGTAGGGTTGGATACCTGGTTAGATAGAGTGACACGCCCAATGGGCGCCAATGGGTGTCGCCCATCATATCGCACACAGTAGTTATACTTATATGTTAGTGAAGTGTATGTATACGTGTGTATTAGTAGACGTACAGTGTCTGTCACAACTAATCGGTATGTCCATCATCGCCTAGGACATCGAATACACTAGTTGTGGACGATAATAATTGAAATGATTCATATGCACGACGCTATTTAGAACGTACATTTATTGAATACTTTTGTTTGTTATATATATATTTACTATAACTTTATCAAAATAATTCTAATACATAATTAGTATTATAATATATTAGTATTATACATATATATATATGTAATGCTGAATTGAATTTAATATTTATTTAAATACTTAATACATCATAAATGATTCCTCAAAATGTATGTAGGAAGGTAAATGTTGATATGAGGAGGTAAAGGAATGATCTTGGATACGTAGGTTATATATAACCTACGTATATGCTATATACATAAATGAATAAATAACTAGATTTAGGGGGATATGACATATATAGAATAAAAGAGAAGAGTAATGATGAATTAGAAACAGTAACAGTAATATGTGTATATGTATATTAATATGTGAAAGGACGAGTGAATTAACTTGTGTTTCAGTAAGAGATACGGTAATTATTTTTGAATTTATCTAATAAGGAATATATGATAATATTCATATTTTGTGATTGCAGTAATATGAGGAATGAAGATAAGATTAGAATTAAGTATAACGCCTAAGTTGTATTCAGTATGGGAAAGAGTATATTACAATGTTATCAATAATAAAAGTAAGGGAAGTAAGAAGGAGATTGAGACATATTCAATAGTTTTGTATACATTACATAGAATATTATTTGAATTAAGCTATTATTTATCATTAGCACACTTGGAGAATTGATCATTGAAACTTGATGGGGAATTAATTCGTAATAGCATATATAACATAAAATATAAAATATAATATATATATATATATATATATTATCTTCTCGCTAGATAGCGCTAGGGCTTACCTCAGCGGGTCCGACACGTGACATGTCCTTGGTAGCATCACGGAATGTCCTCCACTCGGCACTTACATCTATTACCCTATCCGCTACCACTAGTCCGCAATCCGGACAAATCATGTCACCGGCGTGACTATCGTCTATTAGGACGGCCTCTGGGTGATAAGGACACGCTATTTTCGCTCCCGCACCGCTGTGTGAATAACAGCATGTTACATAATGCTTATCGCGCACACCGCACACACGTGTGCTTCCGGTGGAGGGTGAATAAATGTCGACACCGGAATGTGGCGATGTAGTGTATTCTATAGTATGTGATATTTATTATAAATCTAATAATTGTATATAACATCTTGAGGAGATATAAAATAAGAATCAAGTATCATAGATAATGATTTAATATATCGAATATATTAATTGTTTACACTAATTAGAGGTATTATATTATAAAATGAGTATCAAGTAATACACGTTCAGCTATCTTAATCAGCTATACACCGGTATATAGTTATAGTTGTTGTGTGGAGTGGGTATGTAGACATGATGTAATTAATATTGGAACATATTCAGACATGGGAGCAAGTAGAGAATCGATAAGAAATCATTACGAACAATAGGGACAAATACTTACATATAAATAAATAACAGGGAATATTAATGAAATTTTGGAAATAGGTTTAGAGTGTAGTATATTAAGGAGTGTAGTATATCTATAATATAAGGGAGAGTATACTTATAAATATATATATTTAATTAATTGTTGAAGGATATGCATATTATAATATGGGTATATAAGCATAAGTGTTATATATGTATGTTAATATAAATATAATTGTACATTGGAATATTATAAAACTAACGAATCGCGTATTAGAGAATTCATATTTATAAAATTATATAAACATGCGAATAATAAAAAAACTAAGTTTCTGAATAATAAATTATGTAACTATTTGGTAACTATTTAGATTAACTAATTATTGTTTATTATTGTTTATTTATCAATTTAATTTTTTTTAATTTTAAATTTATTTTTTATATATATTATTTAATATAATATGTATTTTATACAATACATATATATATATATATATATATAAAATAAATATTTATTATAATGTTCAATATAATATTTACATTATACAATGTATATTGATGTATTTTAATAGACTATAAACTTTTACGCAATATATTTTATGGGAAAATAATAGATCAAAATAAAATGTTGTGGATATATAATTATGAAGCATATGGGCTTAATAATTAGTATAAGTGCATTACAATAGGAAACAATATATATATATATATATATATATATATATATATATATATATATATATATATATATATATATAATAGGACTTATTATAGAGTATAGCATAATATATAAAATTTAATTTATTACGCTTAATAATTAGTATTAGTGCATTACAAATAGGAAACAATATATATATATATATATATATATATATATATATATATATATAATAGGACTTATTATAGAGTATAGCATACTATATATATATATATATATATATATATATATATATATATACAATTTAATTTATTACGTAATAATATATTCGCATAACACCCGACGCATATACATATATATATATATATATATATATATATATATATATTTTATATTATAAAACTAACTAAGTAGGTATAGAATTCATATTTATAGTATAATAAAAACAGGTGATTAATAGAAAACTAAACTGTTGAATAATAAATTATGTAATTATTTAGTTTATAATAATTATATCACATTGTTTAGTTATAAATTTAATTTTGAAAAATTTTTAATTTTATTTTCATAATTATATAATATTTATTATAATGTTAAATATTTATATAGAATAGTACATTATCACAATTAAATTGTTATGTTTTAATAGACTAAACATCATTAACGACACAAATGTATGTTACATACATTGTGTATGTGCATCCTATGTGTATTGTGTTATATATTATGTATACCACACTATCCGGTTAATGCACACAATCGGGAGTATTATAAACAATGGAAACCCAGTAAATAACAACATACAAATATGAACATATTATGTTCATAATATGAACATATTTATATGATTCTGCATATGTATTTGACAACATATTTATATGAAAATATTATGTGCATAATATGTTCATATTAATATGTTATCACACAAATATAATGTTCATACAAATATGTATTTGACAACATATTATTATGCTATTTTATTGCAATTATCCTATTTTATTAAATATAGTTAATATAGATAAAATAGACTCCTATTCGCTTAATCCTATGTTTACCCATTGAGCTGTGTAACGAGTGTAATACGCCATTGCTTATTCCTGAAATATTAAAGCCTGTATACCAGTGTATCTTCCTGACATATTACTTGCTATATGACCTCGTAAATTACAAATATAAGTCAGTATACTGGAAGGTGGGAGCCAGGGAAAGCGTCAACGAGACGAACCTCGGAGATGTGACGTGACGACCTGAATCCAGAGTCTGTCTTCCGACTAGGGATGTAAATGATGCCGAGCTTTTGATGCCGAGCCGATACTTTTGGTTATTGATGCCGAGCCGAGACTTTCATTATCGGAAAACCAAACGAGCCCGAGCCGAGCTGAGACACTAACAAAACGAGCCCGAGCCGAGTTGAAACTTTAGGTAACTGAGACTGAGATTGCATCATGCTTTAGATGTGAGCATCATTTACATCACTACTTCCGATGCAACAGAATCGACATACGACAGCAGACAAAACCTCCGTCAATCCAGCCAATAGACATACCTGTCAGTTGCCCCATCTGATTTAACATCACTAGTTTCATTATCGCGAGCCCATCGCGTTATCAAACCCTTTATTCTGCATTGTTTTTTTTAATATTTCAAAAATGAGATGTAAATATTTAAAAAAATACAAAATATATTACAAAATATATTTTAAAAATATGTCGAAAAATATTTTTTTTAAATGTTGAAAAATATTTTTTTTTAAATAAAAAATATTTCAAAAAATATTGTTTTTTTTTTAATATTTCAATAAGTTAGTTTTAATATAACAGAATATTTAAAAAAATACAAAATATATTTTAAAATTAAAAAAATAATTGTGCAGCGATCTAATAAAATATTTGATTCTAAAACCTTTAACGCTGACAACTCCAATTATAGATAGCTATCCTTCATAGATGCAAACTCTGAGACATCTGAAGATCATATAAATGTAAAACCTAAAATGAGCAAAAGAGAACCTAGGTTCTTGGGAGAATAATCTTATTCTCAAAACGTGTATCACTACACATTTTAGTCCATGATAATATATGTCATCCTACTGCATCTAATGATGAAAAGTATAATTCAGCTATAGCTTTAGATTATTTCAATAGGAATACTCTGGAGCATATATACAATGAGGAACAGGCAAAATAACTTCAACATCAAATTTACGCTATACAATCAGCAGCAGAGAATTAATATATGCATGAGCTTGGAACATATATAGTAAACAAAATAAGCGGAAGGAAAAATAAAAATAAATACAAAATCAAAGCGCAGAATTCTTATTAACAATGACGAAAGAATTGAAATATGGAAAGAACAATTTTCTAAACTTCTAGCTAGAAGTATGAATCAAAGAGCACCATCTAGCCAAGTACAAATCATACGTGGTACGTAATACGATTTATCAGTAAATCATATACAAATAATAAAATAGAACGAATTACAATATTGTAATTCGTCATATGACTTAAAATGGACATACAGTTTACGTTTAAAAAATGAAAGTGATGTTACACAACGAATATCATAAGACTGTGAATTCCAGCTTTTCGGAGCAATAACCGATAAAGCTGGTTCAGAGTATGCCAACGATGTAGATCGTTGCACCAATTTCATGATGTAGCACTTCCGACTGGATCTGTTCGAACTCTGAATAGTAATGAATTGAGCTAAATATTCAGGAAATCCACGGTGTATAGCCTTATGTGTAATACACAATAGCCTATGTATACACATATATCTAAACTTAAGCCAGCCTAATTATCTCATTAAATCAGATATAGAAACTATTGAGGCACAATTTAGTTTATATAATACACGTATAGCACGACGTTGAATACGCTCAAGTTTGTACATAAGGTTAACAGGTAAATTACATAATAATAATTAACAGCAATATATAAGTCTGCTGAATACTAGCGAGTGAATTAAACATTTCGTTATGGCGAAGGTAAGCTTATAACGAGATTTTCTAATATTATATAGAAAATAGTTGGCAGTGCGAATCATGTTATTAATATGTGGAGAGTAGTCTAGGTGAGAGGTTAGAGTGAAACCGAGGGTAGTTATAGATTCAGAAGTTGGTAGAGATAGTAAAAAATGAGTGATTGATATAGGAGAACTGGGTCTCGAAAATATGATAGTGTCAGTTTTAGTCATATTTAAGGAGAGAGAGAGTTATGAGAGAACCATTCAGTGAGATCAGTAATACAGTTAAACATAGACATTTGAATCATATAAGAATCACTAGAACTAGGAAATGACGTATATATCTGTATATCATCAGCATAAAGATGATAGTGAATATTGGGATATTTGTGAAAAATTGATTTAATAGGAAGAATATAAATAATGAAAAATATAGGCCCAAGAACAGAGCCTTGTGGAACAACATGTTTGTTAACATAAGGAGGAGACAACGAGGAGTTAATCTTCACTAAAGATGTTCTAGATGAACAAAAGACATAAACCAACCGTGGAATTGACCGTATATACCGATTTCATTAAGTCTAATGGAAAGAATATTGTGATACAGGGTATCAAAGGCACTATATAAGACAAGTAGTACGAGATAGCATGGGTTTTATTATCAAGAGATATGAGAATATCATTAATGATTAAAGTAAGGGCAGTTTCGGTACTACGATGAGGAAGATACGCACTTTGATATTTATCAACAATATCATTTGACGTAGTGTAATAAATAAGTTGAGTGGACACAACTCGTTCTAAGGTCTTAGATATTTATGATAGTTTGGATATTGGACGATAACTTGATACATTAGATTGGTCAAGAGTAGCTATTAGAAACCTAGGTTTTTTTTAAATCGGAATAATATATGAATATTTCATGGAGTGTGGAACAATAGATGATATAAGAGTCTATGAACGATTTCAGTGATAAGTCCAATAAAATATGGTGATAATGAACGAAGTAGATTGAGTGGAATTGGATCAAGTGGGGAATTATTTTCAAGGATGTCATCCGAAAGATTACAAAGTCATGTATGGGAAGAGTAAAACATGACCAATGATTCAGATTGGATGTTAAATTGGGATTGATTGGTACCGAGTTGATGTTTGGAAGTACATTAATAATACTAGACATTTTTTGTTGGAAGAAATTGGCAAACAATGAACACATAACTGAATCATGTTGGTGAGGAAGATGCTTGGTCTGGGTTTTACCTCTTAAGATGAAATACAATTTGTATGCTTGCTTAGTAGATATTTCATAACTAACGAGCATATCAGTGAAGTATGACGATTTATTAGAGAACAAATTATAAGAAATATATTTAGAGCAATAGTAATAGTATATAATGATTAACACCAACTCGAACGCAATTATTGACTCTAACTATTAGAGGTTACAGTTTAAATATATTATTTAAATCTCCGTAAAAGGGGTTTTACACCTAATTATTAGAGTTAATAATTGTGTTCGAGTTGGTGTGAAACCCCTTTTACAGATAAACATTTTTTTTATTTTAAATATTGGAGTTAAACTTTAACCTCTAATTATTAGAGTTAATAATTGCGTTCTAGTTGGTGTGAAACCCCTTTTATACCTCGTAATTATTCATTATAGGCTCACAACAAAGTTGTATGCTTAATTAAAATAATTTATCAAAGAAATAATTGAATAAATTATATTAATTAAAAAATAACAAAATTTAAATTTATTTGAAATGTTTACGTAATTTTTTACTTTATTAATATTATAATATATTTATACACGTATTTGCCAAATATATAATTGTTATGACAACGTGAACTTGCATAAATACATAAAATACATAAGTAAACAGTTCTATAGAATTTTAAAATTGTAGAAATTTACATTAAATCATAAATGCAAATATATCTTCATTAAAGTGCTTTGCTTTATCAATATTAAATATTTGTTGATGAAACTTCAGAAATATATTTAGTATGACATATATGACCTACTGTGAGCGAGCTAGCAAAACTTTCAAAAACGGGCTACCCTACTGTACATTTTACAATGTACACTATACATATATATTATTACAATTATTAAAATTATGGCACCTGCATGAAATATTTTACACGAGAAAGTATACACAGGGATTTAAGTGAGGTTATATTATGACATTTACATAGGTAATAATCAACTTATTGTATATATGTATCAAAGATTTTCCGTAGGAATTTGTTTCGCAAAATCTTTGTATATATACTGTTGGTGGTTTTATTGGGCCAAGGTACAAATGATAGTATACCTACGTGTTATATAATCATTGTCTTGCCTTCAGGATAACAATGCCTGTCTGCCTGCTTAACAAAGTGCTGAAATCATCGAAAGTTATTTTGAAATTATATAATAATATTGCTAGAATAATAATAATAATATTTGTTTATTTATCCACTAGTGTATTAGCTAATACAAAAAGCGGATATAAATATACCCTCAAGAAGTCATAGGGGAAATGTGGATAGTGTAATACGATCCGTATATTATAATTATGGGCCGGCTTCTAATACGGACCGGCTTGTAATACGGGCCACTACGATATATCAGTAACTATTATTTAAATTAAAAATATATTTACAATATTTACTCAATATCATATTTATATTAATAATGCATATTTATTATTTTAACAATTAAAAATATAAATTAATTTACCAATGAAAATTTACTAAATAATAATTTATTTATCCATCATTTTCATTAATAAATTATTATTATTAATAATACTGTAAACATTAATTACATATTTCAAAGCATCATTGGAATAATAATACGAAGAAATTTTTTTTTTAAATATACTATATATTCAATGTCAAGTGCGTGATTAAGTTGGAGATTAAGTTAGTGATTAATTAACAGGTGTTGGCTACGTCCCTCCTGATTTCAAAGTAGCTGCCATCTCCCCCATCTTTAAAAAGCCTAATCTTGACTCCCTGAATTCTTCTAACTACCGACCTATCTCCTACCTCTCAATCCACTCCAAAGTCCTCGAACGTGTTGTCTCCTCCCAACTCATCACCTACCTCACAGCCAACAATATCCCTAACATATTCCAAAGCGCCTACCAGCCTGGGTGGTTGGGATTACCTATATATGTAAGCTAGTGTAAAATTAATATTGGATTCATTTAGACTTATATACAATAAGTATATGTACAAAAAATTAGAACAAATGGAACAAAGTGTGATTTTCGCCAGCCATTTATATAATTAGAAAATATTGCATTGCATTACATATGAAAATATGCCTTAAAAAAAATTTAAATATCACTTTCTAGCCCATAAAATAATTGTAATTACTTGATATCTCGAAATCAGGTCAAAACACATCAATGAAGATTTACAGTAATCAAATTTTTTTTTTCTGGTATTTGGTTAAATTTTTTTTTTAATTATTCGACAAAAAAAATCATTTGACAAAAATATTGAAATAAAATATATTTTTTTATTATTTCAGAATATTTGATTTGTATTAATGTTATAGAGTATATATGGATATTTTTGTTTTTTAAATAGTTATAATTGTATATTTTTAAGACTGTTTTATGTTTTTTGTGATTTATAATGACCAAATTTTGACGACATCGAAAAAGTATAAATTTATTTATTATTTAATTTTTTTCATCGTCAATACGTTGTATATATAATTATTATATATATTTTTGCCGTCGCAATAAATTTGTATATTGATTTCCATTTTTTTGAACCGTCGAAGATATTGATTTTTTTGTGAAATTTCATTATTTTCAATTTTTCAACTAATACTTTTATAAATAGTATTCATTGTAATATTATTCAAAACTTAATCAGCTAGGTAATACGCATTACCTTTTATTATTATAAGATGTATGTATGTATTAATACTTACTAATAATAATATTGAAATGTATATGATATATTATGAAAAATAAAGTTAAATCGAATATATAAATATTTATTAAAAAAAATAAAGTTAGTAATATATATATGATAATAAATATATAATAATTATAAAACAGTATTTATTTTAGTTATAAAATTATGTTTAGATATAAAACAAGGTACAAGTTTACTTTCCATAAAAGTTATGTGTATACGGGAATCTCTTGCTTCTGCGGAAACAATAGTTTTTGCTGTCTGCGATACAATTCTAATATGGCGTTCTACTGCTTGGGTATGTGATGGGTAACGACTAAATTGTATAACAGGAACGCTATTACTAATATATTCTAGGAATTCTGAACTAGAAATATGATTAGTTAAATTTGATTCTAGCCATATTCCATCATTGTCTATCAAATTAGAGTAATGTGTTGCATCAAAATAAATGAGGGGTTTAATAAATTTTCTTACGTTAGTTTCACTGTGAGTTCTACATTGAATAATTTTACGAGCAGCTCTAAAACGAATATTACTATCCTCGTCAGTAAGCATAGCGCATAGAATATTTTCACTATGTAAACAATAACTATTGTTTCTAATAACTTTGTATATTATATTTAATAAACGATCATCATTTAATTTCTTAGAATTACTTATAATATTATATATAATTTGTGGTGAATTGTAAAAAAATGGGTTTGTCTTCACTTCAAACCAAGTGCAAGCATAAACATTTATAATATAAGTACATAGTAATTTGAAATTATCAGTAGGAGATTCTGTTGAAACATATACTCGTAATGTACGGTTTTCTGTTGTTAACCAACGCGCATACCCTAACTTTCCTGGAGAACGACCAAATATATTAAAGTTATTTGATTGTGGACCATTTGTAATATACATGATAATATCTAAGAGATACAATTGATCGGAGCTTAGAGTCTGCCTATCAATATTAACCAGATTGGCATTGAATTCATGCGATATGGCAATAATGGGAAATATAGCATGCGGCAATTCCCTGCAATTTAGAAGTTTAAGTCCAACTGGTCCAGTGAAAAGATTAGGCCCACTTGTTTTCCCATCGAAGATAGCAAATATCTTCTTAAGTGGCAATTCATTCATATGAAGAAGACAAATCTGTGCATTAAAAATATAAATAGAATAATAGATTAATAATAGGATAAGTATAGTTGTTATTAATTCATTGTTTTTCTATAGATTATTAATATTAATGGTAATATTTAAGTTAAATTTTAATTTTAGTCAAATATAATATACTTTCTGAAATTCATATTTTATTGTAAAATTAATTCAATTGATTGAATATAATACGAATTCACAATTTATTATATACTTTATAATAATATCTTTAATATTAAAAACAGAACTAACATTCCAGTGAAGTTTTCTTTTGAGCTTATTTTCCAATAAAGCAATAGCTCCTCCATGTAGCCCAGTATTAGTGTTGGTTCCATCAGCCCCGACGACTTTGATCTTCTCAAGATCTTAGGCGGGCACCCCTTCTATAATACCATTGAGAAGATCAACTGCTGTATGGCCAGCCATTGATTTGTGCGTTATGTATTGGCTCCCCGGTTCATTTAACAACGTAACATGATTAACTGACTTTAAAGTTTTACAAGGCTGCATAGTGTAATCAATCTTACTATCAAAATATAGACCAGATATATCTATTTTTTCTGTCCTATACTCAGCTCGACACCTAGCTCTTTGCCTGCGAACAGCACTTCTATCAACAATTTTACTGGTATCATCTTTAGTGATAATCTTTAGGTCCATTAATACGGAAGTTACTATGGTTGCTAGTTCCATGTCTGATGTACCAAATCTTATCGCTGACTTCATTGTATGCTGGTAATATATGTGCTTCGTCCTGTAAATATAGCATATTTGTATTATATATTCTACAAAATTATTACTATTCTATCTCTCTTTATATATATTGCGATTACAATTTAAGTTTACAAACCCCGCCATGGATATTGTTTCTTGCTCATAATCACTGTCATCAATATAATCAAAATGACGATAGCCATCATCACTTGAATCATCATCACTTGAAGAATCTTCACACATAGTAGTATCAACAGAATTTTCGCTTGAAATGTTGCTAGTTCTATGTATGTAATATATATATATATATATATATGTAATTATATATAAATATATCTTATTAATAAAATTAATATTATGATTACATAATAAGTTTATTAACTTTGACTACAATAATACATATTATTTTACCATATAAAATACAAACGCTATAATAATAACATAGTAACTTTGTTATCATTTTAATGATAATTAAATGATAATAATATGGTAATTATAATTAAATAATAATAATATTTTAATGATAGTAAAATGTAAATACCTCGCAAATTCATTCTGATTTTCTTCATTATTATGTTGATCATTTGAGAAACGACTCTGGATCTAAGTATATACGCGTGTAGAAACTTCTATGCTTCTGATTCGAGATGTTCTCTGGTCAACTAAGAACTCAAGTTCAGCTGGAGGAATACGCTTCTCTCGTGAACAACGGCATATTTGATTACATTGACATGCGCAAATATCAAAAATTGTGTCATATTTCGATTTATATTTTTGATATAAAACATCGAAATTTGTTTTTGATCGGCTCTTTTTTAGGAGTAAAACTTTCTTTAAGTATATTGAGAGCTTTGTCGTTACGTAGGATTTATTGAATGTTGGTAGAGAAGCTCTATACCATATATCCAATATACGATTAACTGTATCGGATTTCGCCGATGCATCACTACATGGTTTTAGTGACAAAACATGCTTATAAATATCTAGATAAGTTGGTAATTTACGGTAAGTCATTGGTGTGGGTCGGAAATAATTATCTAAAGATGTTACATGTCTTAAATTCATAATTATATCGATGTTATATGTAAAACTGTAATCAAATAATAATAATAAATTGAAAATTTCAAATATTTCAAACAATAAACAATCACCTGTCAATCAAAAATAGCGCCGCTGCACGGAAAATTTATGCATAATAGCATTTATTTTTAAATTATTATTATAATACTTTAACCTCTTGGCGCAAGCTCAATATGAAAGATAAAATACTAAAATGTTGGTAATATACTTATATTACTCTACTTTATATGATTACAACATTAGAATTTTGATTTGTGTTCGCCACCCACCCAGCCTCCGGGAGGCTCCCCCACAAATCTACTGAATCCGCCCTAACCCTCATTATCTCCGACATACTCTCTGACCTTAACAACAACCGTGGTACCATACTTGTACTCCTTGACATGTCCTCCGCTTTCGACACCCTTGACCACAATGTCCTCATACAAAGACTCTCCGCCATCGGCATAAAAGGCATTGCCCTCAAATGGTTCACCTCCTATATTACCAACCGCTATTCCTCAGTCAGGATTAACACACACTCGTCCCCCTCCCTCTCCATAACTCATGGTGTCTCCAGGGCTCTGTCCTCGGCCCACTCCTCTTCAATATTTACCTTCTCCCCATGTTTGACATATTCACTGACTACCCCGACATATCCTTCCATACTTACGCCGACGACCTTCAACTATATCTAAACCTCACAGACTCCCCTACTTATGCCCCTGAACGACTCTCCTCCTGTATCAAGTCCATACATCAATGGCTTACTTTCAACTCCCTAAATCTTAACCCCACTAAAACGGAAGCTATTTTTCTCCACTTACCACTACGTTCCTCCACCCTCCCTGCAATACCCCCCATCTCACTTGACAATACCACACTCCCCTACTATCAACACTTCCAAGTAAAATAAATATTATTCATTCATTCATTCATATATATATGTATTTGCATTCATATGTATTTGCATTCATCGCTTTTATAGGTTTTCGTTCATGTATACATATGCTATATATATGTTGTATACATATGCTATATATACAAAGATTTTCCGAAGGAAAGATATAACACTTACGCGAAATAGTGTAATTCGAATTTTTATACAAAATACCCTGGTGCCACCTATAGCGGGTTACTTTTAGGTACTATGCGTTGTTTATAATGTAAATTCGTATTTAACTATACACTTTTAAAATGTTAAATAATATGCTTTAAATTAATATTTATATGATGAAAACTAAGTGTTCATTACTAATATATAACAAACAAATATGATATGTATGTTTTAAATGCTATAAGTATATATTTAGTGAGTAAAAGCTAATTTATATTGCATGTAATTTAATAGAGCAATGAAAACATTGTTGTATGCAAACAGAGCCGAACCTAAATCTATTTCAGTGATTTCGATACTACTGCTAGCAGCGGTTGGGGCTATTACTAAATTACTTTGCATGCATAGGGAGTGTTATATCTTTGCTTCGCAAAATCTTTGATATATATGTAAGTGTCCATGATTGTATACGTACGAATATCCATAGATATTGGTATTTAAAGGGATTCGCGGCCTTTTATGTATACAATGTATTAAGATAGGAGATATTTTGTTGTTATGTATTTAAAACAATTTAAAATGTGTTCAGCACCTAGGGTTTTGATCCGATTTCAATTATGTAAATTGAATATTGTTAACCAATATAATGTTAATAAAACTTGCTTATTTAAAAAAAAAATGGTTCACTGAAAACCCGAAATATTTTAAGACAAAATATGATGCTAAATTAAATTATTTTGTTTTAATTGTTATCATTTTGTATATGTTATACTATGTCTATTACATTTCTTTTAAGCAAGTTTTATTATACAAAGATACTGTGAAAAAGTCTAAATATTTATCCAAGTTAATGGATAATTATTGAGAGGGCTGAACAATTTCTAAGATTCAAAATAAATTAAATTCAATATTCTGAGTAAATCGAGTTTAAAGTTTGACTAGATTTATTTTTAATTTTATGGTAATATTTGTTTATTATTTCTATCTTTGACAACATTTATAGTATTATACTATTATAGAAAACCACACTAATATATCCATAGCGTTATTATTATAATATTTATATTATATTACCAATAATTACACATAATAAGCTAATATTGATGACATTTAAAAAAAAATGTTTACAAGAAATTGTTTTTGTTAGTATATTTATTTATTTATAATATTATAATATAACAGAATACCACACTAATATACCCACAAGGTTGTCCTTATAATATTTATATAATATTATATTACCAATAATTACATATAATCGATTTTCTGCTACGTCTTGGCATTTTGAAATAAAATAATTATGACGCAATCTCAATTACTTTGTTTATAATTCGGATTTTATACCCAATGCAATGCGTTCATTTGAAATCAATCCGTTAATTATAGATGTCGCTAGTTGGCATCATATTATATAATAGATCGTATATAACACTGCATTTAAAATTATTAAAAATATAAACTTATAGATATCATATTATATTTATATTAATATTATTGATTCATATTATATTAATGGAAATATAATAAATAATTTATGTTATGTGGATGACACAACCTTATTCTCACCCTCGCTATCTGGTTTGCAGCTGTTGATTGATTGTTTTCAGAAGTTTGCAAATAGTAATAAAATAACATATAATATTGAAAAATCTGTTATCCTACCAATTTATTATAACAAATCTCATCATAATCCAATTAAGCTACGTATTGGAAATACATGCTTGAGAGTAGTAAAAGCTTATAAGTATCTTGGACACTGGATTTCTGATAATTTATCTGATGAGATGGATATAAACTGTAATATTAAACGTCTTTACACAACTAGCTATTCTCTATCTAATAGATTTAGAAACTGCTCGAAATATGTATGTATATTGCTTTTTAAAACATTCTGCTCTAATATGTATCTTTGTAGTCTATGGGATACAGATAATACTTACTTTAAAAAAATTCAAGTAGCATATAATAATGCATATCGCATATCCCTAGGCTATAAACCTAGATGCAGTGCATCCGAAATGTACCTATATGATAATGTCGATAATATTATTATAAAATTACGTAAGTCGTATTACTCACTATATAATCGTGTTAAATTATCTGACAATTCTATTATTAAAATGATATATTTATATAATGTTTCTCGCCCGTCGTCAATATTTAAAACATGGTGTACATCATTGTTTTTTTAACTATATATTATTTGTAATTATATACTTATATATATAGATATGTGTTGTATAGTTGTATTTAATTTTTTGTTTGTTTTGTTTATCTATGGACTGTTTATGTCTGACTCAAATAAATAATAATAATAATAATAATAATAAGTTTAAAATATGAGTATTTTGCTATTATTTGCGCCATTTTTTACAAATTTTAATATACAAATATACAAATATAATATAATTATTGTACGAACAGGAATTTCTTTAGTTTTGGCTTGAATAGTAGAGTTGACGAAACGGTTATGGGGAGGACGATTATTATAGAATTATGATGAGGAAGATAAGCACTTTGATATTTATCAACAATATCATTACCTACTGTAATTAATAAGTTGAGTGGACACAACTCGTTCTGAGGTCTTAGCTAAGGATGATAACTAGGATATTGGACAATAACTTGATAAATTATATTGGTCAAGAGTTGTTTTTTTTAAAATCATAATAATCTATGAATATGTTATTGAGTGTGGAATAATAAATGATATAAGAGATCTGTAAATGAATTCAGCGATAAGTCCAATAAAATATGGTTATAATGAACGAAGTAGATTGAGTGGTATTGAATCAAAGGGTAATTTGTTTTTAAGGATATCATCAAAGAGAGTACAATGGGTAAGTGAAAAACATGTGAAAAACAGTGATTATACGTGGATGTTAAATTGAGATTGAGTCGTGCCGAGTTGATGTCTGTAAGTAAATTTATACTGCTAGAAATTTGTTGTTGGAAGAAATTGGCCAACAATGAACAAATAACTAAATCAGTTGGTCCGAAAAATGCTTGGTCTAGGTTTTATCTACTAAGGTGTAAGATACTTTATAAGCTTGTTTAGAAGATATTACATAATTACAGAGAATTTCAGTAAAGTATGAGGATTTGGTAGAGAGAAGCTTTTTCTTGTAAATCGATCGAAAACTTTAATGGAAATAAGATTAATTTCAAATTTAGAGGATGCATATTTACGTTGTAGTCTACGAAGTAGTTTCCTCAGGTTAACAAGCTCAATATTAAACCAGGAAAACTTAGAATAAGTTCGGTTGATAAGAGTAATGGATGGTACAAAAATATCAAATGAATGAGATAATGCCAAATTAAAATAATCAAAAAGTGTAGAAAAATCAGAAGATATACTGTTGTTAAGTTGATGGAATACATAGTTAACAAACATTGGTTTATCGATAGAGGAAATTTTCCGAAACGATCTAGAAGGTCGATTAATTTGTGTCACCGGCTAGTTCAGATCAAATAAAATGGAAAATTTCTCAGATATTAGAGAACTTTGAGTGGGATATGAAATTAAATTAGAATCAGCTAAAGATAAAACTAAGTTAATATTATTACATTTAGTGTTATTATGAAAATTAACATGTTGCGTCAAGGAATACTCAAATATAAGTTCATTCAGAGATAAGGAAGCATAATTATCATTATTAATTTGAATATTAAAATCATCAAGAATAATTATTTTTATATAATTATATTATACATATACTTATACGGTTAACCGTATTAACTGATGTGAATGATTCTAAAATAGAAGATAGGTCAGCTAAGAAACTCCATAGGATAGATGAAGGTGTAAGGTAGATAAGTATAATTATAAATAATGGTAAATAATGAAGGAAATTGAATATTACAGATCATAATTTCATATGAAGACAAACATAGGGTGGATGACGAAATAATCTTAAGTTCCGATGATAATAACAGAGCTAGGCCCCCGCAAATATGTGATGTATACTTATTAGCAAGCAATACTTTAAAACCATAAGGGGTCAGTTGGGAAGATAGAGCAGAATCATCAGTAGTTAGCCAAGTCTCAGTGATAACAGATATAGAACAATTATAATCAATAATTAACTGTGTAATCAAATCAACTTTATTTCGTACTGATCTACCATTGATTAATTGAAAAGAATACTTTTTAAGAGATTAATAGAAGAAATTACATGATTGGGACCACTTTACAAACTATTTTTTTTCTATTGAGGAATTCCAATTATAACCATGTATAAGTATACTTGAAAGTACTATAATCTACAAATTTATATAAATTAAACTTGCGTTATTTTGTATATATATAATATATATATTATATATATATATATATATTAAATATATTATAATATATATTATATATTCATACTATCGGTAAATATTCTTATTTTATTTCAAGAGATGCTCTACCACTTATACATTTAGAAAAAACATTTCTGAGATCAGATGAAATTAAATAATTAAAATTTATTTATAATATTTACCATAATTTTAGAAAATATTTAATAAAACCATAAATACTGAATTAGATCCTCACTATAATGTCTATGACTAAAATACATACATTCTAATAAATAAATATAATATAAATAAAATTATAAAATAATAATATAATTATAATTGAATATCAAGTAAATACTATGAAAAAAACTTAATGTGAAACAAGTTTTAGGGGCCTACCTAATATCAGGGGGGGCCTTGCCCCCGCAGGCCCCATAGATAAATAGTTTATTGTTTAGCAACACGAATACAATTATAATAATAGTAGTGAATTAAAAATAAAGCGAAACAAACCGACACGAAACAAGAAATTAAAATAAATATATTATAAAATTGATAACAAAATTTATTTAAACGGGCCGTGTACTAAACATATTCCAAAATAAACATGAATATAGTGAAAGTGTTAAATACAACAAACTGAATGTGTGAAACAAAAACTAGAGCGGAAGTCTCGGGGTGAACAGGCCTATATGGGATGGATACAATCCCTAGGTATGGATATAGTCACTGATAAAGAGTGGTATAACATATCCTGCCTTCTAGAATTAGGCTGCACACAATCCAGATGTGTAAAAAACTCTAGCAAAATATCACAATCAAATGAAATATATGTAGGGTTAAAAAATAAATAAATAAAAGTAAGCGCATATATATATATATATATAAAAAGATAAATAAAACATCATATGTGTGAAAATTTATAAGAATTTAGCCAATAAGAATGTTTTAACATAACACGAAAGCAATTAACAGATTTACATGATGAAATATTATTGGGAAGCGAATTCCATAATGAAGTACTCTATTTAGTACTCTATGAAGTACTCTATTTCCAAAATAGTTTAGGTAATACGTAGATTTACATTTTCTGGGTCTTAGTTTGATTAGAGGGCCTCTGCATTGGCTGATATACGTATTACATATAGATGTAGCCTCGACATCCACATGTCCATTCAGAATTTTGTATATGAGTACCATGTCGCTAATTAATCTGCGATGAGATAGAGATTTAATATTAAAATAAATTAAACGATTAGAATAAGGAGCCATGCTAATATTACATCTATAGAATAATCTTTTAGTAAATAGTCTTTGGACTCTTTCTAGAGCTTTAGCGTTACCTATATAAATTGTATGAGGATTCCAAATTGATGAATTATATTCTAGTATTGGGCGCACATAGCTTATATAAGCTTGTAAAAGTAATACATAGTCATTAGTATTAAAGCATCTATAAATTATATTAATAAGTATATATGCTTTTGTGCATATTGAATTAATATGTATATTGAAACTAAGATTATCACAGAAAGTGATACCAGATCTTTGTATTGCTTTACAACAGGTAAAAGTACTCCATTCAATGAGTAAACGGGGGGGGGGGGGGTGGTCATTGCATCCTATTCTTATAACAACGAATTTAGAAGGAGCCAGTTCTAGTTCCCAGTCAAACATCCATTTGCATAGACTATTTAGTGCTTCTTGCATATCATTTGTCACGTGTAATTTAAAGCTATTAGCTAGCTTCGCATCATCTGTAAATAACGATGTTAATACATGTGGATTTATTGTATCAGGAAGATCGTTTATGTATATAAGGAATAGTAAAGGACCTATCACAGAACCTTGGGGAACACTAGAAATAACCGGTACATAATTATAATATTTTTAGTTTTATTTACTTTAATGCACTGAGTTCGATTAGATAAATAAGAATCTAACCAGTTATGTACATTCCACCTAATACTATAATAATCTAGTTTATATAACACTTTTGAGTGTGACACTTTATCAAAAGCTTAAGCCATATCGATATAAGTAATATCCGATGTCATATATTCATTTTTGATTTTAAAATTGAACCATAAAAGTTCAAAAGCTGTAACTCCGTGGATTTATCAGATAGAAACCCATACTGGTGCTCATTTAGGATACCATTGGTTCGTAAATAATAGGATAAATGGTAAGAGAGTATTTTTTCGAAAACAATTAATAAACTTGGGAGAAGCTAATTGGTCTGTAATTCACAGCGAGAGATGGATCACCTTTTTAAATATAGGTATAATGAAAGAATTTTTCCAAATACTAGGACAAGTTCCAGATTCAAAAATAAGGGTGTATATAATCGATAAGTGATAACAAATTTCATAGGATAATTTAAAAAAAATAGCCTTTGGTAACCCGTCAGGGGAGTTATTATATTTATTAGGCAGTAAACATAGACATTTTCTAACATTATTAGGAGATATAGGATAATTAGAGAATTGGTTAATATTAGGTGTATACACCAATTTAGCTCTATACACCTAGTCTTATAATACCTTGGAAAACATTACAAAATAATGATCAATACAAAAAACAATATCATATCAATGTAATAATACAATACTAATATGTTATTAATATTCTTATAAATTAATATAATAATATTAGAGTATACTATATGCAATGATGGACACCGATACTTTTTTTATGGATCGGGATCGCCGATCCATATCATTTTCCGATCCCGATCATCCATTCGTTATCCGATCCTTTGCCGATCCCGATCGGGATTCAGCCCATCACTGCCTATATGTACTAATCCTATAGTATGTCATACACCAACTAGATATAGTATTTCATAGTTCGCCTTACATATACCAACACTGTAATCAGTGATGGGCACGATCACGATCGTGATCTTGATCGCGATCGACGATCGTTTTAAAATGATCGAGTAAAATGATCGACGATCGACGATTTTTAGAAAATGAACGAGTAAAATGATCGACGATCGTCAGCAACTGATCGCGATCGACGATCGTGAAAAAAATTTAAACATAATTTATATATATTTATATCAAGAAATAACAAAATAGGGGATATAATAATAACTTTTATTTATGAAAATGATGAAATACGATCAAATTAATAATAAAATAATATTAATATAATGAATTTTCTTTCAATAGAACTAACAATTCAAAGTTAGTATCATTTAGTTTATTACGTTTCGGTTTATTTATATTGGTAGCAATACTAAACATTCTTTCCACCGGCGCGGATGATGGGAGTATAGAATTGTATTTTATGAATAACATTTTTATAATATGATAATTATTTAGCATATCTAAATTAGTATTTTTACTATTTATATAATTAAGTATTTCTATTTCTACCGTTGATTTAGAAGTGGATGGTCCATTATCATCAATAACATAGAATTCATCTGAATTAGTTTCGCTTTGTTCTGGTGTAGTTATATAAAACTCGTTATCTGGGATATGTCTATTAACATATTTCTTAAATGTAGATAACAACATATCTTTTTCTTCTACGTAATTACTTAACCAATTTAACTTACATTTTGGGTTGTATATTGTTGCTATAATGGCACTATTGATAGAATACTCAAATGAAAAATAATCGTTAAACCTAAGTAAAGTTATAGTCCTATATAATACGACTAGAGGGAAATTGACAGGTTGGCTCATTTTTGGCTTAGAGACTCTAATATAGAGTAGATAATTAAACCTATTGTTTGATCTTGCATGTCTCGCGCGGTAAAATATTACGATTACATTAGTAAAAAAGATACATTGGTATATATATATATAAATATATTGATATGACGGCGTGAATTTGTGAGTACTCGCGAGTACTGCGTGGATCATTAGTGGTTCATGCAGCAGCCCGGAATTCATACGCTTATATAATAATACGATCGAGATCCACGATCGGCGATCGACGATCAACATAATTACACGATCGACGATCGGCGATCGTTAAAATATGATCGAGTAAAAAGATCGACGATCGACGATCGTTAGAAAATGATCGACTAAATTGATCGACGATCGGCGATCGTGAAAAGTCGTGATCGTGCCCATCACTGACTGTAATGTAAGCATGCTTATTAATAAAACTAACTCTCTATAGGTATACCTGATACTATAGATATACATATATGTATACATTTGTTATAGAGATAACCTGTGTGTTTTATTATTTTAATTAAACCCAATCATGTATGAACTATATAAGAATGTTATATACGAATATGCTCGATATCAATTAAGTTTAATGTATTAGATTAGTAACACCCAGGAATTATTGTATATATATATATATCTATTTGTTATTAAAAACCAATTAAATTGTCATAAAAATAAAAATGATTAACGATTTTTATGAATATGTAAATTATTGATATTCAAGTAAATTAAATTCACACAAATATTATATTAATAAACAATAATTGTATTGATATATATAACCGCATTTTATTTAACCTTCTACAATTGCAATATAATATATACATTAGTATAGGTATACTAATAGTATCATATACTAGTATACTTAATATATTATAATATATTATATAATAGTGATAATAATTATTTCTATACACTTAAAATATCTATGGGTTTCATGGATGCAGTTTTGTTGATATTTATGTATTATCATTGTTTTATTTCATTGATATTATTCCCTTTGGGAAATAACTCGGATTCCTTTTCACGCATGACCTTGAATACGTTACGGATGGTGACCTCCGCTGCCCCGGTTGCACATCGAATTTCTGTAATCACGTGATTATATTATTAAGGTAATGCTGTGCGAATAATGGATTAATTAATAATTGCATTAAATTAATGAAATAACGATATTATTAGATAGTTAAAAAACTCTATTCGAATTATATAATTCGGCTTATTTAACATTTAATAACTAATCAATATGGTTTATATATTATTAATCAAATATTAAATTTATATTATTATATATATATATTGTATTAATTCAAATTAAACTGGATTATTTATGTTTTCGAAACAAATGAAACCTGATCTAGTTGGTTTCGAAACCTCGATATTTTCAATACTTTAAATAATTAATAAGTTCGAATAATTTAAATTAATTTTAAAAATCTTGTTCGTAACTTATATATCGCTGGGCGAAAATAATAACAAAATCGGTCTTATTTTGAAGCCCTTTAGTAGAAAGCGAAACATATATTATATATAAATATAATATAAACCCATTGTAGATTTCTCATATGGTGTATTGCGTGCAGCCATGTAAATTGCAGTAGCCGCTACTGTGATCGCACTTCGACTAAAGAAATTAATATAATTAAATGTTGTTATTTATATTAATGTATAATTTATATTATTTATATTATCCTATTAATGTATAATTTCAATAATAATAGTAATAGAAATATAAAACTACACTTAATAACTACAAACAATATATATATATATATATTAAACTATTGACATTTGCATATTATTTAGATTTTTATAGTAATATTATTTATATCAATATATATTCTAAAATAAAAACTATGAAAATAAATATATTCTTTAAATTATTTGTTTGACCAATATTGAAAATGTTTATCACTTCGTGTGATAAAATAATAAGTCAAATTTTAATTGTGTACCTCCTTAGTATTTATAATATATAGCAGTATTAACTATTATATTATATATAATTTAATTTATTTTACCGCTATTATCAATTATTTAGTAATCAAAAAATACATAAAATGCTGATGGATATATCCAGTGAATACACTGTTTAATAGACTTATGTTCAATATATAATTGAAATTAAATCTGTACAAATGGGAATCGAGTGAATACAGTTTTAATACTGTAGAACAATTATAACCATTCTACCATCTTTGTAATACATGTAAATCTATAAAGTATATACTAATCATACGGTGTTCTCGCTTAGAAACGCGAGTCTATAGGTTTATATGCACGTCTAGATGTATGCATGGATACACGCTATAGCTTGTAATACTTAATACACACTTAATACACACTTAATAGTGTGTATTACCTATACATAGATATTAACCCTGGTAATAAGTCCATTTCGATTGCTTTCTTAGCGATGCATGTAGCGGTGTTCTGAATTTCTCTATTCAAATTCAAATTTGCACAATATCTAGACTGTGAGCGTATAAAGGATATATTAGGATAATTATATATTAGTATATATAACATAAAATGTATACAACTATAGGTGATACTATTAAAAAGTGCGTAATATACAAATGTAGCTAAGAAGATATATAGTTAAGAAGGAGATACATTATACAGGTGAGTGATACCGAGACTGTAGTATTATAGGGGCATGTAAGTGTCCTAATTAATACGATAAGGTCAAAGTTCACATGAATGACACTATAGAGAGTTAAAGTTATCTCGGTTATTAAGCGAGACGTGGGTGATTTCTATAGGTAACCATGTATTCTTCTGGTGATGCTATGTTCACGCTGGTTTCAAGCGAATCTACTATTACTCGAAACATACGGCCAATCTTGGTTTTTGACACTTTTGACACGGCGCATATCTCTACATATATTATTTATATTATAATTTATGTGATTTAATTTATTAAGAATATATTAGTGTGTTTATCTAAATTATAATCTAAAATAATAATTAAATTTATATAATATATATATATATATGTATAATTATAATTAATTTATTTTTCTAGTATTTAATACTAATTAATATATTAGATAAATATGTAATTATTAAATTTTGTTTTCTTTTATCTATAAATAAATAGATCTGTAAACATATAATTTACAAACAGAGATAACATCATAGTAAAAAGTATACACATACGTATACTGTATATAAACCCTTAAACGTTCGTGAAACGCCTTCCTGCCGACAAGCTAAAAAGCAACATGCCGATATCATAGCATCTCTAGACTTGCCCTTTATACCTATTTTGTAGTACATTTTCTGGAAATGTTCAATTCCTCGATCCTATTATGAATAGGATATAAATATAATATATTATCTTAATAGATAGGTATAATATATTATAATATTATTATTAATATTAATTAATTTAATAATATTATTATAATATTTAATAAATGTACAATAATTCATAATTTGAGTATACAAATAAGATATATATATATATATACATATTGTAATAATAATATATATAATACTTAATTATTTAGTTATTTATTAATATCTTATAAAATAAATTATTTGAAAAAATGACTTATATGTATATATAAATATATTTGATGAATTAGTACCATTATATAATATGTAGTCTAGTATAATAGTATATGTATGCGTGTTTTATGTCCTATAAAATGAAATATAATATAAACGTATCAATAATAATATACTAAAATATAAACCACTACTATCTTCGGAATGTTCATCTTTTGCGCCATTTCCGAAAGATCTGCATACGCAGTTACCAAAGTGCTATTAGCAGAGGGCCTTGGGCCGCGGTTCCTGTAGATTGGAACACCGTTTTCAAAACTGGCTGCACCCGTACCTCTACTAATACGGGTGCTCAAGTCTTCACCATCGAATATCGGGTTCTGTTAATCGGGTGAACATATCATTAATACACTATTGATTTATGTGTATATCAATATCAATATATATAGTTCGATACCATATACATAATGTATACTAATAGATACTTATCATATCGTCATATATTAGTCATACTATAGTATACATTCTGGATGATAATAGTATAAAGTAGGGTTGGATACCTGGTTAGATAGAGTGACACGCCCAATGGGCGCCAATGGGTGTCGCCCATCATATCGCACACAGTAGTTATACTTATATGTTAGTGAATTGTATGTATACGTGTGTATTAGTAGACATACAGTGTCTTTCACAACTAATCGGTATGTCCATCATCGCCTAGGACATCGAATACACTAGTTGTGGACGATAATAATTGAAATGATTCATATGCACGACGCTATTTAGAACGTACATTTATTGAATACTTTTGTTTGTTATATATATATTTACTATAACTTTATCAAAATAATTCTAATACATAATTAGTATTATAATATATTAGTATTATACATATATATATATGTAAAGCTGAATTGAATTTAATATTTATTTAAATACTTAATACATCATAAATGATTCCTCAAAATGTATGTAGGAAGGTAAATGTTGATATGAGGAGGTAAAGGAATGATCTTGGATACGTAGGTTATATATAACCTACGTATATACTATATACATAAATGAATAAATAACTATTTTTATGACCTATATAGAATAAAAGAGAATATTAATGATGAATGAGAAACAGTAACGGTAATATGTGTATATGTATATTAATATGTGAAAGGACGAGTGAATTAACTTGTGTTTCAGTAAGAGATACAGTAATTATTTTCGAATTTGTCTAATAAGGAATATATGATAATATTCATATTTAGTGATTGCAGCAATATGAGGAATGAAGATAAGATTAGAATTAAGTATAACGCCTAAATTATATTCAGTATGGGAAAGGGTATATTACAATGTTATCAATAATAAAAGTAAGGGAAGTAAGAAGGAGATAGAAACATATTCAATAGTTTTGTATACATTACATAGCATATTATTTGAATTAAGCTATTATTTATCATTAGCACACTTGGAGAATTGATCATTGAAACTTGATGGTGAATTAATTCGTAATAGCATATATAACATAAAATATAAAATATAATATATATATATATATATATATATATATTATCTACTCGCTAGATAGCGCTAGGGCTTACCTCAGCGGGTCCGACACGTGACATGTCCTTGGGAGCATCACGGAATGTCCTCCACTCGGCACTTACATCTATTACCCTATCCGCTACCACTAGTCCGCAATCCGGACAAATCATGTCACCGGCGTGACTATCGTCTATTAGGACGGCGTCTGGGTGATAAGGGCACGCTATTTTCGCTCCCGCACCGCTGTGTGAATAACAGCATGTTACGTAATGCTTATCTGGCACACCGCACACACGTGTGCTTCCAGTGGAAGGTGAATACATGTCGACACCGGAATGTGGTGATGTAGTGTATTCTATAGTATGTGATCAGGGTTGGCAAAAACCCCAAAAATCTAAGAAATATGTAAGAGGTTTTTGGGTTATTGGGTTTTTGGTGGGTTTATAAGTATTGGTTATATGGTTATATGGTTATAAGTATTCTAATAAATGATTTATATTATTATAATAAATATAAATAATTAATATATATTTTAAATATAATTATATTTATTAAATCACATATAATAATAGCAGATATAAATAGACTCATCAATATATATATATATATATATATATATATATATATATTTATTGATTGATTGAAAGTTTATTTAAACACTTAAATAAATCATAAATAATTTCTAAAAATTGTATATATAGAATAAAATAATAGATTAGGTAAAATAATAAATACCATTAATAATAATAAAATAAAATAGAATAAACCATACGTAAATTAATAAATAAAATAATAATGACAAAAAATATTAGTATTACAGGTTGCCACCTGATATAAATTTTTGTATATATTTCATGAATGTTTTATGCGATTTTATGGATCTAATATATATATATATATATATATATATATACCCTATAGGGTGGGAGTGAATTCCATAGTTTTGGACCAATATAACTCAGTTCCCGAGTATTCATTTTTGAGGGATGGAGAAATGGGGTAGATAGAAAATGAGATTCATGGTTTCTAAGAGATGGAAGGGAAGATCTTTGTATTAGAGAAGCAGAAATATAGGAGGGGCAATTCGAAGAGTATATTGAGGAATGAACAATAGATAGTATGCGATAAGCAGAGCGTTTGTTAAATGGGAACCATGGAGGTAATTGTTGGTATGAGGAAGTAGAGGTATGATCTCGAATACGTAGGTTATATGTTATACGGATTGATGAATGAATAACTCGATTTGGGGGAGAGAGAGAGTATAATGGGAGATTGATAAGGATCAAGGAACAGTGATATATACGTGAGAGGACAATGGAATTAACTAGAGTTTTAGTAAGAGATAAAGTAATTGATTTTTCTAATTCTAAATAGATGATAATTTGCAGATTTAGTAATGGCAGTAATATGAGGAATGAGGAAAAGAGTAGAATCAAAAAGTACATACATATATATATATCATTATTAACTTACTTGTAAATTAGTTTAAATGTGATGATTAAATAATAATAATTAATTATATACTAAAACTCAAAAATAATAATGAAAACAAAAATGAAAAACCCCCAAAAAACCCAAAAACCCCTAAAATTATCAAAAGGTTTAAACCCAAAAACCCAATAACCCAAAAATCCAAAAACCCCTACTTCTGCCAACCCTGTATGTGATATTTATTATAAATCTAATAATTGTATATAATGAAGAGATATCAAATAAGAATCAAGTATCATAGATAATGATTTAATATATCGAATATATTAATTGTTTACACTAACTAGAGGTATATACATATATTATATTATAAAATGAGTATCAAGTAATACACGTTCAGCTATCTTAATCAGCTATACACCGGTATATAGTTATAGTTGTTGTGGGGAGTGGGTATGTAGACATGATGTAATTAATATTGGAACACATTCAGACGTGGGAGCAAGTAGAGAATCGATAAGAAATCATTACGAACAATAGGGACAAATACTTACATATAAATAAATAACAGGGAATATTAATGACATTTTGGAAATAGGTTTAGAGTGTAGTATATTAACGAGTGTAGTATATCTATAATATAAGGGAGAGTATACTTATAAATATATATATTTAAATAATTTTTGAAGGATATGCATATTATAATATGGGTATATAAGCATAAGTGTTATATATGTATGTTAATATAAATATAATTGTACATTAGAATATTATAAAACTAACGAATTGCGTATTAGAGAATTCATATTTATAAAATTATATAAACAGGCAATTAATAAAAAAACTAAGTTTCTGAATAATAAATTATGTAACTATTTGGTAACTATTTAGATTATAATTATTGTTTATTATTGTTTATTTATCAATTTAATTTTTTTAAATTTAAAATTTATTTTTTATATATATTATTTAATATAATATGTATTTTATACAATACATATATATATATATAAAATAAATATGTATTATAATGTTCAATATAATATTTACATTATACAATGTATATTGATGTATTTTAATATACTATAAACTTTTACGCTATATATTTTATGGGAAAATAATAGATCAAAATAAAATGTTGTGGATATATAATTATGAAGCATATGGGCTTAATAATTAGTATAAGTGCATTAAAAATAGGAAACAATATATATATATATTGTATTATAAAAGTAGTATCTAGGAATACATGTACATGTACGACGTACATTGCACGTACATTGTACGTGCACGTTTACCTAATATAAATATATATACGGTATATAGTTATAGTTGTAGTTATATTGGTATGTTGTCATATTAATATTGGAACACATTATGTAGTGTGATTAAGAATAGATCTGATAAGAAATGTCATGAGTTATGAATCATAAGTTAGAATTAATAATTACGAACAATACAAATAAATAAGAGTGACATAATTACAGTTAGGAAATAGGTTGCTTGGGAGTACACTGTTAGAAGTAATGCTATTTGACACAAGTGATTAAAGTTAATACACATGTATAGAAGAGAACCATTATAATGATAAAATTCACACCGGTTTCTGTACTAGCATTAAAACTGAAGATTTGTTATATATATATTTGTTATATATATATATATATATATATATATATCATATATGAGTTAGTTAGATTGATGTCCCGCTCCTTCAGCGGTTAATGGAATATAGTCTACTTAGTAAAGTTGACTACAGTACATAAATATATATATATATATATTACAATTTTATATTATAAAACTAACCAAGTAGGTAGAGAATTCATGATTATAGAATAATAAAAACAGGTGATTAATAGAAATCTAAACTGTTGAATAATAAATTATGTAATTATTTAGTTTATAATAATTATATCACATTGTTTATCATAGGTAGAGAATTCATATTTATAGAATAATAAAAACAGGTGATTAATAGAAATCTAAACTGTTGAATAATAAATTATGTAATTATTTAGTTTATAATAATTATATCACATTGTTTATTTATAAATTTAATTTTGAAAAAATTTTAATTTTATTTTCATAATTATATAATATGTATTACTTACTTTACTTTATTCCCTTGACTCGCGAATCGTAGGGGAAATCAATGAGCTGGCTGTCACACAATTCCATTTTATTCCCTTGACTCGCGAATCGTAGGGGAAATCAATGAGCTGGCTGTCACATAATTCCGTCGCCATTCGTTGCGGTCGTGTGGCTTTACCATTAAGTCGGACTGATTCAACTTACTCCATTCTTTGATGTCATCAATCCATTTCCTTTTTGGTCTGCCACATTTACGATTACCTTCAACCATACCTTGGAGGATTGTTTTGCTAAGGTTGTCATGTCTAATTGTATGACCGTACCATTTTAATTTTCTTCGGCGGATAGACTGTACTATTGGTTCATATGTACCAATTAAACTTATCATCACACCTTTGATGTACTCGTTTGACTTCATTTCTCTGTATGTAATTCCAAGAAGTTTTCTATGTGATTTGTTTTCGAAACCTTGTAGTTTTTTTGTAGAAATGGCATTTATAGTCCAAGATTCACACCCATACGTTAGAATAGACAGTACTATATAGCGATAGAGATTATATTTAAGCTTGAAACGGATATCTTTGCTATTCCAGATTGTAGTTAGCCTTACCATGGCCGATGTAGCTTGAGCTAATCTTATTTTAATCTCAGAGTCGCTTGAGCCATCTTTTGTAATTGTAGCACAGAGATATTTAAACTGTTCTACTTCTTCTAGCTTTTCTCCATATAATTTGATGTTGGAATGAAGATTTCTTTTGTTACTGTTGATTATTATCTTGCTCTTTTCTGCACTAATTTGCATTCCATACCGACTAGCACTACTTGATAGCTTGTTTGTGAATGTTTGAAGTTCATCGTTTGATCCAGCTATCAAGTCTATATCATCGGCGAATCTGAGATTAGATAGATTTCGGCCACCAATTGATATTATAGATATATGCTCATCTTGAATTCCAGCCATAATCTCTTCAAGAAATAAATTGAAGAGCACAGGAGATAGTAGACATCCCTGTCTCACACCAACAATTGTCTTTAACATCTGACCTTGGATACTATTAAACAGCATTGCGCTTGTGGAATTTTTATATAATGCTTTAATCATTAAAGTTATATTAGAGTCGATGCCATATTTATTGAGAGTTGACCAGAGTCCCTCATGCCAAATTCTATCAAAAGCTTTTTTAAAGTCTATGAAATTGTGATATAAGTCCTTTTGACTTTCTAAGTGTTTTTCTATTAGATTTCTACAATTGAATATCTGCTCAGTGGTACTTCTTCCTTTCCTGAAACCAGCTTGTTCTTCCGAGAGTACTTCTTCAGCTTGCGAGGTTAATCTATTCAATATAATTCTCAATAGAATTTTGCTTGAGTGGCATATTAGGCTCAGAGTTCTATAATTCTCACACTTTCTGAAATTACCTTTTTTTGGAATTGGTACTATTAGGGACTCTGTCCATTGTTTTGACCATTCTTTGTTAGACCATGATAATTGACATAATTCTGTGAAAACATTAACGATTGCGTCTCCTCCGTATTTTAGTAACTCACTAGGTATGTTATCAATGCCAGGAGATTTACCTTCTTTAAGTTTTTGTATAGCATCTTCTACTTCTGATTTTAAAATTGGTAGCTCATCTACATTATCTGTGTTCTGACTGATTATAATGCTATGATCAGGTTTGATAGGAAAGTTATAAAGTTCCTGACAGTATTCTGTCCATAGCTTTAAAATAGAGTGTTCTTCAGCTAGCGGCTGTCCGTTCTTATCTTCTATTATCGAAGTGCTTCTTGCTGGCGTTTTTGTGAGACTTTTGAGAGTTTCATATGCTCTTTTGTTATGTCGTCCATTTTACATTGCATCTGTATCCACTGATCTTTTGCTGTCTTCATGTCTTTGCGTATTTTATTATTGACTTTTCTATATTTGCTGATAAGTTCTATATTTTTCTTATTTTTTTGCTGCTTAAAGAGATCGTCTTTCATCGCACAGATCAAGTATGTCGTTTGTGATCCATGGTTGTTTTTCCAATTCGTCTTTGTAATTATCTGCAGTCTCCATTTGTGAGCTTGTTGACATCGAATCGTATTCGTGTGGTCTTTGGTTATCTATTCTCCTTCAGTTTGAGTTTCAATATTTATTATAATATTAAATAGAATAGTACATTATCACAATTAAATTGTTATGTTTTAATAGACTAAACATCATTAACGACACAAATGTATGTTACATACATTGTGTATGTGCATCCTATGTGTATTGTGTTATATATTATGTATACCACACTATCCGGTTAATGTACACAATCGGGAGTATTATAAACATTGGCAACCCAGTAAATAACAACATACAAATATAAACATATTATGTTCATAATATGAACATATTTATATTATTCTGCATATGTATTTGACAACATATTTATATGAAAATATTATGTGCATAATATGTTCATATTAATATGTTATCACACAAATATAATGTTCATACAAATATGTATTTGACAACATATTATTATGCTATTTTATTGCAATTATCCTATTTTATTAAATATAGTTAATATAGATATAATAGACTCCGATTCGCATAACGAGTAAATATGTTTACTCATTGATCTGTGTAATGAGTGTAATACGCCATTGGTTGTTCCTGAAATATTAAATCCTGTATACCAGTGTATCTTCCTGACCTACTTGCTATATGACCTCGTAAATTACAAATATAAGTCAGTATACTGGAAAGTGGGAGCCAGGGAAAGCGTCAACGAGACTAACCTCGGAGATACGACGTGACGACCTGAATCCAGAGTCTGTCTTCCGACTAGGGATGTAAATGATGTCGAGCTTTTGATGCCGAGCCGAGACTATCATTTTCGGAAAAAAAACGAGCCCAGGCCGAGCCGATACTCTAGCCAACGAGCCCGATCCGAACCAAGACTCTAGCCAAACGAGCCCAAGCCGAGTTGAGACTTTTACAAAACATTACCGAGTCGAAATGATGCTTTTTTTAAATTACATTTTAAATTACAATACATTATTTTTTTTTAAATATAAAAATATTTCAAAAAAATGTCTAAAAATGTCATTAAAAATATCGAAAAAATATTTCAAAAAAGCGTCGCGAAATATTTTACATGACAAAAAGTAAATGTTTCGACGTATTTTGGAAAATGTAGCCAGCCCAAAGACCATTCAGGTGATAATGAGAACTATAAGTTCCCAAATATTACTAAATATAATTCAGAACCAAAGCGCCCAAAAGCGTCGAAAAAGTGACGAATCTATATGATTCGGAACTGAAGCGCCCAAAAGCGTCGAAAAAGCGACGAATCTATATGATTCGGAACTGAAGCGCCCAAAAGCGTCGAATTTGCGACGAATTCAATATGATTGAGAACTGAAGCGCCCAAAAGCGTCGAAAAAGCGACGAATATATCGATTCGGAATCAAAGCATTCAAAAGCATCGAAAAAGAGCCCATAAATTCTCAAAAGCGTCCAAAAGCGTCGATAAATTGATTGCTGGGAAGCTTCCTATAGGATCAGATCAAGGATATTAGATTTACGATTATTAAAATCAACTAGCTGTACTAGAGCCTCTTTTTGAGTGAATGAGTAGAAGTATTTCTCAATCGTAGTGTGTCCAGATCCTGCTAGCCAATCAATTCCGGATAGATTGAAATCTCCATATATTAAACATGAATTCGACGAAACCAATACATTAGAAATAAAGTCACATAGTTCAATAGTATTGATTAGAGACATTGATGGTGGTTTATATACCACAATAAGTAAATAATTATAGAATAGTATACCGATTAGTTCAAAATTATGAACTAAAGATATTGTGGGTGCATACTATGCACTGCATAGTATGATTTGTTAATATATAATAAAATACCACCACCATGAGTGTTAGTGATACGATCAAGTCTGAATAGTGAGTAATACGTGCAATTAGATAGTAACATAGAGTCAGTGAATTCATTAGATAGCCAGGTTTCGGTGAAAATAAGAATATCGTAATCACGTGAATTAACAATAGCTAAGAGAGTGGGAAGTTTATTACAGATACTACGCGAATTAGAATAATAAACTTTAATAGTAGGACATAGTCAATTATTTGTTGTATTAGGAGTCGACTTATTTGTATAGCTTTTTTTAAATGATAATTTCCATTTAGTAAAATCCGAATTAGTATAATCTACAGAAGATTTCTAGTCAATCATAACTTTATCATTATCTAAAGAGAAATATTTTATCTCATAATTAAGAGTTCGCAAGTTAAAAACACACTTAATATTACCAGGAATAAGATCAGTACCAATAGTAAGTATATTTCGCTTAGTTCTGTCACCATATGATTGATCAGGGCGAAGAAATATATTAGGGTAATTAGTAATCCTATCTGATAAATTTATGAAAGCATTTAAAATAGATTGAACATTATAATGTGATGATCATATATGATGATTAGTATTTAAATTAATTTTATAAATTAAGCCAGATGAAATAGATATTTGATTAATATTAGCAATGTTAATATTCATTTTTAAATCATTTAATAAATAATCAAGTAAACCATCTTCTTTTATTCCATACACGATAAAGAATTTTCTAATGTTTGTGGATATAGTGATCTCTTTAGAGATTGATTTGGCCAATAATTGATGATTAGCAACGTCAGAATAACTTGGGCTCGATTTGGAATATTCAGATATCTTATTAGTTAAGGACTTAATATCGTATTAATAGAATTTAATAGACTCTCATTATTTTTAATTAGTGATATACATGTATTTAAGTTTGTATTGTTATTTTTAATTTGAGTAATGAGTGGTGTATTACTATAAGAATTATCAAGGCAATCAATCAGGCTCGTAGCCACGGGGGGCCTGCGGGGGCAAGGCCCCCCCTGAGATCGCATAGACCCCTCCTGATATCAGCTAGGCCCCTAAAACTTGTTTCACATTAAGTTTATTTCATATAGTATTTAATATATATTCAATAATATTTATATTTTTATTTTATAATTTTATTTATATTATATTTATTTATTAGAATGTATGTATTTAGTCAGACATTATAGTTGATGATCCAATTCAGTATTTACGCTTTTAAAAATATTTTCTAAAATTATGATAAATATTTAAATAAATTTAAATAATTTAATTATAATTAATTAATAGTTACCCTATCATGAGCAAACAACAACAAAATACTATTTGGTTTTCTAACTAAAATAGGAGCAGACAAATTAATATATCACAGAATATCAGTAACATAATCAAATAGGCTATCCAACCTATCCAACCAACTCCAAACCCAATCAACATTATAAAATATGAACAAATAAATTTAAATTATCGTCCATCTTATCTAGGAAATGTTTTTCCTAAACGTACAAGTTGGAGAGAATTCGGATCATCTTTTAGAAATAAAATAATAAGATTTACAGATAATATGTATATACATACAAAATAAATCAAATTTAATTTATATCCATTTGTAGATTATAGTACTTTCAGAGTAAGTGGTTACTATAATTGGAATACCGCAATATAAAAAGAAATTATTTGATAAATGCTCACAAGCATGTGATTTATTTTATTAATCGCATTAAAAATATTCAACTGTTGATTGACTACCAGTACACTCTCCTACAAAATATTCTTTTCAACTCCTCAATGATAGATCATTTCAAAATAAACTTAATTTGATTACACAATTAATTATTGATTCTAATTTTTCTATTCATGCTATTACTGATACTTGGATAACTATAGATGATTCTGCTCTAGCTTCCCAACTGACCCTGATTATGTTTAAGTATTGATTTATAATAGGTCTACATCACATCTTAGTGTGGCCTAGCTCTGTTATTCTCATCGGAACTTAAGATTATATAGGTCATCTACCCCATGTTTCTCTTCATATGAAATTTTGTTGTGTAATATTCAGTTATCATCATTATTATCATTGTAATTATACTTATCTACCGTTCACCTCCATCTAGCCTATGGAGTTTCTTAGATGATCTTTCTTATATTTTAGAATCTTTCATATCACTTAACACGGTTATTCTTGGTGATTTTAATATTCAAATTAAAAATAAAAATCATGCTTCCTTATCTCTGAAATTATATTTGAGTATTCCCTGGCGCAACGTGTTTGCTTTACTACTAACACTAGGTAAGACTGTTTTGTTGTTGTATTTACCTAATTCTAAATTAATTTCATATTCCACTCAAAGTTCTCTAATAACTGATCACTTTACCATATTATTTGATTTTAACTTGATATAAATTAATCGACCTTCTATGTATCGTTCTATAGGTATATAGATGGTTTCGGAAAATCTCCTCTATTGATCAACCAATATAGATTAACTTTGTATTCCATCAACCTTAACAACATTATATCTTTTTATTTTTCTACACTTTTTGATTATTTTAATTTGGCATTATCTCATTCGATTGATATTTGTGTACCTTCCATTACTCTTACCAACCGAACTTATTCTAAGTTTCCCTTGTTTAATATTGAGCTTATTAACCTGAGGCAACTACTTTGTAGAATACACGTACATATTAATCCTCTAAACTTGAATCTGATCTTATTGTCTATAAATATTTCAATTGCTTTTCAAGAAAAAACTTCTCTCTACCAAATCGTAATACTTCACTGATATGCTCGGTAGTTATGGAATATATTCTAAGCAAGCTTATAAATTATCTTTAACCTTATTAGATAAAATACAGACCAAGCATCTTCCTGATCAACCTGATTCAGTTATTTGTTCCTTATTTACCAATTATTCCAATACAAAATGTCTAGCATTATCAATGTACTTCCAAATATCAACTCGGCACGACTCAATTTCAATTTAACATCCACTCAGAATCACTGTTCATTTTTCGCTTCCCACACATGACATTGTACTCTCTTTGATGATATCCTTGAAAACCAATTATACCTTAATCCTATTCCACTCAATCTACTTCATTCATTTTCACCATATTTTATTAGAATTATAACTGAAATCATTCATAGGATATATATCTTATATTATATATTGTTCAACACTCAATGAAATATTCATAGATTATTCCGATTTTCAAAAAACTACTCTTGACCAATCTAATTTAATATGTTGTCATCCAATATCCCAGTTATCATCCATAACTAAGACCTTATAACGAGTTGTGTCCACTCAACTTATTAATTACATTATGGCCAATGCTATTGTTGATACATATCAAAATGCGTATCTTCCTCATCGTAGTACCGAACATTCCCTTACTTTAATGATATTATCATATATATTGATAATAAAGCCCCATGCTATATCGTACTACTATACTTATCTAGTGCTTTTGATACTTTAAATACAATATTATTTCCATCAGAATTAATGAAATTAGTTTACATAGTCAATTGCACAGTTGGTTTATGTATTTTGTTTCATCTAGAACATCTTAGATGAAGATCAACTACTCATTGTCTCCTCCTTATGTTAACAAACATGGTGTTCCACAAGGCTCTGTTATTGGGTCTATATTGTTCATTATTTATATTCTTCCTATTAAATCAATGTTTCACAAATATCCTAATATTAACTATCATCTTTATGCCGATGATATTCAGATATATAGCAATATTCTAGTTCTAGTGATGCTGGTTTGATTCAAACGTCTATGTTTAATTGTATTACTGATCTCACTTATTGGTTATCACATAACTCCATTTACTTAAATATGACTAACACTGATACTATTATATTCTTAATAGCCAGTTATCCTCTATCAATCACTCATCCTTTTCTACTATATCTTCCAACTTCTCAATCTATAACTACCCTCGGTTTCACTATAACCTCTCACCTAGAATACTCTCTACACAATAATAATATGATACGCTACTAACTATTTTCTATATAATATTAGAAAATCTTGTTATAGGCTTACATTTTCCACTAAATGTTTAATTCACTCGCTA